>OY743095.1:16875995-17414200 GCA_963555665.1 Dircenna loreta
ATCTCGAGCTCAAAACCTGTATTACTTAAAATTCACATCACAACATAAATGAATGTATCGGTCCTCAGTAACTTAAAGAAACATTACAGTGTTGATAGTGATAATATAAAAATTATCTAAGTATAATGAATGAGCCCTAAACGAAAGCTAAGATTACTAACCCTAACAAATTAAAAGCCGAAAATACTGTATAAATAGTTCATAATGAAATTATAATAGAAAAATAGTAATTACGCACTATAAAGTATAAACTCATCCCTGTCATAAACCTTTGACAAATTAAAAACACAATTACTTTAAAAATCAATGTTTCTAATTTAATTATAATAACAAATAAAATTTTTAAATAAGTAGAGAATAAAACTGCACTTTTTAACCACCAAAACAATAATTGCACTTACATTAAAATTTCGATAAATAGATATCAGAAAATGTGTGTTACACTCAAACTCGACAAACTATACATTATATAACAAAAAAGTTATTGTCGACTGAGATTGTAAAATGTAATAAACATAAATAAAAACTCAAAAGCACTAATTTAAACATGCCAGTTATTTGATAATTAAAGTTATTAAGTCAGATACTAATATCGCATTGTTCAAAGGTTCCTAGTAAGCTAGCGCTCCCATCTGTTTCGTGAAGACTCTTAATCGCTACCTTTTGGCTTTAAATAGTGCGCCTTGGATTGAATAACAAAATGGGCGTATTTGGGAGTTTTGTGGAAAGTCTAGCCTGCCCATTGAGAATATAAATAATAATTTAAAATTTACAGGAGCACCCTCGTCGCTGCGAGTGTGGACACTGGTACAAACTCACCGAAAAGTCACCCCTCTAAACGCCGTTCTACTTAGTTATACATATTAGTAGTGATTATAAACTGCAATATCGCATCTAAGCAAGATTCCACAGTTCCTGATGCGTACCATTTAATAATCATAAGCCTTAATCAGTGTTGAATTCGTTACCTATGCAGTGTTGTGTTGTTGACGGGTTTTATTTTATGTAGATAATTAAAGTCTAATAAATTAAATGTGTTTTATTTTATACCTACAAGTATATTTTACGTGACGAAACCGTACATATAAATGTTTCTTGTATAATTAAATAGCACAGAAACTAGTAAAATTTGATAAATAATATTATATTTCTCGTTAATTACACTATCAAAAATTTTCATTTAAAAAATTAAAAAACATATCAAAAAACTCCATTTCAGGCTAGTCTCGTAATTTTTAAATTATCGAAATACAAATAAACACTTATCCTATTACTCTTTTGGGAAACCCATCATAAATTATACATAATAAAACTTTGAAATTGCAATAAAACTAGACTGATTTAAACAGTAAAAAAAAAGATATAAACAATAATCAATATAATTTAAAATTAAAGTATATCTTCCGTCAATACAGAAAATAGTATAGCCTAACGGCTAGCGTAACCGCGTGTAAGATACAATGATTCTGGAAGCCGTTACCTTGAAAAAGAAAAATAACCCCAATATAAGCAGTCTACAATAAAAAAAAAATAATTAACATCAATTAATGAATACCAATTATTCAAAAGAATTCAATTTAAATGATTGTATTTTTATACATTACTACCTGATTCAATAGATGCAACACCATACAGATCTATCATGATAACATTATTTTCAATTTATTATAGTAGTCTAATTGGAAAACAATGTTTTATAATCAAAATCAAAACTATCTTTATTCAAGTAGGCATTACTTGCACTTTTGAACCGTCAATTACATTACATTAAAAAAAATGTCAGTATAGTATGTATAAAGAAATAAATAACATACAGCACAACATAGCTGTTATATAGCATATAAATAAACGAAAAACGACCAATTAAATTTAACAAAAACCGTTTTTATTTGCATTCACATAAAAAAGAAATAAGAACTAAGAACTATCCGAGTGGTTGTTGACGGGTGCGGGTCGGAGCCCTTAACAATAAATGCCGGAGTTCCTCAGGGATCCGTTCTTTCTGCAACTCTCTTCCTGCTGCATATTAACGATCTGCTCAAACCCGGTATCTATGGGTATGCAGACGACAGCACAGTTGTGGAAAGATACCTGCCGAGTACTCGGGCCAGTAGAGATCAAGTACAGGATGAAAGAGAAGCCATGGTGCGGCGTTTGAATGACAAGCTAGAGGCAGTCTCCGTATGGGGCAATGCCAACCTTGTTAAATTCAACGCCACCAAAACTTAGACGTGTTTATTCACCGTCAAAAGGAGCCCTTTCACCTTGGCTCCTAATTTACAGAATGTATTTTTGGAATACAGTGACCGACTTCAGTTGCTAGGGATAGAAATTTCCTCGAACACAACTTTGGTCGGTTCATTGAGTCTAGATCTAGCAGCCGCTAGCAAGCTTGGCGTTCTTTCGAGGGTCCGACAGTACTTCACACCGGGACAATTGTTAGTACTATTTAAAGCACAAATCCGGTCCTGTGTGGAGTACTGCGGCCATATAGTGGCTGGTGCCGCAAAATGTCATCTTGCAGCTCTGGACTCAATTGAGAGGCGAGCTAAGAGGCTAATTGGCCACCCTGAGCTGGTTGACGCTCAACTCCATAGTCTCGAACACAGACGTAAAGTCGCGAGCCTCTCAGTATTCTATAGGATATACTTTGGTGAGTGTGCGCTGGAATTGCATGATCTGATTCCCCAATCACCGGACGTTCCGACGCACGGCGAGCATACATCCTTTCGTTATGGACATTCCACCTGTCCGTACGAAACGTCTTCGTCTTTTTTAATGTGTACAGCGAAAGACTGGAATAGCTTGCAATGTGGGTGTCTTCAAGCGAAGAGTGAATAGGCTGCTCCTAAGTTGATGCGCCTTACCACCTACGACGACATTTCACTTACCATCATATGGAATGTAGTCAAGTAACAACTTAGGTCAATGTTAAAATAAAAAATATATAAAGACGAAGCTTCTTAGCATTCCATGGATTCACCGTGCCTGGCCCATCGCGTTGCAGGGAGAGGAGTGCAAACAGCTCCTGGGACTTGCGACCCAAGTGTAGGTTTAAGGGGCCCCTTTAAAATGCGCATTCACGCTCACCTTAACTGTTTGCGCGCCTCTCCTTACCTAACCAAATTTGGAATGAACCTACCAATGCCGCCTTTGAAGTACGTGTTAGAAATGAACTGATGATATATATTTCACATTCTTTTGTGAATGCAAAAGAAGATAACTAGTTATATACTTAGTCTATAACATTTTCTGTCTACGATATCTTCATTACAATTATTTTGTTCATAAAATATTTTTCAACTTTCAAACTTCAAGTGACAAGTCATAATATTGTGACAGTGAGAGTGATAACTGACAGTTTATGTTTATTGTGCATGATATATAATAATAAATTTATCATTTTATATGTTATATGAATAAAAAATAGGTACAAGCAATATTTTTTATGCATAAATAAATGGTACCGTCTATTAATTTTTAAAAACATTGCGGCAAGATTTATTCTAGGCCTTGCTTATAGAAAATTACATAAATATCTAATGAGATGGCGTCAAGTAAGTAAAATGTTTTATACATTTTTTCTTATACTCTCATTGAATATCTTCTTATCAATACAATAAAAAAACAGTCATCACTGTGAAATCTAAAAAATGATGGATTTATTAGATTGCACAGTGATGACTAGTAGAAATTATATTAAAGTCCTTAAAATAAAATTAATAATCCTTAAAATAATTAAACTACAGCTTTAAGTCATACACATAGCCAGCCTGGCACTCTATGAAAAACATAAACAAGTATAACATAAACCATAATATATATTTTTTTAAGGATACAATCATCACATATACAAGGTGTACATAGCAGATGGATTCACCATTGACTGTGATGAACTAATACACAGATGCTTACAGCTGCCTACGTTAGATTATCAAGAATTCAGCAAAGTTTGGAAGGATATGGACTTTAGTATGATATTTCAGTATGTCACTACTTAACGATGTCGATTGTAAAAGTATAAAAATAATAAATCAATTAATGTTTAAGATTAAACATTAATTCTAATAATGATTCATCTGAAAACTATTGTTTTATAAGCAAATAATATAAAAGCTTGAATATTTGTCTAATTAATTGTTTTTTTTTTAAGAAGTGTATTATATTTCCAGCGGCAGGAATACAGGTGCAGAGATAGCAGAGTTATCGGAGGAGATTGTATATATTTCTAAACAGTATATGATAAAAGACACTAGTAGTTTTCAGGTAATAATTATGAAGGTAGATCATATTATTGTAAGAGGTTATTAGAGATTTACTACTCTACTCTACTCTACTAAAAGCATCATGTTCTTCTTTTATAGCTTTATACACTTTTGTGTAGCTCTCCACATAAAAAGTTTAGAAATAACAAAACCTAAATATAAAAATATTTCATGTTCAAAGAACTTCCTTACAAACCTTTACTCTCTATTAAACTACCTTGGGGCTAACATTTTTTGACATTTTTTTTTGTATATATTACTATATTTCTTTAGTATGTCTCCTATATTTATTTTGCCTGCAATTTTTATATTTTTTTTTAGACTTCTTAATTAGTTTTTGTGTTTATCTTCTTTTTTTATTGTTATAGGAATCAGTAGCTGGTCTATTTCTAGTGTATGGAGTTTTGAATCTGCAACCATACCCTAACTTTGCGTGGCTTCGTCTCACACCAGATGACATACCAGCTGTGAAAAGAATAGAAACTGTGGCTCGACGGGACAAGAGGTTGGATGTTTTATACATTCTAGGGGAAATTCTAGTTAAGTTTACTCAGTACCATGCCGTAGAAAGAGAGAGAGGTATGGAGTCTGTATTGAGGAAATATTTGGATGGTAAGTATTTTTGGACTAAAGTTATTATTATGTACCATATTTATTAATAACAGACATGTAATGTATGTTTGTTTGTACATTTTTTATGATTGTACTTTCAAAGTGTGGTTTCCTTGAATTATGAATTAATTCTTTTAAAAAAAATACCAAGAGGTACATTATAAAATACATTTGAATACTTAAACTTGTTTCAAAAACGTACATTACAGGATACACAAGTATAGATAAGCTAGGAGTGCGTCCAAAGGGTGTGTTCTACAAACAGAATGAAGAATTAGACATCATCAGAGACCTCGGCACCATCACACGGCAGTACTCCAAAGCCAAGAACTCTCTTGGTGGTGAGTTGGGGAAATAGATTATTAACATTTTTATAAAATATTTGTAAGTTCCTTAGAAATACATGCTACAGAAATATAGTATACTTAGAGACTAACACTAAACTCAAATTAAATGTTAATACAAGAATATAAATTGTATGAAAGAATATAACTTAAACATTTGTTATAATTTAATTAGTTATGGAGTAGTTGTTTTTATTTCCTCAAGCAGAGCGTCCAGACCCCAGTCTGCAGTACATCAATGAAAACCTTGCATTTGAACTGAATGTGACTTTGAAGAAGATAATCAATGGAGCTATTGATGATGAAG
This sequence comes from Dircenna loreta, assembly GCA_963555665.1. Taxonomy (NCBI): domain Eukaryota; kingdom Metazoa; phylum Arthropoda; class Insecta; order Lepidoptera; family Nymphalidae; genus Dircenna; species Dircenna loreta. The sequence goes on from OY743095.1 coordinate 16,881,524, forward strand.
ATGGTGATGATGAAGATAGTAAGACTTCCTATGATAACATTTAGTGTTACTGAACATACAACGTTATATATTAAGTATTGGACAAAAAACATGTCCCCAATGGTAAAAGTATTATCCTTCAACTAGTGGGAATCATTAAGACCCACCCCCCTTTCTCCCTTCTCTTCCTCCTACATTCCGCCCCCAATTTCAACAACACATCCACAACTCTCTTTTGTCGGATGACAGTGACCACTTACCATTTGATGAAATGTCTGTTTCCCTTCACTTTCACAAAAAACTAGTCAATGAGTTAAAATATATGTTGTTTTCAACTTATGATAAGTTTTTTTTAACAGACGAACCTCCCGAGGACCACTACGACTCAGTGCAAGCTATCAAGTCGAAGGCCCTCAAGAATACAGTGGACCCCATGAAGCACCTCACAGCAGTCGAGGACAGGTTGGTGATTAGTGTACATTATGAAAGAAGGTCATTGTTAGAAACATTGGGTCTCTCATGTAAAATATTCCTTAAATACTAATAAAATATTCTTCAAAAATTACTTTTTATGACAAATTCATCAATTTTAAAAAAAATTGGGCCATCGCTTTTCGCATTGCTCTTAAGTTCATCAAAAATTACCTGAAATCAAAGTCTAAATATATATTACAGAAAATCAAAAACCAGTCCAAAGAAAAAAACAAAGAAACAATCGAACACCGACCTCAAGAGTCCGGTCGGAAAAGTCAAAACTTGCAGCCCTAATAAGCGCGTGACCGGCTCTCCTGGCAAACGTAAAAAAACTACCACAAATACAAGAAATAAGATGTTATGTATAGAAAAACCTGATAATAGAGAAGAAATAGCGGATATTAATATCAAAGAATTCCATAAAGCAGAGCCAAGAGTTATAGCTGAAGGTACGGCAGACGGAGCGACTCGAACAGAACAGGAGTTGGACATCCAGATAGAGTCATTGCCGGTTATCATAAGGAGAGATCTTGGAAAATCTTTGGAAATAGAATTTATTGATGAAGCAGATAATAGTAAAGTTGATGATGTATCCGAGAGCAGCGCACCTCCCACCGACGAGGAAGATATGGCCGTCATAAGTCCATTGTCGAGAAAGAAATTCACCAAAGAGTTTAGAAGAAAGGTGAAAATGACAAAACTTAAACCGGTCAAACCACCAGCTAAAAAACCGGAAAAGCGCGAGCTTAAAAGAATGCACTTGAAATCGAAGTTCAGACGCCTGGGGATGCTGCCTGTAGCCAACTTCAAGGATTCAAAGACTAATGAAGATGAAAACGTTAAAAATAACGCGGAAAGCTCGACCACAACGACTATACAAAAACTTTAAACGCTTTATTTAAATCAAATTGCAAGCTTACTTTGATATTTCTTCTATGTGATGTAAAATAATAATATTATGTAAGAAGTCTTGTCTAAAAATAAAAAAAATAAGATACACAATAATTTTATTAATTCACGATTATTATTTCTAACAACACTCGTCTTACGAAAAAATCATCAAATTAGAAATAATTATTCGTAAATTTACAATCAAACATTGTTTACGCAAGTCTCATTTTAAATTAGTCGAGAAATTATAAAATTAGAAACACTTTTCAAATCATATAAAGTTATATCAAAGCGATATAATACAAAATAACACCGGGTACTTCTAAAGAACCGACGCAATGGTCATTTCATATATCAATCATAAAGAATACATTTAAAAAAGCTGTTATTATTGTAAAGTAAATATTATATTTTACAAAAGTTATTACGGCAAGTCAAGCAAAATAAATTAACTAAAATAATATATACAAATATGATAACTAGCCGTTTGGCTTTAGGCCTCGTTGAATTATTAAATGTTAGTTTCTGGAATACGCCTATGTAAAATTTCATAATAGTAGCAATTGTGTTTTTATTTTGTTTTATTAAATTTTGAGATCATGCAACCTTTTAAAGACGTCTTGTTTTTTTTTTTTGTTATCGATGACTAGCCATATCCACCGTTGAAATTATTATCTTATCAAATTAAAGAATCACTATAATATTATTTATTAGTTAATTCGTATATATTTCTGCTTACGTCACCACGTCAACTATATATAATTCCTACTTTGTTAGGTAATGCTCGGTATATTCAAACTAGACTATCAAAAGTGTTAACAATCTCTACTAAATATCTAGTGATTAGGACATCGCATTGCAAAAGTTTTGATGGACACAGCACCCGAAGTATTTAAGCAGTTATTTGAGAATATTATTAGTTTATATTTTTTTAGCAAGGGCTTTTTATAGTTCTTTATTTATCCATTGACTTAATGTTTACAACAGCCTGATAAGATTGCTTTATTAATGACACTGATCATTAATCTAAGAGCTACTACATGCGCCCACTTTATTGTCCAATATATAGCGCGCTACGTGAATCTCAAAATTAGGAAGCAAGAGTCTCCACCAATCAAAAGGTAGCATTAGCTCACCAACAGCCCTTTCACAGTGTGATATTAGTGTCCTAGGTGACCTAGCGCTTAGTAGATTGGATAATGAAATGACGTTTGTAGACGAGAACACTAATTTGTACACTTAGGCCAGTGATCACTAAGTTTTGAAGTAGTTTAGACTGGTACATTTACGTGCTAAGACTAAAAAAATGTAAATTGGTGTGAATTAAAATCGTTAATTATTTTTACAATTTTTACTTCAAATGTAAAATGAACGGAATTTTGATTGGAATGTATATATTCGTCATTTTGCTTATGAATTTTAATTTGTACTGGATGATATTTGCCAGGCACTAAGATTTACTTATAATTTGCTTAAAACCTCTTCATGTTAAAGAAGACATTTGACAACATCGGATAGATCAAGAATTTTTGGGGCGAGATTTTTTTTCAGATTTTTGGTGTAAGTTAACGATTTTCATGTTTTTCAACTATGGCTAATTCGTCGTCTTCACCAGAAGTGTTTGTTTTGTTATCGTAATTAGCTAAATTAGCTTCTGAAGAACCGTTGCTAGACTCGTGAGATCTCGGACTCATACTGGTTTTCCTCGCATAAAGAACATTGGTATCCAGTCTATTGTGATCGAAGGGAACGCCATACGCACTTCCATCAGATATTCTATTCAATTTGTGTATTTGCTCTCGTAACTCGCAAACCTGACTGTACAATTTCTTATTCTCCCTCAATATAGCTATATTTTCCGTCTCCAGGAGCTCCCTCTTACTCCATTGTATCGTATTCTCAGACTTCAGTCTTTCAACCTCCATTTTATATTCAGCAATTTTTTCTTCTAATACTTGTTTGGCAGCTATTTCATCTTGCAACTCATTTTGAAGCCTTTCGACTTCACTGTGACTAGAATCTGAACCCAACGTCCTATCGTTGTGAGTTAGTTCCATTTTTGTGTTATGCAGTTCAGCTGTGAGTGTCTCTATTTTAGCAAGAAGATATGCTTTCTGATCTTTCTCACTTTGTAAACTTTTGCATGTATCGTCTAACTTTAGTCTCAGTTCGCTTAATTTATTAGCTAGGACGTTGTCTACGTTGGAAAACTTGTGGGAATCCAGTGACGCTCTCTGCCGCATTGATGGCTCATTTGGCGAAACATACCCAACATTCTTCCTCCGAAGTTCTACTCCATCATCAGCAGTTAATTCGCCAGATACTATCCTGCTCTCACCTATGCTTAAAAGCGTTTCATTATCTTTCTTTAGCTCTATTAACTGTTGTTCTAAATCTGTTTTTTCAGTTCTCATGGCTGCAAGCTCTTTAGCTTGGGCATCAGCTTTATTTTTAAACTGTTTGGCTTCTTCCCTAGCTTTATTCCGTTCGTTACGTACCTTACTCCATTTCTCTCTCCAGTTCGCGGTGCAGTCTGACCACCAGCGCATAGTTTTCTCCATCTGAGTGGCTCTTGCTCTGGATTCATCCAACTCTCTCTGGTAGAGAGCTTCCTTCGCTTCCCAGTCGGTATTGGTGTATCGTATTGAGCTGCCATCGTGGTCGCGACTTCGTCGATGACTGTGGCCTTGTGAACTTTGTGCCATTGTTCTTTTATAATATACTGAAATAGAAAATGGGTACAGAGATATTTATTTTCCTTATCTTCCTATATTTATTACAGAGAATAGATACATAACTACCAAATTAAACCTGAAATGTTGCAGTTGCAGTTAATTATAGTGAAATGAGTCTAGAATCTAGAATTATTACTTGAATAAGAATAAAGCATGGATAGAAAATATATTGAAAACTGTATTTCTTAGTTTTATTTACAGAATGAGTTGTCCAGCTAGAACCCCTGATCCCTGTGTTCAAATATGTCCCCCTCCGGCGCCGCCACCTGCATGCTATGTGAAACCCATTATGCGAAGGTTACATATGAATCAAACCAAAAAAATATTATGTCAAGGTATCATCTTATCATGCATAGCTGGAGTCTGTGTCTATACCTTCCTTGGAACCCCAAGAAAGGCAGCCTACAAGGAATTTTATGCGTAAGTAGGTCCTATTCCATATATAAATAACTTGATCTCAAAATAAATCAAGTTTTGTGACACTACTTAATGTCTTAAGAAATGTAATTTAAAATGCGCTGTCTCTGAGTACTTATGTGTGGTAGTGGCATTTTTATCGTTTTTTTAAATTTTAATTTTCTCATTTTTTATTTGAAACTAGTATTAATAATAGTTAAATCTGTCCATTATTTAATTTTTAGGTGTACACAGTTGAACTGCTTTTTAAAATCTATACTAAATAGCAATACAGTATTAGAAAGACATATTAAAACAGAAATTATTACTTTGACAAGAAAATGACTAATTGATGTACTGAATTTGAAGTACTAGAGAGAACATTTGAATTTCTATCCGTAAAATTTGTATCAGATTGAATCTTATAGATTTACAGCTTGATCCAAATTTAAAGTAATTCTGTTTACCTATTTTTTTTTATTAAATTTTAGCAAAATAATTTTGTAATATTACAAATTTATTTTATAGCATGATTATTATCTTCTTAATTTAAATGTATTCTCGTAACATTTGTTTACATGAAGCCAAGAAAGTGTATTACAAAAGATTGATGTACAATATACCTTTTAATTTAAGAGGTGTAGCATAACTGCAGCCTTGGTAACAAACTGATAAGAAGAAAATGCTGTTTGGAACTTGGATATTTTATACGTTTTTAATTTAACATCAATACAAAGTCAATAAAAGTTATAAAGCAGATGCTACTTGCTAGTTGTTAGTTTAGATATTTGACAATGACATTTCAAATTACGACTTGGGTTCCCATATTGTGGTCCTCTACAACTTCGAGAGACGAAGGAAGCACTGGTTCATTTATTGTAATAAGTAATAAACTAACTAAACTTGTTTTAAAATAGTTATACTTTTCTATTAACATATAGATAGCTTATACAAGAGACATATATTCAATATAGTATTTTTGTAAGATTATTTAACTAACGTAAATAAATAGACACAGATTGTCAGAAAAATGATTAAAGTTATATTTTGAGGCAAGTCTTTAAATTGTAATTCATTAACTTTTTCACTTCAAGGCAAACTATTTTTAATAAGATTACATAAAATAATTATGATATTATAGTAATATAATAACACAAAATATGCATTTTTGATATTCCTAAATTATATAAAGTATACAAAAAAAAATACATATTTTACAAAAAGTTTTATTAAAGCTGTTTATTTATTATAAACAATAAATATTTTATAGTTTTTTCTTTCATTAAACTTGTATTATATATATTTTTACAGGAGAGCAGAGTTAGAAGATTGGGCTGATGAAATGGCAAGAAAAGGTTTATTTCAGGCGGTGCCAAAGGAAAGTTTAAAAGATAATCAGCACATGAAAAATAAATAGTTATTTTAAGCGTTTAGATGCTTATAATTATTAAAAAGATATATGATTTTTGTGAAAAATAAATACATTTTATTCTATTTGGGCCGGTTTTTTTAATAGATATACAAAATATATTAAAAACTACATTTCAGTTAGTTTAGAGCTGTATTGTCAATTATACTTAACTAATACTATTTTCCTCAATATTCTTAAACAAATAAAATTATATCAACAGGAAGTGAATCGTGTCCTCACGTTTCATGGCGGCAGCCAATCATTGAGGTTCATACTATTTAAAAACATGGGGATTACTTTCTGCACCAATCACAATGAACCTGCAATGGAGCATGAACTTTGTGATATGTAACTTTGTAACGACGTCTTTAGTAACTAAAACTTAAAATAAAAATTGAAATCCAATAGTTAGACCCTTAAAATAATGATATACCCACTTTAAAAAAAACTTTATAAAATAACATTAATGAGTATTGTAATGCGAATTTAAACAAAGTATTATTGTACAAACCTATTCTTTTAAAAGCGACGTCACGTATGTTTGTCTACTTCGAGTCAATGCGCATGTCAAGTTGAAAATTGCAAATGGCGTCCGTTGTTATTGTTCGTACCGAATAACTATTTGTAAAATATATACTAATCTTTTTAGCGATTTTTCTAATGGACTGTTATACTGATGCTATGCTATAACTTCTTATGATTCGGCGCGACACGTTTTATGTACGTTTTTATGTGTTTTGAGTGTTTTTTTCAAATTCTATGTGTGTCATGCAAATGGGGTAAGCTGGAATTATCGGATGTCGCTTAGGTTGTTTTGGATAGTTTCAATAAGAAAATGGAGTGAAGTTCTGTGACCTAGAGTGTGAAAATGAAATCTACATAAAGTTTATTTATTAGCGAATTAAGTTTAGAATGAAGCAAGGGACGGGAACTGTAGTAAATTACTAATGTTCCATGCCGTGACTGAACTCCCTGTACATTTCAAAATGGCTGCTGCTCTTCACGATATATGAGCTTTGCGTCACTGAAACATAAATCGGTGGTTTTGTTTCGTGAAGAAATTCGCGTGTTTCTAGTTGGGTGATCTCATGTGAAAACTCGAAATTTAAAGAAGGACAGTGCCCCGGGAAATCCTGGGGCGGGACAATTGTGGCATATCATATGTTTTGGCAGTAGTGGACACAGTGACCATAGGACCGATATTGCCTTACGTCCGAGCCGGATTGTAATGTTGCACTTGATTTTACAGGATGATTTGGGACACGAGACAATAGAACTTGTGTGTTATTGAGCGGAATGTGACATTGTATGATAGGTGAGTTTATTTTTTTCGTTTATTTACATTTTGCGGGGTGTATGATCGAACGGTGTTTCGAACAAATTTACAAAATGGACACATTGGAGGATGACAGCAGGTCGGCCGGCGGTAGTTTATGTATTCAGAGCGTTAACACTTCGATTGGCATTATTTTATACACTCATAACGAATAACTTGAAATACGTAATAATAAAAGTTGTGTAACGATGTTTTGCCGACCTTGCCGTGAAATATAAAATATTCCGTACATTAACATATCGTGGGGTCTAATTATTTCTTTTGTGGTCTTAAGCCTTTAATATACTCTTTTATTTGAGTTATTGTCTTATTGGCATGTGTAATGTTTGTCAATAATCCTGATACTGAAAGTTAGGTTATTACTTTTGTAAAATTATCGTAAAGCAATGAAAATAAATTGATGAACATTTTTTAAACTACTTTTCAGTTTATCACAGTATTTTCGAAACCATAGTATAGAAATAACAAATTATAAAGCTAAATTTTACAAGAAATCCACAAGTTTATGTCTTATAATGTACAGTGCTATGGATTAATATAACAATGTCTGCGATAAACTAAGATATCAAATAACTTCTATTATTAATTTAGTTATTATTCATAACAAAAGTTTTTCCAGCTATATGATAAGAATCATAGTCAAGACATACTTTTTTTTAGGTTAGAATCCAATATAACTTAAGTGTTTCACACACAAGTAATGTTAATAAAATTAATACCATTAATTCACCTATATTTATTCATTATTATTATATATAGTTACACTTTTCATTGAATTTGAAAAAATACTGGCAATTAATTTCATTTATATATTGTTTAATTTTAAGAATATTATATTTAGTAAAAAATAATGTTTTTCAAATAATATAAAATTGCACTAAAATATATATTTAAAACAACAATTGTAATATTATTCTTTTCTAAGAAATAAGTAGTAGTCAATAGTTAAATCAAGTGATAGAGATTGATATTGAAGATACCAAAATTAAAACATTTTAATGAATTCTATTAATAAACATAAATATATTTATGTGTAAGGTTTATTAAAATATATATTAAAAAATGTATTATTAGCCTAAATTCACTGTAAAAGTTAAAAAAATAAATGTAACATATATTTACTTATTAGTATACAAACTATTTTAGTATACTAGATTGTTAACGGGATAGTTTAATAATTTAAACTTTACAAATCAATAATTCTATTTTATTTTTTTCTCAAATCAATAGATAACATCATTATGTAGGGATTAATTTTACTAAAACTTGTCTTATAGTTTCTATTCTCCTGATATGGATTAGTGGATGAATAAATTCGAATATATTTATTCTATAGATATTTTTTTCCAATGACTAATATTTTATAATAGAATTTGGAGTTTTTGGTGTATATAACATTCATTATGTAGAAATTATTTATTTGATCAATGTGAAATAAACAAGGCAAGATCAATTATAGATTAGAATGAAAAACATGAATATAAAAAATATAAAAATTCATTTTTTTACCAAGAATGATGAATTAGAAAAAATGCTCTGGATTAATAATCAAGCCTATGATTTTTGTATTAAACTCTAGAAAACATTTTATACCTAAGATTTTTGATTATTTTTACTTAAGATTGGTTCACTTTGTTTTATTATGAAAAAAAATATGTTTATTTAACCCTCAGAAAAGTATTAAAATAATAAAATCCTTTAATATATTTATATAAATTATAAGGCTACTATAGAATATAGTTTATCTAGTAACATAAAAAAAATATTACAACACTAGAGATAATATGATGATAGCTTGTAGTTTTTGAATTAACTATAAACATTTACTGTTTAATTAATATTATTAATGGTATGATTGTTACAATCAATGCTAATTCATATTACTGTGAGCTGATAATGCACAATTTACTTAAAAAATATCGTTATTATAAAATACTTCATATAAAACCATGAACAAAAAAAAATAGAGTTTGTGTGTAAAGGAATATGTGAAAGCAGTCTGAAATTATACTTAAAAAAATATACATGTAATTTCAGGTTAAATGCTGATGTCAGTAGCTACTGATATGTTTAAGAAATTATTGTGCATTGTCAACAAAATCGTTGTCACTTGTCTATTAACAGTAAAATGTAATTATTGACATGTGTACTGTATAACATTGTAAATTGAGAGTGTGTGTGTTGTTGTCATATGTATTGTGCCTATCCCTCTCTTAATCTTCACACATGAACAATTTACCTGCTAACCAAACTACTTAATATTATATATTTTTAAATATTAGATAGCTTCAAATGTTCTTCTGAGCTGTGTTTTTGCAGTCAAGATCTAATGAGCTATTTAAACTATAAATTAAACATCTGAAACACATACAAAAATGTTATCAAAATTTGTCTAGCCATGATGGATTTCCGTGAAAAACACACAGAAAAATGATGTATGCTATATATGTTTCCAGCATGGCAGCGGATAGCGATGGGCTAGGCACGGGCGGCGGCGGATCGTGCGGCGTGGTGGTGACGTGCGAGGGCGACCTGCGCGACCCGCGTTTCCCCGCGCGCCTCCGCCGCCTGCTGCGCGACCTGCGCGCCCTGCTCGCCGAGCCGCACCCGCACACACTTAAAGTTAACAAGGTACGCTCGGCTCATACGATGTACAAGTAATCCATGAAACGAAAGAAATATTTTACATTTCATTTAAGAACTGCACCTTTGAAGTTGGTAAATGTGAAGAATATCATTGCATCTAGCTAGATGAGATGGAAATGTGCGTAGGCGCAGCTTGTGATTACTAATCTATTTTTTTATTTCAAGTAATTTTTGTAACAGTTAAAATTAAGCATGTGGTCGGTAAAAACAAGATATATGAATAGGGGTCGAAATTAATAACCGATATACAATCCGAGATTGAAATCAAGATTTGATAACTTCCCATAAACTCAATTCACGGGTTGGTTATTTTTACTGAATTCACAGAAATCGAATATTGTAATTTCAATCTAGAGTAGCAAATACTTACAAGTCCACTTTAACTTAACCCAGAAATTTCTTCTCATGTCCTTTTTTCACTAAAAAGTCTATGAAATTGACAGAAATAGGCAAAAAAAAGTTAATAATTGCATGATTTTTATAGGTTTTCAAAGGAAGTTTATTTCATGAGTAATAAATAGATTTAAATTCAAACTTTCCCAAAGTGAAAAAAATGGTATCACCATTAATCCTGTGATTTGATAATTTAGAAATTAAGTTTTAGTCTTATTGCTTTTTGTCTAAAGGGTTTTATGGGTAAATCTTAAAATTGGAATCTTGACTGCAAAATGATGTATTTCTTAAAAAATGCATCAAAATCAGTATAAACACTCACAATCAAGGGCTTAAAAAGGAACATCATGTATAAATTTAATTATATATATTTAATTTTAGAACATCACCTTATTACTAATTGTGTTACCCAATATTAAAAATAAAAATATTCCATGTATTGGCAATGTTGTTAAAAGCCAAAAAAGTATTAGATATTAATATTTATTGAAAAATAAATAATCCTATAAAATAACACTAAATAGTATATTCTAAAGTTTATTTTTCAAGCAAAGTAGATAGAAACAGTACAGTGAACTTTAATATACAAATAAAATAATTGTTTTTTTTATCATATTAAGTTTAGAGGAAGTTGTCATATTATTTGCTGTAGGTTTATTACATATCTTTTTTCTGGGTTTTTCCTGTGAAAGTTTTTCCTATACGGTGTAGTGGGATTTTTTTAGCATCAGGTAATTATGATGAATTCCTGGAACAGATTCTATATGAGATTGTAGCTTGTTCACTGGCATTATGTTTGTTAAAGTTTAGAACATTAAACCGTCCTACAAGTAGCTTGTGTTATAACAAACTTATATGACATGTTTTTATTACATGTATATTTATTTATTGATGTAGAGAATAATCCCTGTTTCGTGATTACCAAACATAAAGAACTTCTACTAAATATTTTTATCATTAAAATTAAAATATTTTAATTGATTTTTATTACTACCAACTAAATCTGTTAGTAAAATATCTAACATACGGAAGTTCCTCAATGTATCAAAACACTATATTAAATATATATATAATACACTGCATATATATAGATAAAATAATGTAATTAGTATTAACATAAGCTGACAGCCAGTCACTGTCATTCTAAATAAAATAACTATATTTATTTTATTATATAAGCCTGTTTGTGTGTGGTGATTATTTAAAATATATATGTATATATAAAATCTTAATCCCACTCTTCTAATTATTGAATTATGTTTAATGCTGATTAATTATAAATATGTAACTAATAAAAAATCTGATGCATCTTATTTTAATTAATTTAATATCACGATTCACTGATGCTCAACTTACCAGCACCCCTAGTTCGAGTTTTGTTCAAAAACTATTTACGTTTCGAAACGTCAAAACTCGTAGGGGTACTGCATCCACCATATTGTATATTTAATTGTCTGCGACTTAATGCTCGCGGTTGACACATTACCTTGTGGTTTTAATCCTATCTCGTTAGTCTAATAATATGATAACTTGATTTTTGTGTGACAAGTGACCTAATAAAAAGGTAAACTTGTATATCTCTTTAAAACTACCGTACATGGAACCAATCTAGACAATTTTAAAGAAATACATCGTCACTAAAATTATTTTATGCATTGTGATATAGAATACTTAAAAAAAGATTTACAATATAGCTACTAGCAATATTATATATAATATTTTGTCACTGAAATAATATGAATATATATATTATTTCAGTGACAAAATCTAATCAAGACCTATCATGTATTCCAAACAAAGTATCGTATGTATGCTTTAGGTGGAGCCGTGGAACTCCGTGCGCGTGACGCTGTCGGTGCCCCGCGCGGCGGCGGCCCGGCTGCGGGCACTGGCGGCCGCGGGCGCGCCCCAGCTGCGGGCGCTCGGCATCCTGTCCGTGCAGCTGGACGGCGACGCCGCCGTGTCGTTGCGCCTGCAGCACGGGGCGGAGCTGAGGATCAATACCGACGCCGACGGTGAGTGACGAGCCGGCCTCTAGTGCTGGAGTACGGTTGCAGCCCAAGTTTGCTTGGTCCGTTTTTCAGCACTGCAGTGCTCATTTGCAAAATTTACTAAACCAACTAAACTTAAGTTTGTATTTATGACGATATTGATTATATAAAATGAAGATGTTAATATATGTTAAAATATCACTAAAGGACCACCCAGTGCGCTGTTGACACTCAAGGAAACTATAAACAGTCAAACGAAATTACTTTTTTTTATTAATGTACTGAGAATACATATAATATGGTCATTAAATTCTATATATATTTGAATTGAGTGTATTGCCAAATACGCAAGTTGACTAAAAGGCAGCGATAATACCTTGGACTTTACATTACAGTGGTTGTAAGTTTAAACCTGGTCTTTAAATGTCCGTTTATACATAATTAATTTCCATTTTTGGAATAATATGTATTAATATGAAACCGTGGCAGGAAACAATAGTAAAAAAATAAATTTAATAAAATTTTATTAGCTGTAAGAATCATATTTGATGAAATATAATTATTATTGTCAATGTTTTTACATATTTTTTTTATTTTAAAGAAGCAAGTACGTCTCGACAATCCACCGAGCTACTAGCTGGGCTGGGTGGGATCGGACGACTAATAGCTGACGATGGAGCTTCCACCAGTTCGGAGCCGGTTCAGAACTTCAAGTCGCCCAACACGGTCTGTCCGATGGACGGCAAGATACCTCAAAACATTCCCACTCCCACCACGGACCGGTGTGAGTTCCCCTTTGGAAGTATGACCCAGGCCAGGGTGATACACCGGAAGGAGAATACCTTAGGTATGGTGTAATCTAATTTTTATATTTAACGATAGTAAATTAAAATAATATACTAATTATTAACTTTATATATTTTCCAGGCATAGGGCCTACCCTCCGGCCGGCTTCAACTGAGCCCCAATTCCCCAGACCGTCGACCTCGTTTACGGGACCTCCTCCCCCCTACCCTGCGCCGAGCACTCCCGCGCCCCCACAGTCACCCACGCCCACGGTGGCTATGTCCTCCCCACTGCTGGTCAACTTGCTGCAGAACGACGCGCCTGCGCCGCAGCCTAGAAGTAAGGCAAATCCCGCCAAGCTGGATAGATTGGAGGACTCACAGGTAAAAATCAAATACTGTTTCATTTTAAATCTATATATGAAATAATGTAAATTGAATGATTTAAATCAAACATTGCATTTGAATATCAGGTGGAGTTAGCAGTTGGTCGTGCACCGTTCGAGTACCGCGGCGGACGTCCCTCGACTCCCCGCCCGACCACGCCCACTCCTCCCTCCCCACGGCCACCCCGACCCATGGTCCGGAGAGCCTTCCCTCCCAGGCCCACTCCCCCTACTCAATATAGACCTCCTAATGCTACTGTGGTGGGGAGGGCGCGGTTTCCTACCCCATATGACACGTTCTCAGCGCCGCCACCCCCGCCGTACAGACAGCAGGTAGCAAGGCCCAGGCCTCCACCTCCCAGAGTAACCCCGGAGGACCTCCAGGCTCTACTGCCGCCGTCCACAACATCGATGGATCAGAAAACGCAGTCTAGTTTTCAGGTACATTTTTTATATCAATTTTGAGTTTTTAAATATTTGACTGCTGACAGACAGATGAATTACAAATATAATGCTTGTCAAGAAGTAGTATAACTTTTTAGTTTTACTTGACACAATCTATTTATTTAAAGTTTTATGTTAAAGTTTTATGTTGTTGTTAAATTGGAATATTTAAAAAGAATGCATTTAATCTTATTATATGTTAGTGATTATTAATTCATTTAATCATTACTTTATTAGTATAACGGTATTTACAGGAGTTCCAGCGTTACCAGCAACAGTATAACGCTCGACAGCGGGCCGCATCTCGGGCCGCCTCGCAGCCTGACTGGAATGAGCCCTATCGGGACACGTTGGGTCTCTCTATTCCCGACCTCCCTGACAACTGCGATCTCGACCAGCTGCTGCCGACCCTGGGCGCCGACCTTAATCTCGACGACACCACCCTCTCCGCCATATCTGATCTCGACGCCAATACCAAGCTCGATCTCCTGTACGACCACCAGCAGGACGCGATGCCCAATTCAGAGTCAACCCCCGATTCGCTACTCCAAGAGATCACCGGTGTCCAGTACCCCGGACCCGCCCTCAATGGACCCTACAGCGATACGACTCCCACCACAAGTCAGGTTAATAGTAATGTGCCTTCAAAGTCATCGGAATCGTTCGATGGAAATTCTGAGACGACTTTCATGCCACCTCCTCCCCCCGTCGCTCAGCAGTCGACTTCTAAGTTCGTGAATTCACCAAACCATACGATTACTCACCCACCTTTCAAATCGCCGCCTAACGCCACGTATACGACTGTTAATGACAGAATGGATCGAAGCGCGAACCAGTTGTCGTCGATGCCTCCGCCGTTAAGAGTACCGATAAGGGCGACGACCTCTGTGGCTACAGCCACAGTTGGCTCTCAGGCTACTGCTCAAGAGATCGAGGAGCAAAGTAAGCAATACCTGATAAAAACCCTTATGAGGGATGACGATACGCCACCCCCTAAGGAGCCGGTCAAAAAGACTGAAGAAGTTACCGTCGCACAGGTCAAAGTTCGAGAGAATTCGAATGAAATCAAAACTGATATATTTGGTATTGCGAAGACGATAGAGGAGGATAGTAAAAAAGAGGAGGATCTTAAATTTAGAAACAAGATAGTTAAAAAAGAAAAAGATGATAAGCTTCTGGCTCAGAAAGGAGGCAAGCTGAGAACCGGTGGAGCGAAAGAGAAACCCGCTGTATTGAGAGAAAAAATAGTAAGGGATGGAAAGTCTACCAAAGTTGCCTTAGCGCGGCCTTCAGTCGCGAAACCCGCCATCCCTGGTATTGACGCACCAAAATCGCCATCGGGGGAAAAAGAGTCGCTAAAGTTGAGACTAAAACTCGACAAAAACGAACCTATCGTCCAACCCGTGTACAAAGCGGACGTTAGTTTCATGAACCAGCAAGGAAAAGGTGAAAAACCAGTAGAAGGCGAACTTAGGGTACCGCCTTTACATATAAGTCTTAGGGGTCGAAATTCGGCGGTCATAAGGAACTCTAAGAAAGAAAAGAAAAAGTTTGGTCCAGGTGATTTACACTCAAAGAAAATTAAGATTAGAAAATCTATGGGATCCTTACAGAAGGAGGAAGATTTACCTTTCAGAAGGGACTCTGACGAATCACTCGCGTCGAAGTCAGACAGCACTGAAATCTCAAAGACTGATGAGTATTTACATGTCAAAAACATGAAACTTAATAATCATTTTGGTGAAGGAGAAGCTTTGAAATCTGAAGTCCCAGGAGGCAATAACGTGTATAGAATGAAGACTATATCTAAGAATGCTCACATAGTGACCAAGTCGCACGACTTTAAGCTTCTAAATAAAGTACCAACTTTGGGCAGTATGAAGTTAAAAAAGAAGTGTAAACTTCTAACTGAAGGCAAATCGATAGAGAAGGAAAGGGACAAAGAATGGAGGAACGATTTGTTAGAAAAGGAAGGGAAATATGCGCAAAACGAAGGCTACAGAGAGATGCCAAACAACCATGAAGTTAAAAAGAAGTTACCAACACCAAAAGTGGAGAAAGATGTTGCAAAATGTGATATAAAATCCAGTGACATTAAAATGGATGATTATGGTGAAATGAAATCTGGTGCTAGTGAATTGGAAGGCAGGTTGTTAAAGTGTCATAAGAGTGTTGATCGGACGCTAAGTGTAGACGAGGAGGGCAACTTTGATCGTGACGAGAACAATTTAAAACGGACACTAACGGAAAGTGCGGTAACATCTCCTAACGGATTAATCTCGGAGAAGAAGAGGAAGACTAGCCATAGTTCCTGTCCAGGTATGTATGTTAATTTGCAAGTGTAGTATATAAATATACTCCGGGTTGACGTTTATATTTCAAATTAACTTCTATTACAACCCAATAACTACACTGATGACTTACTACGTGTCTGTTGTAACAATCCTGGATTATAATTATATAATAAACATATGTAAATTATATTATAAAGAAAGTTAAATATTAATAATTGTTTTTTTTTAATTACTTAAATGGATGATGAAATGATATAATGGATTATGTAAAATGTAAAAATGTAAATGCCTTTTGTAATTTTGTATAGATGGTTGAGTACAAATATAAATTTATATCCATATGTGGACCAAAATCATTTCACTGTTTATTATATATTTGTTATTAACGCAATCTTCACAAGTAGGTTTAAGTATAATAGAATAGGTCAAATTCTGTAGAAATCTGGATGATGTATATAAATGTAATTAATATCTATTCAAAAATAAATTGATTTGACCCAACAGTAGTGATCATTTTATTTTGTAGCATGAAATAGTCTTTATCTGTCCACTCGCCAGTCTCAAAATAAATATTGTATTCTTGGGTTACGAAACTTATTATCTAACACCGACAGCTCAGTCATAACAATAGTGCTGTAAATTAACACTAACCTGTAAATAAACAAAGTACTATCCGTTAACTCTTCTTCGGTACGCAAGCGATACAAAAACAGAAATGTGAAGGCTTATATGTTTGGGTTCCAGATCCCCCTGGTTCGACAAACATAGGCACGATAGAAGGCAGGCGGGAGTCTTCGCCCGCCGCCGGCCAGCGCTCCGGGGCCGTGTCGCCGCGGCGGAAGGACCGGCCCAAGGACAAGACGTATTGCAAGCTCGTGGCCGAGAGGACGGCAAGACCGGAGGCCGACAAGTTCGGCAACCGGTCGCCCAACTCGCAGGCCCAGGGCGAGGATTCGGGTATTGAGTCCATGGATGCCTTATCGGAGAAATCTCCCAACCAGGCGAGTCAATCCCCTCCGGGTCCTCAGAGAAAAGAACGTCTAGATATGCCCCGATCTACCAGTCCTACGTCGGTGCAAAGGATAATAGGTGTTATAGATCAACCTCCGGCGTCGGACGAACTCTTAGAGAGGCTCTCGCTGGCTTCCGGTCAGCCACATTACGACCCCGGGCCTCCCGACTTAGATGACATGGGCGATATTGAGGCAGAACTAGCGAAAATGCACGCGGACCATATAAATGGGGACGACGCGCCGAGAAGACCGCCCGAGGAAAACACGCAAACCAAAGAAGTGAAAAGAGAACCCACACCGATTCTCAGGGATGACGATAATAAAACAAATAAGAGTATAGAGAGAGTGGAAACCACGGATGAATTGAAAACAGAGTCCAAAACAGCTGACGGTGAAGCAAAATTAGACTCAAATAATTCTCAAAAGGACGAAGTTTGTAAAGTCGATTCGACGGCGTCTCCTAAGAAAGAAAAGGGGATGGATGACTTCGATAATTTACCGAGCAGAGTTTCGCCTCCTTTGTACACGTATTCAAATCAAGAAAAAGTTTGTACGAACGATTCTTTAGAACCGAAAGAAGAAAAATCTAGTATTGTTTCGGAGAACGGCGACAGGAAAGACGCGGAGTCGGAGGTGAAAGAAAAACAGGAACCGATTATTGAGCGGTTGCCCCTTAAGGCTGATTTTCCTGATAAGAGCTTATTAGAGCAATTACTTATAGAAATTCCTACGCCCGATTATGTCGGAAAAAGACCCGAGTCGCCCTCTCCTTCGGCATTAGAAAGGGTAGCGAGAAGTAGCGTTCGGACGAGGTCCAGCAGTAAAATGAATAGTCCAGCGGACGGACCAAAAACTCCGCGATTAAGTCCAGGTCTGAATAAGCTAGATAGATCAGATTCACCCGCTCTACAGCCCCGAAATTGTCTCCGAAGCGGGTCCGTAGACAAAACGAGTCCGAGAACCCTCAATGCGACGGGAGTTTCGACGAAACCACCGCCGGCCGTGAAACGGAAGAGAAGAGAATCCGAGAGCTCGTGCGCCTCCACCATCAGCTGCGAGGAGGGAGTGTCCCCGGGCCGCCTGAAGAAGAAACCGAGAAGAGTAGACCAGAAACCTCTAAATCCGGGTGCAATAGGCGGGAAGGGAAAAAAAGAATCCGACAGTGATAGTGACGAGCCCTTGATATGCAAAGTGCGGGGCAAGGGCATAAAGGCGGTGAAGCCGGGGTTGAAGGTCGCGAAGGGCGGCGCGGCGGGGCCTGAGGGCGTGGGCACGCGGCGCTCCGTGCGGCACGGCTCCGCGCCCGCGCCCGCGCCCGCCCCCGCCCCCGCGCCGCCCAACACCACACCCGTCAGGCGGAAAACAAGGAGCGCGGGTGAGACTACATTTTTTTATTACATATTCATATATTCTGTTTTTAGTGTTTAGAAAGTTTCATTGTAGATTTACTGATTGTTTATTAAAATAGTTTTCGGAGAGGTAAATATTATTAAAATGTCAACCGAGCTGTACTTTTTTGAATTTTATACAAAAATAATATTACTACGATTAATTGCTTTAGTTGGCTAAATAATTTAACATTCTTGAACCTTTAAGTACACTTTAAATTAATTAAGCCCCCTGTATTCACATTTCAGAGTAAAACTGTACTTTTTCAAACAACATTGACACTGTATACATTGACATTGTTTATTAATTGATATATTAAATACTAGCTATTGCGCACGACTTCATCCGCGAGGAATTATAAACTCAGAGCCCATAATAAACTTCTGTATCCATTCTCCAGAATTGTTTATAACACCGCCGCAATCCCCTTCGCGAGCTGAGTTGCCTAAAACGAAACGGAAATAATATCTGCATAAGAAATATTCACTTTAAATTTCAAGTCTGTTGAGGCGACAGATTAAAAATTCATTTTTTTTATTGTTACACCCCGCGATCCCCTTCGAGGTCAGAATTGCAAAACGAATATGCCTAACAATACTTATATAAACATTAGAGCTATAGATTGGAAGATATATTTTTTTTATTTTAACTCACAGCCCTTTGAGGGTAGAATTTCATGAAATCAATGTTTGGTAAGTTCCGACATACCAAAAAAAATACTCTGACCGAGTTCTGTATCTCTAAGATTCTATATCTTTATTAACGCCCCGCAAGCCCCCTTGCGGGTGGGTGGAGATTCGTAAAATCCTCTCATTGCATAAGAAATTCGCTCTATATTTCAAGTCTGTGGGAGCGATAAATTGAAAATTTGAATTTTTCATTGTTGCACCCCCGCAATGCCCTTTCGAGGCGGAATTTCTTTAAATTTGTTTTTTTCTGACCCCTACATGGTTAAATAGAGATGTCTACCAAATTTCAAGTCTTTAGGAACAATATATTAAGAGTGTGCATTTTTTACTGCTACACCCCCGCAAGCCGCTTTGTGGGCCCCATTTCACAAAACCGTTCAACTACCTCTACACCACGTGAGGATATCGTGATGAGTTAATTCAAAAAGGTGATCTAAATATATATCTGGATGAATATCTATCAAAATAAAATGTAAATCATAGGATAATATATTAATAGCTACTATTTTTACTAATTATATTAATATATTTTATGATAAACTATATTTCAGAGGTCGGAAAATAAATCATACACCATTTTTAATAAAAAATAAATATATGAAGCGCTTAAATTTATAAAACATTATTTTAATAAATTTGTACTCTAATATTACATAGACTCCGAACTTAATAATTTAAAAGAAGGAAATTATTAAAAACAATGAATAAATAAATTATTATGTAATTAAAGAAAGTTTCGATAAACCGACTATTGCAGTTACATTTAAATATTTAAGTATATGTATAAAAAGTTAAACCGTTAAACTTAAAGTTAACTACGATAATGTAATCTACATTTTATTATATGATAGAAAAAAAACAGCAGTCAATCGTGCGGGCTTATTAAGCGTAATATTATCTCCAAAGTGTGTTTGTTTGACTGTACAGACTGACAGGAGAGACCGCGATACTTTTATGCAAACATTAATACGTGCGTCTGTGTGTGTGAATTTTGGCGCACCAAACCCGATAAACGCTCTTTAAATTAAGAAAAAAAATACTGATTAGAAAAAAGCCAGTTTAAAGTCTCACTCACATTCGATTTTCTGTTTTTAAAAAATATCTACTACTTAGTATACCGTAATGAAATTATTTCGTGTCATTCCAGTGGGCGACGGTCCGTCGGCGGTGGTGGCGGGCGGCGCGGGCGCGGCGGGCCCCGGCGGCGGCGCGGTGGTTGGCGCGGGTGGCGCTGGCGCGACAGGTGCGGCGGGAGCGGTGCGGCGGAGGCGCGCGTCCCGCGACGGCAAGTGACGGCGGCGCCGCGCGGGCTGTGCCGCGCCGTCGCCCCGACCCCGCCCGCTCCCCTTGCCGCACCAGCACCCCCTGCCGCTGCACACGCTGCCGTTGGCATTGCCGTTGCCGCTGCTCTACCCCCTCGAATGACGCCCCCTCCGCCCCCGCGTCCTCGAGTACGGGACGTGTGGAATCTCCGTGCGGTTTTACTCTGTGGTGTTAGACGGGGTACCTCTGCGAAAGTGATATGTGACTATTTCTCGGTGAGACTCTGACTGGTGAGACTGGTGTCCGGCGATAGACGAACGGCGATCAGGAAATGTGCTTTTTGATGTGAATATTTTAGTGGATTTTGTTTTTTTATTTTAATGAATCTCACGTTTGTTAAATGAAAATTTGAATATTGTGCAATAAAATTGGGAATCCTCTGAGGAATTTTAACAGATGTGTGCTTTTATATAATGATGGTGTAGCGTGTGGTCGAAGTACGATCGTGTGTCGTGTGGTTCCAGACGCGCCGAGCCGACGCCGGATACTAACTGAACTCTATTTTAAATTAGTGAACAAATCATGTTACCATTCACTATAAAGCACTCGACGTTTTGTTTAATTGTAAGTTTATTTGTTCTATCGAGTATTTTTAAGAGCGTCTTACATACCATGCGGCCGGGATGTAGGTTCTCCGGCCGAATGTGAAGCCTTAGATTAGTGTATAGAGATGTATCATTATTGTACAAAAGAGCACCCGTCTTATAGGCACATTGTTAATAGGATAAATACCCGAGAGATATAAAAATGCATAAAGTTTTAAAAGATATTTTCATACGTTTTTGCACTAAACTCGTAGCGTCGTGATGGTGAACTGCGACGTAGTCTTAATACGTTTTGGCGGGAACTAGTCTGCGTCGAGAATGTTCTGTCTATATAACGCATGGCTGTTTCCCTCCAACGCGCCGCTATAACGATGTTAGCGTTTTTATATGTAAGTGAAATCACGACCAATAATTGTAATTATATGACATTGATACTTGAATCATTTCTTAGTGAACTGATAATAATCGTGACTGAGTGTTTCAATAGTTTGTCTGATTGGGCTTCCAGTATACTAACTCTTTTATTTAAAATGCCCCCATTTTATTATTTTAAACTCCAGTTCCACAGCAACTCGAGATTTGACAAATAAATTTGCAACCAGTGATCCTATCTTTTCTTTGCACTGTATATAATGAATTGATGAATAAAAAAATAATAATTAGCATATAGTATTTATTATCACAAGTAATAAATCATAGACATATAAAATATAGCAATTTGTTTTGCTGTCCGTTCCATGTCCATTATTTTATTAAGATAATTGTTGCGAAGTAATTTGCATTATCTATTACGTAAATATAGCTTAGTGAGTTTTATATTATTTGCGGTTCCTAGGTCTGAATGCAATCCAAAGCAATAAATCGTGGATGTGAATTTTGTTTTCATATATGATGTCCCGTCGACTGCCTTAACATTTTGCCTCCTAGTGTTTGTCTATTCACATTGTTTCGTGTTTCTATTGATTACTGATTCGGACGATGTTCAAGGTTTTTAGATTGGACAGTGATAGTGCTACAATACAAAATATAGATAGTAGTGTTTATATATTGATGATATTTTATAATTAAATATAATGAAATTTGTCTGATAAATTGTGCCCTAACACGTGTGCCGTGGCCGAGCTGTGTACTACATGTTATTAGTTATAGGGGGCGCTCAAGCCTCAAAAGGGGGGGAGGAGGGTGTCAAACCGCACGCTTTGTGTTGCAGGAGTTCCTGTAAATTTTTCGTGTACAGTTGGGAATAATATAACTATGTTACGCGTTGTAATTTGTTTTTTTTCTTATTTTCGGAGTTGCTGATTGTGACGCGTTGTATATACCAAGTTGCGCTCCCGCATCATTGGATGCCTCCTGTAGGATAAAAAGCCTTGTACTGTAAATTAATAGTATGACTCTCAAGCTTGTACCATATAAATATAGTGAATGGACTCCTCAAAACTAGTTGTGTATATTGGGTGTATAGTTATCATTTAGTTTGATTTTTTTTCGACTAATAATAGTAATTTATGCTGATAAATAAATATTATACGTTTATATATCTATAAAAAGAGAAATACAAATAGTTTAAACACTATACATATAGGCTAGGGGTTACAACACACATGAGATAGAATATAGTTTTGGTATGTAAACATTTAATAACTTGTAAATAGATCGCAGAAATAGTGAATAAATAAAGAATTGATACAATAAAATTTAACTTTATGTTATTGTAATATTTTTTCTAGGATGTGTTGTTAGTGGGCGTGATGTCGCCATCTTAGGTCAATCATAGAGCATGTACATTTTTTGTTGCTGGCAATGATGAGGTTGCGATTATACTTTTTTTTAATTATTGTGCATTATTTTGTGTAAGTTGCTTTCTCTGTCGTTCTTCATTATTTTTAAATCATAATTATATTCATAAAGTACGATGAGTCATGGTGAATTATTATCATATTATTATGAATGAAAAGAAATAAGGAATATTATTGTTCTGCTATTATTAAATTTGTAAAGTTAGTTTATTAATAAATGAATAAAAAAAATATTGTTTTTTATTACCGTTAGGGATTCATTGTTGAAGTTTAGGTTTATGATATTTATTTACCAATAAACTCGAATACCTAAGTAAAGATATACAAGTTGGTAAAGTATCCACTTTATTCACGTAATTTTGAAACAAATTAGTTCACTTTTTGTTAATGAACTCTGGTAAAAACAAAAACTCATACCTTTATTGAAAATCAGAGTTATACTAAGAATTGTTATATTTGTCAAACTACTACCAGCTCGAAAAATTAATTGTCCTAAGAAAAGCTGCTGGCGACAGAATTTCAGCGGGCTTGTCATATGTATTTTCTTAAATAGTAAATCTGAAAAACGAAATTACATAGATACATTATAGAGAATACTTCAAATAATCTTGAAACAGCGCGGCAGCGATCGTTTCATATCTACATTGCACCATCCTCTAAATTATTAAAAATATAGTAGTATGCGCTAGCACACAAACATTCCTTAGTTACTTTTTTACCTTGTTTCACGGTAATAAATAGCATTGCAATTGCCCCATAAAATATTTACTCACTTTCACTTGATTCGAGTAACAGGTATCGTGGGCTTGTGTTCGTACCTCGTATTTATATTGTGTGTATCACTATATCTGTATTCTTACGTACAGATTTAAAAGAAATATAACTTGTCTCGTTGAGAATCTCTAGGGCCCAGATTGTAAATTGTACGGATAGCTCTTTTTTGTTAAACGAAAATGGTATTTATGGTAGCAGCACCACTCCAGAGTACAGTACTATATGACATTACGCTGTGAAAATAACTATAAGAAACTAATTTAACAACATATGCGACAGAGCTAAGTTTACTAGGAAATACAGCTGTATGAGGGCCCTATTGTAATTTAGCAATAATATTGATTCCTAGACAAACTATGGACTGAATCACTTTCATCGCCTCCTCATTTAAAAATACATTAGTTTTATCCTATTTTACATTTAATGTCGAAAATCATAGAAGTTTAGACTTTTACTAATAATCAATACCTATTGATTATTAATAAAAGACTAAATTTATTGTTAACAACGTTGCTAACACTAAATCAATACACTATATCGAGAGAGTCTTGTTGACATCGTCATATATTACCTGACGCCGTTTCATTTTAAATATTAAAGAAGTATCATCAGCAAAAAGTACTGTCTCATTATATTTATCTACAAAAGTAGGCAGATCATATATAGAAACAAGGAAGAAAATTAGTCCTAAGATTTAACCTGGAAAAAAATGTGAGGGACATTTTATTGAAACCTCAGAAAAGGTTGCTCATTTAACAAAAAAGTAGCAGCACTCAAAAGCAATGCCCTTTTGTTTTTTTACGATAACTTGCGTCACGTATTGTTAATCACCCAGATAGCAAAATGACGTATTAAGTTATTCTGAATGAGCTCAGATTTCTGATTTGGACGTCAGATCTTAAGTCAGAAAGACGTTCTCAAGACCTCCTGAAGGAGTCGAATGCGCCACCTAACGTACATCTTAGGACCTCTTGAAATAGAGCTCTTAAAAAGCTCATTTTTACGAACTCGTGAAAATGAATACTTAATTAGCTCTTTTAATATTCATTTGGATGTCAAAAAATCGACTTCTCATTTAAGGATTCATTAAGAGCTCTGAATTATGAGCTCTTAAAAATGAGCTGTTTAAGATGTCATATTAGGACTTCTGCAAGAAGTTTTTTATAGGACTTCATACTGAAATCTTTCTGACTTAGATGCTGACTGGGCAGTTTTAAAAAACGAATTTTGGAGTTTTTTATCATAATATTTATCAAATAACCATTTACCTTAAATAGTTTTCTAACATATATAGATTATTATTAGTAATAATTCTATCTATTTAATAATAGATAGAATTATTACTAATTCTATCTATTTAATAATAGATAGAATTAATTAAATATAATTTAAAAAAATAATATAATAGGTCAATTTATTTAAACAATACTAACATTTTATAAAAAAACCTTTAATCTAAGCTACTGTATATCCGTCAATTGCACAGTGAATTTTTTGTCAAAAAAAATATGATGTTATTATCACATTTATTTGAATAAAAGCGTATATAATTAATATACTTTTAGTTTTGAGGCATCTACAAAACAAGATTTAAAAAAATATATTTTTATGATGACGAAAACGTATTTATACATAGTTCAAACGTTTTATTGGCTGAAATTATCGTTGGCTAATATCGGCCAATGACATGTTCGTATGTTGTATAGTCTGTTAGAAAGGCAACATCGAAGAACTAACGTACTTTAATATTTATCGAACTACTGTCACAGTATTTTCGAGACCACATTGAATTTCTTCCATAAAAATTATCTACAAATGTAAGTATCAAACTTTTTTCATTTCTTTTTGTCCCTGTACAAGCGTCTGACCCTAAAACTATTCGTATAACATTATCCAAGAGAAAAAAAAAATACGCCTATGTTATGTAAGAACGTCAATATTCTCTTTTCAAAATTGTTTATGTATAATATCTTATTGCATTTGTGGTTATTGGTATACGTAACTGAAATGTATGTACTAAACTTAACTATTTGTTTTATTACTACATTTAAAGTCTTTTTTTACTTATCTGATAATAAATATTCTAACCTGCACTGCAGCTTACAATGGTAAAATTTGTTAAGAGGATGTTCTTAAAGCCTTATTAGTTAATTATATTATTACTTATAAGACTTGTACATTTTACAACTTTGGAATTCTTATCTTGAGAACATCTTTAATTTCACTTCTTTTTAACGAAATGTCAAACTTAATTGCATTGCAAATTAATAATAAAATAAATAATTTTTGTTTTTATCAATTCATCGGATATAGCTTGTTAATTACTCTATATTATTGATAACGATGAGTCAATACATTTGACTTTTTAGCAGTAGTATAGCACTTAATGTAGACTCATCATTCAATGTTATATGTCATGACAACTGTTCAGTTTGGTGGTGCAATATTTTTGGGTTTGATTCCCGATTTTGACAGTACTTTTATTTTTCTCTGCTGCTAGAGGAATACCCTGTGCTGAAATCTTACTTAAACATATAAGGCACCAGTATAGTTTATAGCAATTTTGTTTCCTCAGTTCTTTAACAATATAATAATTGGATAAAGGGCTATTGTATATCTACGTACAACTAAAGAAAAGCAATACATAATAATTAATAATCAAGCAATCAATATCAGATGGCCGACAAGGCAGTATCAATGGCTTCAAAGCCCCAGATGCGTGGACTCCTGAACTCGTCCATCAAGCGTAGTTTAATCTTCTCTCTGACTGCTGCCGCCATTAGCGGAGTTGCCTTCAAGATGATTGTTGGTGATTCACGGAAGAAGAGATATGCTGAATTTTACAGGTAAAAGTTAATTTATTTGTGAATTATATTCATAGAAACTGCCTTACACTTCTTACAGGTACGCCCAACACCTTAGTTATTATAATCTTTTATTTTAACAGGACATATGATGCTGAGAAGGAGTTTGAAGAAATGCGCCAGAAGGGCCTGTTCCAGTCCTGTTAGTTATTTATCATTTGTAATGTAGTTTATTATTTTTCAATGTATAATTAAAAAATCTAATTTATTTCTCTTTTGTTTTAACAACACCTGGATGATCTATAGATACAGTACAGTTTGTCGGTAAAATGTAAGGATAACCTTTATTTTAATTTATAATCAATCCACAGACCAACAATCAAATCAACCTTAAATTGCTTCATTTTATTATTAAAGCAAAATTACTTTTAGGTTGACTTTAATTTTAGCCTTAATCAATGTTTGTATTTGCTCATGTAAGTTATAGAATTTTCCAGAGAGAAAATTATTTTATGTTTACTTTGGCAATAAGCTATAATCGCAACTAACTTTATTAAAATTATTCTTGTAGCTTTTGCGTCATTCGCGAAAAACAACAATATTAAAAAAATAGATTTTATAATTACTATTTCTAATTGTTTAATAATGTTTTTAAATCATTATACAGTTTTGCTTAATTTAAGAATCTAATTCCCGCCAAAAAGCGGTCACTCAACCTTATAACTTGCGACATTTATATGCCTTAATTTAAATGTTAAATCAGAACATCAAAACATAAGGAAGGCATTTTGTTTTACAAATATTAACATCCATTCATTAGAATATATAATATAGAATCCGATTGTAAAAGTCATGCTTTGTCTTCGACTCCATCTCGTTTTTCAAGTTTAGCTATTTATTTTCGATTTGGAGGTTAAAGGTGAGAAGAACGATCTTACATGTGGTAAGTGAAGGTGTCCAGCTGTATGCTGAAGATAGTTCTAGCACCAATACAGCGCTGGCGAAGAACTACGATATGTCGCGAGCTGTTGTATACTGAGTGAAGTGCTCAATTAGTAAGCCAAGATGAATAAACGAATCGAAGAAGTTTTATTATTTTTAGTATAGCAAGTGAACTAATTAGATGAAAAAAATATTTTCATTTAGAATTCTAGTTGGCGACCTGGCTAGTCGAGAATCAGTAAGGTTACCTAATTCTGGAATTTAGTATTACACTCAAATAATAAAAACATCTTTGTTTCTATTACTCTTTCATTCATTTACTTATATACTTGCCGCCAACATTTTAAAGATCATGTAACAAAAAAAGTATGAACATGTACACACACAGTGAAAAGGGGATGAAAGTTTGTACGGAGCATCTAAGAATATGAAAAATCACATATAATAAGGATTTTTTTGTAAGAAATAAACAATTATCTTATTTCAAATCATCCTTCAACACTTTAAAGTTAGGGGTGATTTATAAACTTA
Organism: Dircenna loreta; assembly: GCA_963555665.1. Taxonomy (NCBI): domain Eukaryota; kingdom Metazoa; phylum Arthropoda; class Insecta; order Lepidoptera; family Nymphalidae; genus Dircenna; species Dircenna loreta. The sequence continues at coordinate 16,909,494 of OY743095.1, forward strand.
TATAGCTATACTTAAAATTGTATACTTATTGATCAAAATTACTCATATTCAAGTTCTGTTCTGTGTTCTATATTAATAAATATATAAATATAATATTTTTGTTGAGAAAAAAACATAACACCTAGGTGATAGATCTGGTTTGGGCTGTAAGTGAAATCGTGAGGTAGTACCTTAGAAGTTTTTTTTGTTCTATCCCACTAGTCCCAAAAGTCCCATGGGACAAATGATTTGCGTGCTTGAGTCCAGAAATCCAGTTACCAGAGGGTAACGCGTGAACATTGCTCATTTTGTTTAGAACAGCTGCACTCCAGAAATCGCTAAAACTTAGGCTCCATTAATTATCGGAAATAGTAAACAAAAAGAAAGCAACAAATTATTAGAAAGGAAGAGAGAAGAGGAAAAAACGAATGTCTTGCTTGCATCAGCAAAACAGCTTAAATGTATACAAATACTTAACCTCTATATAACAGTATCTTATTTATGAGAATAGAGATATAGATCATTTGAAATTGGTTCACGTCTTTTAAGGAAACCATTTATAATAATAATACTACAATATAGTTACGATAATTATTTAATCAGGATATCAATATACGTCTCAATCCAGAATACATAAATAATGTTAACAATTCAATTGATTACATCGCCTCACTATAAATTACATTAAAATCATTTCTACTCAATGGGTTTATCATAGAATATCATACAGGGACCAGCCTGTTAGAAACACTACATAGTACATGACTAAATTAAAGGGAACAAATGCGAAATTACGCTCCATTTTTCATTTGTCGAAGGCGTTGTTATTTTAAGTAGTAAAGATAGGAGCTTTAATTTAGATTCTAGACTTAAAATTGGTCTTCTCATATGATAACGTCTGTAATATGCTAGTGATTATGAACAATATTTATCAAGTTTGTGGTATTCTGTAACAAAATGCATACCTAGATAAATGTTTTGTAATATAGTAATCATATGCAATAGAATAGGATGAAGGCGTAGAGTTGAAACATTCATTTATTAAATGTAAATTACAAGGAAGGTTTGTAAACTAATGTTGCAGACATGAACAATAAAATTGGTACACGACGTATGTGTATTTTTCTGATCTCTTTCATCTAAGGACCTGCTTAGTTGGGGAGGAATACGTTGCCCTGAATAGTCCTCCCTATAAGTTTTGTGCCCTTGGACCATTTATTGATTTGTGCTTTTAATTCTGTGCTTCGCTATAAAGACTATAATGTATGTAGATAATTGTAAGCTTGTAGTGGATTTCTTATAAGGCGCTAAATATTTTTAAGAAGTTATTGAACATTCATTCTGAACTCAAGTCAATCTATATTATTTAAATTTTACCTAAAACAAGACGGTGCACTTGAACAACCTGCATCCTTCATTACTTTTTAATACTGCCACGTCACCGGTCACTCGCGTTAAATTTACGGCAGCCATCTTGTTTTAGAAAAAATATACAATATAATTCAATCAACTACGTGTTAATTTATATAATTTAATTTTAAACATTAACATTACAGAAAACTCACTTAATACAATTACTCACTTAATAGTTAATAATTATTTTAAATTTAATTAATAAGCGTAATAGATCAAAAACATTGATGTTTTTTTATTAATTACTTAGGATTAATAATCTTAGCTGGGCGCAAGTATTTAGGGTATTATAATATTAATAAAGGTTTAATATATGTGGCAGTATGGCACTCTGCATGTGTGTTTGTAAAAATATTATTAAAAGAATTGTCGTGTCAAAATCTATTATTATAATAATTAAAACTTAGGCTTGTTTCGTTAATTTCAGATTAGTCTAAAATTGACATATTGCATTTAGAGTTTCGACAAACTTTAGATGAAAATACGAACGCCCTTCTGTTGAATAACTTTCGGTGTTTTAATTTTTGATTTTTTGACTAATAAAATACAAAATAGCATTAAAAAAAAATATAAATGTTTTTTTTTGCTTTAATATCTACAAAACCACACACAGAGTATTATAGTATATTCGGTAAGTAACGCTTATTTTATTTGTACCCTATAGGCCTCAAACAGAAATAAAATTAATTGAGCAATTCAATGACGATTCTCAACTTCAATCAGACAATTGACTAAAAAAAAAGAATAATTTTAAAATCAAGAACATAACTATTTCACCAAAATAAGCACTAGATTTAGTTTTTTCATTAGTAAGAAATAAAAGCGGAACTAATAATCGACCTTGATCTAATTATGTCTACTAAAGATGGGAATTAAAATCCTTTTAACAAATTGCAAATCGATTATTAAGTTCGGTCGTTAGTGTTTCAAACTACACATAATCAATATGTAAATGAGAATCGACATATCCTTTCTGGTCTTACGTATCACTGAATAACTTATACATTGTCTTTCTTAAAAAAATAAATAAAAAAATAAGCGTATTGAAATAAACATCTAGATGTTAGTGTTTATTTTGTAAAATTTAACAATGTCCGCCACTAGGAATTATTAGTTTTTTAACAATAAACATATGTTGTAAATGACTATATAATCTGTTGAATAAAAAAGTTTTGTATTAAGCACAACCGCTAGTGGCGCCATCGGTAACAAAACTTTTGAGGCCCGCCCCAAGAAATGTGACCAGCACACTTGTAAAAATAACATTTAAATTTTTAATTAATTCAAAATATTTTTATATTTATTACACAACATTATTGCTAACGAATTTAGTTCTAACCTATGATCAAGTATTTTCCATTCCTCTTACGTCGAAGGTCTTCCCTTCGAACTCTTCATGGCCGTACCCTGTCTCATCGTACTCGGTGTCTCTGCCGTTCTTAACAGACTCCACGGGAGGGCCGTGCAGCTTCACGCACAAGACCTCTTTGTAGTTCTCTAGACCCAGCGCTAGGACAGAACCACCGAGGAGGACTTCGCAGGACGTAACTCTTTCTGGTGGTGTGTATACTGCCACTAGCTTTCCTGAAAAAGATGTGAGATGGTCGCTTGTTGTACAACCGACATAGTTGACTAGATGCGATTGGACATCAAGAAAGCTAGATTGAAGAAGGGCTAACGCTCTATGGCAACAGCCATATACACATTACAGGTATAGGAACAAAATTCAGCGACAGAAACACAGAAAAACTAGAACCTGCTCTGTATACTTCTTAACAGAGAGTATATAATGCGATGATACGTAAAGCCGACCGCGATTACACCAAGAGGCTTACAGAACAAGTGGTGTGCGCTCACCCGTGTGGAGGTCCCAGAGGCGCACGGAGCGGTCCAGGCGCTCGGTGTCGGCCGACAGCAGCGCGGCGCCGGCGCGGGCCAGAGACAGCAGCGACGGCGCCGCGCGGTGACCGCGCAGCGTGAGCCGGCAGTTACCTGACGTTACAAATTTCAGTTTGATGCGGTGGTTTTATTCAGATTGTGGGGACGTTCTTATAAAACCGTACGAAATAAATGTCTTTAGACTCAGTTACTGATCAGATTTTGGCATCTAGATTGTTGAGAAAATCGACAATTATTAAATCAGGAGTTAGTAAAAAAAATAAAAATCTGATAACCTGTAACGAGATCCCACACAAGTATCCTAGTATCGGCGAGTCCAGACACCACGCAGCCATCTACGGAGCTAATGGCGAGCGCCACGGTGTCGCAGCCCGGCTTCCACTTCTTAAACAGGGTCCCGGACTGCAGGTCGTACACCACTATGAAGTTCGGACTCGGCTCGTCCAACTCCCGGGAGACAACACACACGTACGATCCTGGCGACATGTTATGTATCTTTATAAAGGCAAACAAGGATTAGGATATTTCTTCTCAGTTTTACAACTGGTTTTTTTTTTGTTTGGTAGCTGGTTTCGATAATCATTTTTATGATATAATTTCCCCTTTTTACGCACAGACTATTTATTCTGATGTCAAACAATGTGTAATATCTATGCATTTCCGTAACATCTTTCCTCACCACCTCTCAGTACAGTAGACACGAGGAGTGCGAGCGCATTCGTACTATCGCATACCGATTGACTTAGACGAGCTCTAGTGTTATGAATAAATTCTTATTAAATTTTATTTAGTTGTCATGGTGGTGAACTGTTTAATTTTGTATACAGATATACAATGTTAAAATATATATATATATATATATATATATATATATATATATATATTTATTTTCCTTCAATTTTCAATAATGAATATGGTAGAATTACGACTAGGCTAGGCCTAAACCTAGTATTTGTTTTTAACATAAAAAATGTGATGTTTACCTTCATATGTAATAGCGGCTTTGGAGGTGATAAAGTCATGATGAGGTATCCTGAGGTCATACAGCAGTTTCCTAGATGTTAGCGACCATACCAGCAAGGGGAACGGCTTTTGAGTTTCGTCTCCACAAACTAACACCCTGTAATATAAAGATTATCGAGATTTATATATCTCTATATAGTCGCTTTTAAAATTTCAAATATGACATTTTAGGTTCTAAAGGAGGATATTGCCATGAAGTACAATCGGTCAGAAAATCTGTAGATTTTTTCGTCAAGGTTCAAATTAAAGTGTTTATACTACATTTCCTAAATCTAGTCTTCTACATAAAGGCTCTAAACTACTATCGGTATTAGAAAAATAAACTTCATTATTTATAATTACCTTCCATCACCAGACACAAGCAAAGAGTTCAGGAACCTGTCTTCTCCCGCCTTAAAAGTGGTCACACAGTCGCCTGAATAAACCAGAAAAAAACACAGCTTATTCTTTATTTTCTGCAACGGAATGGCAAAAGACACTACCCAGCTAAAGTGAGCAAACAAGTGTTGTGGCTGTTCTAACTCTATTTAAACCCACCAGTTTCAATGTTCATGAGGTTGACGTACATCCTGTTCCTGGCGAGTGCCACGAGATGGGTGTTGTCGTGAAGACCGTAGTACGGCATCTTCTGGTTCATGACGCCCTTCAGCGCTACTAAATACTTGCCCTGGAGGAAATAAAGTGATAGAAATCTTGAAATTATAACCTGAACTTGTCAATCTATTAAAACAAAATATTGTATTATTTTTCTTCTAGCTTCACTTAAATTTAAAGTAACACTTATCCTTTGTTATCATTGTTCAGACGTTAACATCCAATGGAGAAAAAAATAAGATCGGTAATAATTATTTTATTATTCGATTCAAATTGTTACAACTACATTCTATTTCAACGTTTTAATGTTGGTATTATTGAGTATTGCCTGCACCTTTTAAGAGACCAAGTAACATGATAAGTTAAGAGTTAATGATAAATAGGAACACTAGCCTGATCTAGATCATAAACCCGAAGTTCTCGTCGGCACAGCACCACGCAGCGGTACTCGTCGATGGGCACCAGGTTGATGGGATGAGTGACGCCTGTTATCTTCCTAATCATCTTACATCTGTATGAAATGGAATTAAAGTTGATTCGATAACATTTACGGCCGAAGTTAGTCATTGATCTGGATCCAATAAAAAATTTAAACTTCAATCTGTTTTTTGACTCATAACGAGAGGAAATATAAGATCCGCTTAAAGCTATCTAAGGTTGATATCAACCATGTACTATAGATCGATTATAAATTTTGGTCATTAGTTATGTAAATCAAATTGTCAACTTGCACACATTTTACATTATACTTTTTTTTAGGAGTGCAAACAGTTCCTGGGACTTGCGACCCAGGTGTAGGTTTAAAAGACCCCTTTAAAATGTGCATTAACGCTTACCTTCACTGGTTACGCGCGCTCTCCCTACCTAACCAAAATTAAAATGAACCCAGTAATGCAGCCTTTGAAGTACGTTCGAGAAATGAACTGATGATAGTTCTAGAGAGGCCAAGATCTTTAAGTAGGTTATGGAGATTTCGCTGTTATACCTCTTGCTTCCACTTCCACAAATTAACTATATACCTATTCCTGGACAGTTCGTTGGTCAGTTCGTAATATTTGGTTACCCTAAATGTGTGATATTTGGGATTGTGTGATGTTGGTTTACCATTGAACAGTAAGCTCCACAAGTATCACGCGCTTTAACCGTCTGGAGTACAAGAATATGTCCGGTCTGGATGACGAGACAACAATATCCTCAGGGATTCTATACTGTTTCTCATACGTATCCATCATTACAGTCCAATTGCGAGCCGCCTCCAAGATAGAATGAGGCTTTTGTTTTGTTTTGAACGAGCCTTCTTTAACAATCTCTATGAATCATTTCTAGATTCATCCCGTGCACTCGATACTTATCGTTTTCATCTTGCCGAATAAAGAATTTTGCTAAGTCTATATTCTGTAGTTTTCGGCTAGATCCTAACAGTACTTTATTTGTTTGAGCACCTATCATGAATTATTTATGGAATTGAAGTCGTGACTCGAGCTATGACGTATTTCTAAGTTTTGAGAGAGATGTTATTATATGATCATGAGATTTTCCGATGATATGTCTTTTGGTAACTCTTAGGTGTTTATAGAGCTCCGATGGTTTCTTTAATTTCATCCCAAAATTGTTTCGGTCTCTGAATAAAGTTGAAGAGTCCGCTGAACGTGCCAGCCCAAACCACGACTTCAATATCTTTATAATGCTTGCATCTTACTTTGACAATAGGGGTTTATTGAGATCGTAAAATAGAAAAGGTCAATTTAGACGTGACGTTAGATAGTTGTCATATGTTTGTTTATGTTGGTTGATCATACAAATTACCTTCTTTAGATTATTTAAAAAACTATCGACTATTACATCTAGAGATGGAGTGCGACTTTTATAATCTATTTAATTTTGCCTAAAAATTTGAATGGAGCTGCTTCAGTAATTGTAGCAACACTTTGAGTGTTCCGTCTACCCAGACACAGAGAGTGGCATGTAGAGAAATATTCTACTTCATTTAAAAGTACCTTACATTGTTTGGGGTTATGGGAAATTGTGACTGAAAAATTGGAAATCAAAAGTTTACCTTAAGACATCCCATACACATATCTCCTCCCTCTCTGTAGAAACCGTAGCGACATATTTCCCTCTTGTGTCAAACCTCACAATCAAATCAAAAGACTTGCTATCAAACCCTTCGACTATAGATATATCTCTCTTTTCCTTATTCTCCGTTACTTTCCAGAAATCTTCATTCGCCGGGTAAAACGTAGGTATAGGGGGATCCCAAACTTCCTTCATCCAATCATGGACAATTTCACTGTCTATGTCGATACCATCGCGCTGTCTCTTTTCCATAACCGATCTAAGGAGACCATAAAATTGTCTATGGTCATAATCCAGAGCATAGGAATGAGCAACAAATAACTCCTTTAATATCTCTAAATGTTCCGGCAGAGGATCTATATGTACGAGGGCGATGTCCTCGATGAACTGTCCGCAGTCCGTGGCCGCCAGCTTGTCGTGGACCCAGTCCAGTTGAGTGAAGTATGGCTTTACAGAGAAGGCTTCGGGATCTTCTTTCAAAATATGATAGTGTTGAAATGGTAGTTCGTCGAATTTTCTTGTGTTGTACCTAATAATAAATATTAATAAATTATTATATAGATTGGACTTGAAGATTTTAAAAAAGTGATGTTAAAAAACTTACCAATCATCAGAGAATTTGTTTTCTTGAGACACCAATCGCCCCGCCATTTTTGGATCATTTTCAACAAACCATTTACCCTAAAATTATATTTTTAAAAATTAAATTGCAGTCGCAATACATCGATGATACATTTTGATTAATTTATCTTATATGTTTTATCAATCTTACGATCTAAATTATACTAGGAATATTTACAACTTCTCCAATGTGACAATATACTTATTAGCATGATTAGGCCATCTCTACCGGACGATGAGGTAAGCTAATATATATTTTTGGAATACTATCTTTGTCGCTTGTGCCTTCTGTCTAAAGAAGTATTTTTAACTCGTATCAAGAGACGCCTCAGTCCTCACCTCGAAGTAGTCAACGAGTGTGAGTCGCGCGCTGTGCATGTGTGCGTGGTAGCGGTCCGCTGCCACGGCGGCCAGCGCTGCGTCCCGCCAGCGAGCCTCGCGCAGCCACGGCGCCAGCAGCGCTGACAGCTGCGGCCACAGCAACGCGCCTGGAGCCCACGGCACTGCGGGGTAGGGGAAGAAGCTCTTATGTGCTTCTTTGAAAAGATAACTTCCACGCGTCATGGAAGTACACTACGACAGATGTGTGATAAATAGTACGAATGTCACCTTGTTGGTTCAACGTTACTTAGATTTAAATAGAAAGTGTTATAATGACATTGAATTTATGGATTAAAAAGCGATGCCAATTATATGAGACAACAATCAATAGTTAATGATAAATTTAATACTCACAATAGGTTTCTTCGCTTCTAAACAGATCATCGTGGGCCAGGAGATCCAAGATTTCGGTGTCGTCGAGTCCTCGTCTGGAAGCCGTCAGGAGAGATAGACACGCTCTGACGCGATCGGCTCCCAACGCCGCCTCGGTCGTCACTAGTATTTGTTCCAGCTGACCCTCTAGATCTTCACAGATGACTAGCTCGGGAGTCGTCTCCGGCTCCGACAGCTCGGTGAAGGTTTCCGCGGAAAGGGATATTTGCCAAGCTAGGATCTGGTAAAAAAAAAGATTTACAAATAAATTTGTTCAATTCAATTTTTGAGGAACTTCCGAGAAAAGCCTACCTTAGCATAGAGCGGTAGGGTGCATTTCTGCACAGCCTTGACGGCGGCTGGGGGCGGCGAGCCAGCGCCCGTCCTGCTGTAGGCGGCGGCTGTGGCCAGCAGCACGGCGCGCGCCTCCTCCGCGCCCGCGGGCGGCGCGCGCACCACGCGCGGTCCCTCCTCCGACGACAGCACCGCCATTATAGCCGAGCTGGACGGCTCGTCCTTTTCTGTAATATAAACATTTACTACGTAGTTCCTTCAGCAAACTCAAACTACGATCTTCTATCGCTACTAGGTAGCGGTCCGGATGAAACAAAAGTTTTATCAAAGCTTCCAAGTAATCATCGTCTACAAGTACGATTGACCGCTTTCCCTAGAAACATATTATATTGAATCAAAACTGATTTCGAGTCTCGGGCTCTCACACTAAACGAAACGTAAGTCCACAAGTTTACTTTTCACAAAAAGGATGAGGCATTACCCTCAAAATGCCGTTACCTTCCGTGACGGTGACGATCATCTTAACGTTCTCGGGCAGCCGTGAGGGCAGCCAGCGTGCTCCTCGTAGTGCGTCCGCGCCGGCCACGCACAGCAGCACCGGCCGCGTCCGACCCAGCGCCGCCAGCAGCCGCGTCAGGCACACCGACAGAGCCGCCGCCTCCTGAACACACCGACATTGCACTACCTTATTGTGCTGATCGAACTATAGCGAGGGACCTCGCGTGCGATGCGTCTTTATGTTCAGGCATTGTTCTATTCTATTCAGAGGACTCGACGAGTACGACGAGTACGATCTCCTTGGACACGGATAATCATAATAATTATTTTCAGAACCCTTTAACATTATTCACAAAAATGTTTCATGAATTACAGTTGAACGGATTGAATTGTTAATAATATGCCATCGCTTATAATACTGTGAATATATAAGTAGGGGGGCGGTGCGTACATTACGTCCTTGATATACGGTGCCGGTGTGGAGGACGTGCAGCTGATCCACTATCGACTTTAGAAGCTGGTGAGAGCTGCTGGACTGCGGCGTCAGACCTACGAACCTAGAGACACTTTGAGTTAGACGCAGAGTAACGTGCGACTCGACTGAAGCTTGCGGACCTGAACTCTTATTCTAAATTGCAATCTTTAATGCAGAGAGTCTGAGCGAGTGCATCGTAAGCTAATGTTTTGACCTGTAAGTGGTTGTTGGTGAATATTGTAACTGCAATATTAGGCGAATTACTGATGCGTTGCGACGCTTAAAATATCGTGATTTATGGAATGAAATTGGACAAAGAGGTAAGGAGGGTTGGTTGGCTACCGTTTAACATCTGTCACTATTAATGGAAAGTAGCTATCACAGCTACTTTCCATTAATTGTTTAGAGCTACCCCGGTGGAGCCAGCCCGTACACGTCTCAACTGTCTCACCTAACAGTCTATACCCCTAACCTGAGCACAAGCGCGACGTCTGGCAGCACACTCGGTGCCAGCGCGGCGGCCCGTGCCAGCAAAGTGGCCTTGCCGCAGCCCGCGCCGCCTAGCAGCGCCAGCGGCACTGAGCTCTCCCCCCGCATATAGCTGGATGTATACGTTAGGCCAGTGAGAACACGTCACGTGAATGTCAGTGCGAAATTTAAATATGGTGATTATATACCGCAACGGAAAAACTTTAATGAAAGCTCAGGATAACTGATCAATAATAGCGGCTGCTAACTGTTTACTTACGTTTTCAATTCATTCAGAGTTATTTCACGGTTAGAAGTACACTGAGTCACTTTCTGGCAGAAGGAGAGGTGTTCACCTACTTCATCAAACAAACTGCGAATGGAGAAATAAACATGGGCTTGTCTTTATTCTGAATGCAAGGTCACCTTACACGGACAAACACCCCGTATCTCAGACAGCTGGAGCGTACCTGGCAGGTATGCCCCCGTAGCCTGCGGGTGCTTCGGCGTCATGTGCGAGCGCGTCCAGCAGCGCGTCCAGTCGGTCTGCCAGCGCGCTCCGCACGCCGGCTGCGTACTGCTCCTCACCACCTCCGCGTCGGACAGACGCACGGATTATGTTGCGCTCGCTCAGGTGCAGCTGGCGGTGGAGATGTTTGTGGATCAGTTTTGGGAATCATTCTCAATAACCAAGTGGTTTTTCAAGTTGTTTTTTTATAAATCCTTGATAACGAATAATATTAATTGTTGTAAGTTTATTTCGTTTCAAAAAAAATAAAAAATACTAAATTGAATCACACAATTTTTTTACGATTTCAATACAATTCCAGGACTGTTCCTTTATAAGAAGCTGTTTTATTAATCTTCAAAAGATACACAAGCTGAATAAATAAAATAGGAAGTATTAATTATTGGTTGTGTTGTTATTGAAATAAAATTATATTTATATGAGAGAATTGCACAACAAATGTGTGTAATAATAATACTAGATACCTTGAGATCCTTATGTAAGTTGGCGAGGCGTCTCTGTAGCTCGCGGTGGTGCTCGGCCTCGGGGTCTGACGTCACATGCGGCGTGGTGACGTCAGGAGCGCCGCGACACACCCACACGCAGCGACGAGCCGCCTCGGAGCTCATCAGCACGGTGTGCTGGACCTCCTGAGATATTCATTTCTTCATTATTTCTGATGTTAAACTAGTTTTATATCGGAATAGTATTTAGATTGCTCTCGATTTTTGGTACTGTACCTAAAAGTCTAGTGATAAGCTATTTTTGTTTGGAATGTCATTATTTGGATACTCTTCGATCCCGCGTCTCAGCCAGCATCGCAACGTAAAACGCCGGTTCTCTGTACAGTTTGTTTGTTTTGTTCGATGACGGCGGTGAGTTTGGTGTCGCAAGCCTCCTGTGGCAGAGTACGCCCTGTGGCGTGTACCTGTTCGATGACGGTGGTGAGGTAGGCGTCGCAGGCCTCCTGCGGCCGAGAGCGCTCCGTGGCGTGTACCTGTTCGATGACGGTGGTGAGGTAGGCGTCGCAGGCCTCCTGCGGCCGAGAGCGCTCCGTGGCGTGTACCTGTTCGATGACGGTGGTGAGGTAGGCGTCGCAGGCCTCCTGCGGCCGAGAGCGCTCCGTGGCGTGTACCTGTTCGATGACGGTGGTGAGGTAGGCGTCGCAGGCCTCCTGCGGCCGAGAGCGCTCCGTGGCGTGTACCTGTTCGATGACGGTGGTGAGGTAGGCGTCGCAGGCCTCCTGCGGCCGAGAGCGCTCCGTGGCGTGTACCTGTTCGATGACGGTGGTGAGGTAGGCGTCGCAGGCCTCCTGCGGCCGAGAGCGCTCCGTGGCGTGTACCTGTTCGATGACGGTGGTGAGGTAGGCGTCGCAGGCCTCCTGCGGCCGAGAGCGCTCCGTGGCGTGTACCTGTTCGATGACGGTGGTGAGGTAGGCGTCGCAGGCCTCCTGCGGCCGAGAGCGCTCCGTGGCGTGTACCTGTTCGATGACGGTGGTGAGGTAGGCGTCGCAGGCCTCCTGCGGCCGAGAGCGCTCCGTGGCGTGTACCTGTTCGATGACGGTGGTGAGGTAGGCGTCGCAGGCCTCCTGCGGCCGAGAGCGCTCCGTGGCGTGTACCTGTTCGATGACGGTGGTGAGGTAGGCGTCGCAGGCCTCCTGCGGCCGAGAGCGCTCCGTGGCGTGTACCTGTTCGATGACGGTGGTGAGGTAGGCGTCGCAGGCCTCCTGCGGCCGAGAGCGCTCCGTGGCGTGTACCTGTTCGATGACGGTGGTGAGGTAGGCGTCGCAGGCCTCCTGCGGCCGAGAGCGCTCCGTGGCGTGTACCTGTTCGATGACGGTGGTGAGGTAGGCGTCGCAGGCCTCCTGCGGCCGAGAGCGCTCCGTGGCGTGTACCTGTTCGATGACGGTGGTGAGGTAGGCGTCGCAGGCCTCCTGCGGCCGAGAGCGCTCCGTGGCGTGTACCTGTTCGATGACGGTGGTGAGGTAGGCGTCGCAGGCCTCCTGCGGCCGAGAGCGCTCCGTGGCGTGTACCTGTTCGATGACGGTGGTGAGGTAGGCGTCGCAGGCCTCCTGCGGCCGAGAGCGCTCCGTGGCGTGTACCTGTTCGATGACGGTGGTGAGGTAGGCGTCGCAGGCCTCCTGCGGCAGAGTGCGCACGAGCACGCCCAGCGCGCGCGCCATCTCTCGGCGCCAGCGTGCCGGCGCGCCCCGCACGAGCCGGTAGCACGCCGGCGACGCGCCGTCGTCCAGAGTGTACCTGACGTAGACAAGACGCCACATTCAAACTGGACTCCGTGCAATGTTTTATGTATTTTTCTTGTAGTGTCTCTTTTATATATTTATCATAGTATTATGACAACTAAACTATCGTGTCTGTGAAAACCATACTTGCTAAATATTGTAAAATTATATTTAAAGTTCACTTAAAACGTTTCACTGAACTCTAAAATGAAGTTATTTATGTTATTTTGTGGCTTAATGTTACCATTTGTTTAATAATGTTTTATCATTCTCATCTTCAGCTGTCTCTAACGCGGCTTTGAAGTCGGCGCATTCCAGTGTGTGTGGTAAAAGAGGAGTCCCAAGGCTTGTGTTCAGGAATAGAATTGGTACCACTGCGCCTAACTCAGATTGACCTGAAAAAAGTTGTTTTAAGTGTTAGAAATATAAAATTCATTGAATAATTAGTATTATTGAATAATCATAAACGTAGCGTATGAACCTATTACCTATCTAATAAATAAGAACATTCTAGTTTTAAAATATTACATAAAAATTACGTAATACAAATAAACGAAACAAAATAACCACCATTTATAAGTCAGCGTATATTTATAGCAACATCAGAGTTGTTCAAACTCTTCACAGTAGATATCATCTACATTCTTCAGTTATTAATAAATGAAGAAAGATATAACGTAGACAACATTAAAAATCTTGACCAAAAAGAAGTGTATCTTATTCAATTTCTGTAGATTTCATAATACAATACAAAACGGTAGTCACCGTTGTCAGCCTCCGTCGTCCGGCTCCACGATTGAACGAACGAACGAACGAACCGACACGACTGAACGAATAAAGGAAGGAAACGTTCTACTGACGGGCCAGCTCGGCGACGCACAGCACGGGGAAACGGTGGTCCCGCTGCTGCTCCAGCGGGGAGCGCCAGTGCAGGTCAGCCACGTGCACTCGCCACCCGCGCCGACGAGCGCGCACGCGCAGCCGCGCCGCCACGCCGCAGTGGAGGGCGCCCTTCTCGGTGCAGCAGTCTAGGAGAGGACAGAGTGTGATACCCATAAGAATAATGGGATCTTATTTTGTGCTCTGCGGTCGCTTTCTTTTTTGTATAGCATCCACATTGATACTTAAACGTATTTATTTTGCGCATTTCGTGACCATCCTATCACATAAGTATCTGCATCTATATGACACTTATTATATATGTGTAATCGGTAAAGAATTCAGACTGTAAAACTGTGGTTTAAATAATGCCCGTATACATCATTGGAAAAGATTGACGATAGTAAAAGAAGATGATGGTGATGAGGTTATGTTTGTGATGACAATAAATATAAACCTATAACGTGCACAATCGATGATTTAAGTCACCTTGAGAATCCGCCGCACACACATATATGATCATGGCCTTTCGTCTCCGAGTACGCTTCACGGGGATCCTTCCAAGCAGGTAAGAGCGCTGTTCCTCAGGCAGAGCTGCCACATTGGCCGGTATGGGCGGGCCCACCACATCCTCGCGTGGAGACGCACACGCCACAGGAGAAGAAAGAGAGATGGAATCTGAAAAACGGTTTGAGATAGAATTTTTTTTGTGTCTTTTTATTTTGAATGCTGTTAGCACTAATAGCTTCGCAGTCACCAGGCGACAAATGAGGGCCAAAAGTGTTCCCGCGGGATCACACGTTTTAAGAATTGAAGATTCACTAATTATTAGGTATTCCCATCTATTTTTATAAATGTCCGGCTGAGTTTGTCGTGTAGTCTCAGACTAGGGCGTGTTTTCACCAGTATTTAATTTTAATTCGGAAAATGTTTTAGAGAAGGGTTTATTTCGACAACTATGATATCAAAATACGCCCTCCTGACTTGTATTTAACGTCCAAAACTGACGTTCTAGGTGGAAAATATATAAATAAATAAAGAAGTCTCGATATAGTTATATATACATGACGAACGCACGAAAAGACTGGTGTGTGTGGTAATAGCACATACACTAACATGTTTCAAAGACTAAAAAGATTGCTCATAACCCACTTATTACAAACTAAAATGTTTTTTTAAAGGATAACCAAGTAGTTATTTCAAAATAGATAAAATAAAGGACGAAGAAGAGGAAGACGAAGAAGTGGACGGTTACGTTCATTAATAGTCAAAGAGTAGCCAACTCTAATTTTATATATGAATTGCATCTCGAGTTGAGTTACAATTATCTAATTAAATAAATAATTTTACAATTAAATAATAATAAAAATACATAAATAATAAAATTAATAATTAAAGCTAGTCTATGATTATGAAAATGGCTTCAAAATTTAAACGTACCCTGTACTTAGGTCATATATCTGATCATATTCGACTGTCAAAGGATGTATGTTTATTTTACAATAAACAATTGGCAATAAATTTTATTAGTAGTTAGTACCTGAAACACTGGAGCCGACGGGGGGCCTGGGCCCCTTCAGCTGTGGCTTCTTGTCCTTGAACGAGGGCACCGGCTCTAGCAACTCATGCGCAGGCTCGGCGCTCGCGTCGAACGACGGCTTCGTCACGCGGTAGGAAGGAGACCTGCGCGCGCAGCAGTTAGGTCTACAATATGTCAAAATGTCACTTTAATGATTAATGGAGTTACAGTGAATGATTTGCATATTTATACAAGAACTATATCCAATGAATAAGCTTTATAATACAATAATAAAAGATAGATAGGCCCCATGTTGTATTAACAAATGAATATAAAAAGGATCAAGAATCAGTCATCAACTCACGTTCTTAGTCAGTCTATAAATAATAATATATCTTTTGAACATAATGTTGCGTGGAAATGGCATGGAAATGAGTATACATCCTGCTTCCACCTCATTGCTCGACTGTCTGACACAGGCGAATGTGGTGTGTATGTCTACTAAACTTGGTCTACTTTATTATTAAATACAAGCATTTGCCTGTGGCTCCTCTGGCTTAGAAAGATCGGGACTATTTAAAAAAACTAAGTTTTAAGCTCTGGTAGATCCGGATTCTAAGTTTGTTTTCCTTTGAATCTTGCATTCCGGGATAAAAACTACCTACGCTATATTCTTTTTCCGCGCTAATATCTATCAATTTATGCTTTAAATTGTACGGAAATAGAATTCTTTTCTGTACAATTTCAGAAATCGGAATTTCAAATATAAATCTTCTCTATACTTCAGCAATACTACTTTCAAATTTCTAACTTTACCGTTTTTATCATGTTGTCACTTATGACGATCCTTCAGTTATATCTTATAAAATATATAAAATATAATATAATCTTTTGTATTACAAAATTAACGCTTTGTATTACAAAATTAACGACATTTATAAAACTGTCTGCTGCCGAGCGAGCGACGTTACCGGCTCACTACCATCGCCACCTCAATTGATGACCGTATATTTTTATCTATACCTATACCTATATCTATATCTATATCTATATCTATATCTATATCTATATCTATATCTATATCTATATCTATATCTATATCTATATCTATATCTATATCTATATCTATATCTATATCTATATCTATATCTATATCTATATCTATATCTATATCTATATCTATATCTATATCTATATCTATATCTATATCTATATCTATATCTATATCTATATCTATATCTATATCTATATCTATATCTATATCTATATCTATATCTATATCTATATCTATATCTATATCTATATCTATATCTATATCTATATCTATATCTATATCTATATCTATATCTATATCTATATCTATATCTATATCTATATCTATATCTATATCTATATCTATATCTATATCTATATCTATATCTATGTCTATGTCTATGTCTATGTCTATGTCTATGTCTATATCTATATCTATATTTTTATTATAATTACAGCACAAAGCTTTTTTGTTTTGTTTGTGTTTTCTCGTTAAAATGAGAAAATTTTACAAAAGAAAAATAATACTTTCATGTCGATTCAGATACCTACCATGACACCAAATTTCGTGAAAGCCACTAGTTTTTCCGTGACACAAACAAACCAACTATAATATAAAAAAAAATATCGACGTCTGTGTTTGTAAACCGGTAGCAATTATTTAAAGAAATATATGTGTGCTGGACAAACAAATAGAAGAGTTCACGTCGTGATTCTCCGTCTTATTATTTATAAAGAGAGGTCTCATTAGTAGGCTTTGAATTATAGATTATTTCGTCTTATTACTTAATAAAGATTGCGTACGAAAGTACCCTTTAAATAATCATTATTCACATTTAAAAGCTTTGCCAAAACATTTATCGAAATAATGTTTTTTTTTCGAGCATTTATGTTAAAAAAGGAAAATTGTAAAAGAGGGTTTCCTAAGGATGTATTTGCATAATTCCTCTTCCTTTGCGCAACAGATTATACAATTTCGACAGACTGAAGAGAATTATTTACAGGCGTGGTCTAGGGAGGGCCGCTGACGTCAGCCGTGACGCCCGACCTGCGACCTACATAGCAACGAGCTTTCAAATATTTGAACCGTTTTGTTTTGTTAGTTGAATGGCTTCATGCTTTCGAGGTTAGAGAGAAAAACAATATGAATTCCTACTAGAGCGGGCTTGTTTAAACTTTGTTAGATGGAGTAGTGAGCTGGAAAAATTTGATGTTTGAGTATATATTAAAATGAGTATAATGTAATTAGTTACCCCATCGTGATTGTTTGTAAGCTTATCTTAATAAAATAAAAATGTTCCTACATCACTCACTGAAATATTATCAAAAATTAAGTGAATTATCATTTTCCTTTTTCAAAGGAAGGAAAGGGACGAAAGGAAAGTGTCACTCTTAATTCACGATTTCATGATTGTGAAATTGAGAATAAATATAAAATTTTATTCAATAGTTCACCTTTACAAAAATAACTTATTTTGCATAAAAAAATAAATGAATACGTTGAAGAGCTGCCTAGCTTCATTTTAGACCAAATATTTAAAATATCTCTTCAGAGGTATTCAAGCCAACAACCAAGGTATGTATGCCCTTGAATGGTGAAATTTATTTTAAATAATAATAATATTTACTGTAATAGAGAATACCTAAAACGTAAAAAGGATTTTCAAAACATATTATTAAATAAAACCGCATAAAAACAATAAAGTCTTACTCAGAGCAGCCCTACTCTATCTTATTAAATGTGCCTTTTATATTAAAATTAATATGTCGAATTAATAGCTGAGTTGACTATTTTAAGAAGAGTTAAATAAATATATGAAAACTCACTGTTTATTCAAGCGATGTTGGTAACAAAAATATGAAATATTGTTATATTTTTATGCTTTATTTAAAATGCATAATTTAGTATTTAAATAACACAAGCATCAAATTCTTGAGCTTTTTATTTAGTTTCATTTTTTTTGACTCTGCGATGACATCTGACTGTTATAAGTCATCTTCAGACATCAGCTTAGACTAAATATTTACTTCCTTTTCAAACTTAAGAAAAATCCGTTTAGTAGTTTTTAATGTGTGTGTAACAATAGACAAACAGACAACTAAACACTTTAGCTTACAATTTACTAATAGTGTAGAGGTAAATGATACAGACGTAGCAGTTACTTAAAAATATATGTACGGTAATAATATATGTGTAGATAAATGTCTTATGATGATGTAAAAAGCTTTTGATAAAAGTAAAAAGGTTCTTCTAATAGCTTCATATGAATATAGCTGAAAGGCAAGACAAAGTTAAGATAAATCCAGAAGTGGGATGAGCAAAATCTTCTTGCAAATATTGACTTCGCAAAATCAACTTTTATTTGACTACGGATTTTGTTTCGAAATATATTCGAAAGATATTTCACCAACGAAATGGAGGTTATTGTGGACTTAAATATTTATGGTGTAGGTTTGTTTTCTACTTTACAATACGAAAAATAATATCAACCTAACTAGTATTATATATACTAGTTAGGTTAGTAACTTACATTGAGGTGGATTTTTACGCCTTAACTACTAAGCAGTCTTCATTGAGTTTGGTAAAAAAAAATATGAGGGATAAAAGGACATGAGGTACCTTTCATCTTTGAAAAAAATACTATTTTCGAGGGACAAAAAAATAACTTTTAAGCAGCCGTCCAACATAACAGATAAGACACAACAACAACAGATAATATTCAAATTATACGTTTAAAACGCGGGCAAAGTTCCTGACAAAAGCTAGTAGAAATAATAACAGAATATTGCATTATTATCTAATAGAACTAATGCACGTGAGGCCTCGCTTCAATAAAGTACTATAGCAATTAAATTAATTCACTACGTTATACGAATAATCACTTTTGAAATATATACGACCTTTATAGTTGGAAACTCTTTATGAACCTCATATAAAAAAACAAATATAATCTGTGTCACATACCATGGCTGCCAATTATAAGCCTGTCTAGATTTGAATCAGGTGACAGAACTTAACGACCTAGTAGGTCGATAAGTCCTTAAAATAGGAATCAAATTTGTACGATACATTTTGTAGAAGGGTGAAAAAATATATCATCCATCCCACAGTATATCGATACAGCTCAGATTCAATCGACGTCCACTAGACGTTACTGAGGCGTCAACAAGTGACCGGCTTCAAATTTCAAATCATATATAGGTCAAGGGAACCCCTTTTGGAGATTCCACCTCGACTCCAATGTGCGTTGTCAGATTATATAATGTACTATCGTTCACCTCTTGTCTTTAGATAATCGCCAGTTCAGCAGGCCTACGATGGACTTTTATAACAATATTACTTACTTTCAAATATAATCTTACTTTCGAATTTGTCCTAAAAGTAATATTATTTTAATCATGTTTTGATGACGTCATCATAAATCATTCATTCTTTTACTATGGGAAATATTAACTCGTAGCGTGAGGTGTGTTTAGATTATTGAAATATTGATGTAATATTGTTTTCGTGTACATTTTTGTCATTTAAAGTGTTCATTCGATTCATTCCATTACGTTACTTAAAAGCAATAAAACAATATTGTTTTCTAGAGCTCATGGAACGACTCAGAGTAATGTTAGTGTTAAATTACAACAAAACTTCCTAAAACTATGATATTTTTGAAGAGTTCATGGCGGGCCTGCAGAATTGAAATTTCGAAATATTGTGGCGTAAGAAATTTTGGGGAATAAATTTGGGAATGTGATTATTATACATACAAAAAATTAGAGGCAGATCTTGTACTGTATACACAATAAAGAATACCTAAAGAAAATAAGATGTAAAGCATACTCGTATGTAAAACTATCGTGACTTCCCGCCAAGACCATCTTATCTGGGGAGCATCCAAAAAGCATTTTCTAAAGCATCAAGACATATTGTGAAAATTATTAATTGGGTTCCTGGGTTTAATCTAAAGGGCACCGTTTAAAAATAATTTTCTAATTTTTACAACTAGATATTTATTTTTTAGGGTCCAGTTAGAGTCTATTATTACATCCTGATCAATGGCACACACCTGTGCTTGAAAGACGGTATAATCAGTTTCAAATCAAAATTCGTTATAAATTTCCACTTAAGTTTTTTATAGGGACTTCTAGCAAGCTACGACTACTACCGTTTTATATATTTTATTATAGCCCATGAATATTTTAAATGCCTTTTCTACACTGTGTTCTATTTTTTCTGGTTATTTATCTCTACGTAGTCTATATGTTCGTTATATTTCTGGACGCTTATCTTCTTTCCCACTAAGCCCTCCAATAGCAATAAGTGCTATATTTTGTATATTCCTTTAATCTGGTCAATTTCTAAGCTAGCTTGATTAACATAGCAACACAATTTGAGAGAAAACACGCTACTAATATTAAGTCTGTTTTTTAACAAATGAATAGTCCGTTTTTTTTATCGCGTTTTAGTTCGCATATAGATGCACCAACAATCTGTTACATTTCACACAAGTGTGAATGTCTAAATACCACAGCGCGGGAAAATTTACGAAACGGTGCTGCACCGCCATATTGTAGCGCCAGCTCGAGACTGACGATTAATGATCACTAAAAACACGAAACGTTGATAGTTTTCGAATAGTATAACACGAGTTCTTGGTTGTGATTTGCTTGTGAGTAAACCCTCATTTTGTGACTGCTTGAATACTATCAACGTTTCGTAACGTGAAAACTCATATTAGATGTTCTGTATAAAAAAAACAAAATAAAATTTTAGGGTTTAGGCCTCATGTCGAACAGCCCTATGAGACCCCAAATAGTTAGCTTTTCAGGTTGAATTAGATGACACATTATTATGTAACACATATTTCAGGTATAGTATTTTCAGTACTGGAATGTGTTCCGAGATTTACAAATGGTCGCAATTTATTTAAAATGATGATAAAAACGTTTGCCAAGCAATAGATACTTCGCTTCTCACGAAGACGCGGTCAATATAAATAGTCTGATAAGTATATTAGGTTTAATGAAAACATATATTTATTTATATTAGAATTTTCTTAACGACTTTTTGAGCAGACATTAAAAAAATTTAAAAAACATCTTAACGGACTGAATATCTATTTTATGTAAGAACATAAAATATTCTAAAAGAATTTTACAAAAATCTCCGAAATATTAAATTAAAAAAAATGTTTTATGATAAATATAAAGCAGATGTTAGAATCATAAAAAATATTGTGCCCGAATGAAAATTAATGTAAATTAATAAATAATAAAATAACCTTCAATTATTTGTCTGTTTGCGCGCTAATAATAATTTAAGATTGCGTCGAGTGCCCGACAATATTTTAGACCTATAACATTTCTAATAAGGTTATTGATCTCTTGATACAAGTGTTAGCCAATATTAATAACTTTAAATAAGATTTTAATAATTCCAAGCAATGCGATATATTGAATTTTTTTTTTTTTTTTTCAATATAGGTTTCCAATTTGATACACCACGACCTGCACATTCAGAATACTCGGAAATGTTTTAGGGAAGATAAAACGTTGATACGGGTTTTGTTATTTTATCCATCTATTTACATTTCAGAGTACATTTTTTTGCTCTTTATATATTTGTTTAACCGATAGAAATCTATAGTTATCCAATGTCGAGCAAGTTTCTATTCAATACCTGTATTCTTCTGAGAGACTCAGCCAGTTAAATAAATTGTCTCCACGGTATCCAGTCGCCTCACTACTTTGATAATGTAAATTTGTTGAAAATATATCTGGAATATCGTCCCGCTCTGGCACGACTTCAAAGCAGATCCAAATCAGGTGTGAATCGGCTGCCAAATCATAAATTGACGACACACGGTTATTATTTTTATTATTTTCATGATTCCTGTACAATATCGCTCCAGACGCGATTGTATATTACATGTACGAAGGATTTGTTTATGAAGTTATCAAAGAGATCAAGTTTCAGGTTATCTGCTTATTTATATAAGAAGAGATAACGAGGTGGAAAGACTGGTAGATTAATATTTATTTATTTACATCTTTTCCGCTTTTAAAAAATCCAGTGATTGTGTACGTCAAATGAAAATGTCAGGAGGACCCATTTTAATATCATATTTCTATACTATGGTTCAGGAGAACCTGGAGCATCGTCTTATCATATTGGCATCAGGTATAAGCGGTTAACATCGAGTATCGACATGGTCACAGACATTTGTGAATATGAAAAGTTTCTTATAATAAGTGGAGAGAAAGACAGAGGGAGAGGAGGGAGAAGAAGGTGGGGCTGGTTATCCGTTCCTGTCGTAACATCTGTATGTGTCGAAAAACCTTTTTCGGAATAAAACGGAAAAGAAGTTCAGGTCAGAATAAATAAACGCTATTTAAATCAACCACAAATACCTTAAACATTAAGCCATTTATTTATACTTTTTTTTTATTATTATGTAATAAAAAGTCGTCAGGGTTCAAACCAGCGACTTCTGAAAACCCGTCCAATCGCTATGCCAATTAAAGTATGACTAAAACTTCCTTTTTCTGTAAAAATATAATTTTATTATTTTAATTTTCAAGAATTAGGAGTCTAAGGATAATCGCATCATTAATTTAAGAGCTCTCGGAACCAATATTTCCTGATTAAAGTTCATTCAACCAAGTTTTTTAACCAATTACGATTTTTTTATTATTCTTACATTTTAAAGAAAACTCTCAAAACAGCATATATTCTCTGACTCATTATTATATGTGTATTAATAAATCTTTATAAGTCCTCTTTCTGATTTCTACCAATTTATTTAATAGTTCTATGAATATTTTAGATTAAAGTGATGGAAGTATTTTAATTTTCCAGCCTCGCTCTGATGCGCAAATAGGATTCAGAATATTTTACGCAGATAGGCACTGTATATATGTATATAGATTTTCAATCAGAAAGTAGGACTTTCTTAAACAAATTCCATTAAAAGGTAAGCTTAAAAGATGAACCAACCAGTGCATGTCATTATAAAAAATAATCAAATGAAATTTCCTTTTTTGCTCTACGATAATTATTTATATAAAATATATATTATAAATATTATAAAATCCATTAAAATTCAGCTCTGAACATTCCTTGGAATAATTACAGTTGTCGTGACCTACTTGCTGGCGTGACGCACATGTGACGTCACGGTTGTCTTTTACGACATCACGCGACGATGACGAGACGGCAACCACTATAAATGAATACGTTTCATACTTTTTTTTGTAATTAATACTTTTTGTATTTTTACAAGCAAATGTAATATTATTTTATTATACATTATTACTGATTTATAAAATTAATTGGTACTCTATATTCAAACGTAATAACAAGTTTCATCGGAGTTTTGAAGAGTCTTGAACTATGTAGGCATACGCCTATCGGGAGTTGGAGCAAGCGGTTATTGAGCCATTGTATTAAAAGAATATTCAATTATCATAATTTATGAGTCCTATAAAACAAACTACATAAGTAACCCAATAGAGAGAACGAACGACCATCAGCTCTCGTTAAGAATAATTGTATTTATAAATATATAGTCTAAACGTTTGGCGACAACTTCGTCACGGTCGCAGCCAAAATATATTATGAATGATATACTTCTAATTTTATTATTTACAAGTAAAAAAATGTTGGCAGTTCTGTTATTGGACACACAAATTATGTTTTTTTTTCGAATTTCATGTTTCTTGTATATTATATATTATATATTTTTTATTTTATGTAATATTTTAGAATCATATAATGGTATTCATAATCAATTGTTTCATTTAAATTTTGTAAGGGTATAAAAGGTTGGTTTTGAGTTGACGAGTTCCGGGTTCAATCCAGGATGAGATTTATATTGATCGCTCGGTGCTGGTCGGTGAGGGAAAACACTAGCAGAAACCCCGTGTAGTATAAAATATATTCTATAATATAGCACCAAGCCACGGGACATGTAAACGTTTATAATTATTAACTATTATATATATTTTAATACCTTGCAAGTCATGTTCGCATAAATGTTTTTATTAGTGTCAAATAAATATATTATTAACAATACTCGAACCTGGAAACTTTTTCAATACTGTAACATCGTTTTAACAACTAAGCTATGAAGTCAATGCTTGCTTTGATGAATATATTCATATTTGTATTCGCTTTCAAAACCTGTATATATATAAAATGCTAGTTCTCATTATCGTTTGTAATTATAACGTCACTCTGTATAAACTCTCTCAAGCCAGTTGTCGTGACCTAGTTAGGAGGATGACGCACTTTACGCTTTGTTTTAGTTTGTTTTGTGCTGCATATTGACACAACCCTACCGCTGTTGAGGTTGAGATGGTCCTTACTAATATAAACTGACATGTCATATGTATTTTTAATGTTTTACGTCATTATTATTCTCAATATCAATTACTATACGTTTGTGTATATTTGTGGACATTCCAGTTTAAATTATAATGATCTATTTATAATTGTGTCGTAAGATATCTAGAGATATATTTTATTATTATTTTGTGTACTAAATGACAATTATTGTTTGAGACGTATCCGTCTGACAATTATTGTTATTTTATGACAATAATTTAAACAAATTAACCGGAATATTAGCTATATTTGTAACATTTCATCAAACTGACAGACACAATGAACACAATTTATTTTGTGCTGTGCATATGTATGTACTGAAATATAATTTGTCATGATATTTCACTCAATACATTAACGTCATTACGTCACTTACTGCTAATACGTGAATAGTGACCGCTCTTTTTACATGACATTATGACATGTCAAATATCTATATTAATATATACAGTTTGTGTGTGTGTAATGTTCAGATCCGATGGAAATATTATTTCACCAATATTTAAAATGTACAGTCCGGTGGACGGACACAGGCTGCATATAATCTCGTTTTAATGAAATTGTTTTTCATGAATACATAATTTACAAAATGCGGTCGTGTGGAAGCTCTCCTTACGAATGCTACCTTATATGCTTTTCTCAGGTGCGATCGTAAACTAAGAATCATCAAAATAAAGAATGGTCGTAGCGTTGCTTGTAAACGTCATTCTCAACAGACGGAACAAACACTTGTACTGATTATGTAAGTTCCGCCCGATTTCTCACGCGAGCGCAATGACGTCAGAAACGTTTGTTTTTCAAGCACCGTCATTGTATTACAAACTATAATGAGTATTTGAAATTAAGAAACTCACTAGAAAATCAAAATTTCTTAATTCTAGTACCTGAAAAACACCGATAGAGACACGTGGTATTTATAACTATCGTATTGGAAGATGGTAAATGTAAAAATTCTTATTCAAAAGTCGAAGTCGAATTCCAAGTCGAAGTTTTTTTAAATATGCTTACATTGGACTTATAAAACGTCAGATTTTAGTTCCAAAGGATGGTTCCATAGGTACTTTGTTTCGAGGAGAATACAAATTAGCCATCATCATATAATTTACTGACTTTTTGGTGAAATAAACAACATTCTCGGTATAGAAAAATAAACAGAATTAAAATTAGTAACGATTGTTTTATTTTAATCCCGATCTCGTAAATACTCATTAGTGTAAAACACATCTTTGTTCATATTTAAAAAAAAAAGTATTTTTTTTATTATACATATTTTGGACTTTGACGTGTGAATCAGTTAATAATAAATCTGTGTTTATTTGATTTTATTTATTTGTAACACTTACATTACTTGTAAATGTTATTCTTGGGCGTTCCTTCTCAATTTAACTTTATTTATGACAAATCTCACATTCCTCGGCGGGTGCAATGTCCTTCAAAAGGGATACCATTTTTCTCTGAAAGTGAACTAAATGTATATGTGTGTGTGTGTGAAATACGTATTTCATTATATTAATACGTGAACCAAAAATGTTGTACCCATTTTACGAAATATACACGGACGGAGGAGTGACATTTGGCACCATTAAAATGTATATTGAGATGAAATGCAAAAAGTTTATATTTTTGTATAATAATACATTAAACCTACATTAAATCACAGACACACATTACTTGTTCCAATACTTCATAAACATCATTACCTTTAAAATGACCGTTGAGTTTCGACACACAAATAATTATTAAACACAATATTATTAATTACAATTTCAAATAATTTAATACATTTTATAGACAAACCAATACAGCCACTATTACACTGTTTTCAATTATTACACCGTGGGACGAACTAAGCTGCGTTGTAAAGGATCTTTCTTTAAGCGCTTCCTGTCTTTCAATTGAAATAAAAGACGTGCGTGCGTTTCATCGATTTTTTTTTTATTTCAAAAGTCAGTCGATGTCTATGTATGGAATATAACATCGTGCAAATGTGCTACACGGCATCGCTGAAGGCTTGCATCCGAATATCTAATTATACACCATTCTTGGACGCAAAACGAGCTGAATGTAACCGATGATAAAAGTTATGATGGCTTTGGGTCCGCTGTGGTTTGTGGCTTATTCATATAAGCCTGCGACTTAACAAAACCCCACGGTGTCATATAGCACGATCTCGGTGACCCGTTCTCCTCTACGTGAGATAATCATGTCCTCAAATCGCTCATGCAGAATGTCCTATGTGCATCAACTGTTTGACGTGACACGTAGCACCTTCCTGTTGAAACCACATGTCGCTGCTGCCCATTTCATCCAATTCAGTCCAAAAGAAGTTGGCCAATATTCTTCTCAAAAGTCGAAGATACCACCCGCCCAAACTCCACATCAAAATAATGTGTTTTTCAGGATGTATTGAACCCGCTTGGACCTCATGAGGAATGAGAATCCCAAACTCGCCAATCTTGTTTTTTGACGTACCCATTCATCCAGGAGTGGGCTACATCACTCAGTCAGTTTTCAATAGCCCAAGAGTCCATTCAGTGAACTCACGTCGCTGTGGACACCTTCACCTCCAATCTCACTGTCCAGTGGCGATGTTAATTGTCCATGTGATAAATTATGGCGATAGTAAACGGGGCGACGCTCGCGAAGCATTGACAAAACAGAACACACACAACAATTTTGTAATTTGCTCATGTTGTTGAAGGCGCTTTCCATGATGATTTCGCAAAAAAGACTGAATAAATGGCAGCAAACTCTACAGAAGTATCTTCAACAATATGGCCCCTATCTCATTTCACAAAATGTAAGTATTTTATAAGGTAAAATTTTTACTACCGCGTAAAATAAGAATTAATTTCAATAAGTACAGCGGTGGTGGACTGCCATAGTTCGATCTCGTGATTAAGGACTCCAAATCCGAATAGGTTCGAAACTTGTCGGGCAAATTCCGATTAGATTAATTTGAGTACATCCGAGTAAATATAAATATATACATAAAAAGAGAATAGAATATATCTTTTCATTATTTTCTCTGTTGTAAGTTATCTTTAAATTTAATATTCATTTTATATAGACTACTAGCTAGTAAAGGTTCTGTAGTAGTTCTTGGAAATCTAATTGAACTACAATCAGATTTCCATACTTCAAACGTTTATTTTTGTCGCTCGGTAATTATTTGAATGGTATTATAATTTGTTATAACTGATGTATATATTGATACAAATAATAATTTAAAATAAATTAAGAGAAAGAAATTGTTGTGTTCTTTCTTAATTACATAAGAACTAAGTTTTGTATATTTAATATTTTTTTTGGCAAAATCACCGGAAAAGTCGAAACGTCATTCAGAGAGAGTCAGAGTTGACAGCTCGTCCACAGACAACATACAGCCAGCGATAGAGACATGTTATAAAATAAATAAATATACTTAATACTTTTTGCTTGAAGTTTTGGAATTCAGGGTGGAAGTTAGTACGTGGAGAGTGAATGTAATCTGAACCTGACAAGTGGTGTTGGGGTTGAATTAGTTAAATTGTCTTATCGCGAGTGGAGCCGCGGAGACATTAACATAAAAAAATATAAAAATTTACTTACTGATTAATTATTAAATCCTAGAGAACACACGGTTTAGTGTTCAGAAATTTGAAGTAAGCGTTAATTTTAATATATACGTACTTAATTAGTACGTATATATTTTGTTATATTCCACCTCTAATGAGTTTTCATTGGTGATGAAAGTTTGTATAGCATTTTATTTTCATTAACGTAATTCTGTTTGTAGGCAGTCTGATGTCAAAGAGTCCCAAAGTGTAGATTGTCGTTTGACGTAACAGAAGAACAATCAAACTATAAATATTGAGGTTTCATTTCGTCCAAACCCTTCTAAATATTCAAACTTAAAAATATAACACATGATACATATCTATAACAATACTACACAATGTGTATTATAAATTAAGATTTCATTGTTTATAAGACAGTCTTAAGGTAAAAAATATGTGAATAGTGATGCCAAAAACGTTTATTTAAGTATAAATTATATAAAAATTCAGACATTATATTGCCTGTTAAAAAAAATAAAGTATCAATTGTTATAACGAATTCAGAAAATGTATATAAATTCTAATGTATATTGCAAAACAAACTAATAATTAATGAAATCACCTACTAAACGTTATTAGACGCTCCTGGCGCTCTGCCAGCACATACAACGGTTTCTTTTTACATTTTATTGTAAATGTGGCTATACTACCAACGTTTTGACGTTTTAGAAAGTTGCCATGTTAAATTAAAATGATGAAATTTAATTATTAAAGTGTAAAAAGTACATTACAATGTCTAGACAAGTTGCTGCCTTGGCAAACGAATCAATAATTTTTTTATTGATTTGTTCTGTAAATAAACAAATAAATAAGTTACTGAAAATATAAATGATGTTAAGCAATGCTAGCGTAGTCTGGTATATGATGGGTAACAAAATTACCCAATTTTTATATATTAAGTAGCACAGCATTTTAACATTAAACAAAGCAGAGCTTTATGTGTAAGGTCTTAAAGCAACGCGTTCATGGCAGCCCAAGTTAACGCTGATGATGATGATTTTTCTGAGATAACTCTACATCAAACGAGCGCAAACCAAACGCAAACTGTATATAAACAATATTTAAAAAAATACGTTTTATAATTATCTATTTTAAAGTGAAGCTACACCGTGGGTTTATTTTTGGACCAAAAGAATGAATGAATGATCGGGTGCTCATATATCTCTTTGGCACTAATCGATAGTTTATTAATGCAATGTTCAATAAATCGTGAAGGCGGGCTAATAGTTCATGCGGTTAACCTTTGAATTAGAAGATATTATAATAGCGCCAAACTGTCCCGTGGATCGGCGCGCGCGCATCCAGAAATGGGTCAAGCGATGTCATCAGTATACTTGATATATCGATCTATTTTGGGAGTCTCATTCATGTTTTTCGTTTTATTATCATAAAATTATGTGTTATCTCAACATATTACTTTTAAATCTCTATTATTCGTTATAGATCTCTTATTATAAGCAATTATTTGATAACTCTATTTCTGTAATGGATAGATTTATTCCACAGTATCTCTTTATAGATAAATATAATCGGAGGCGCTTCTTTGTAGTTTATAAAGGTCCTTTAAGCAGGAAAGATGATTTGGCCTATGGGGGGGATGTACTCTATACTAAAATGTATTTTATGCAAAGGTGTAATACTTAATACCTGTGATGGGAATAACATACAATTGAAGTAAGTTGTGTGAACAAACCAAGCTGATCTATCATAGCTTGCACTACAATTCAAATAATAAAATTATTTGAATAGTAAATATCTAAATGGTATTATAAATTTTGTTTGTATGTTAAAATTAGTTCGTTAAAGTACGTTTTGATATTAGGTTTGAGTTTTCAGTATCATCAGGATAATTTCACCCGGAATCCTTATTTACACTATTCGCGTTAAATTTAAATAGTCGAAAGAAATAATCAAACCATAGCCAAATGAATTGGTTAGGACTTCTTTTTCTTTTTACGGGAATGGGTGTCAAACGAGACGGCCTATCTGATGGTAAGTGGTAGGTACCGTCGATCATGGACATAGCAAAATATAGATGCAAATGCGGTCTCACCCTTGCAAAATGAGATGAAGAAGATAAACCATCTCACCTCCGTTATTTATTAAGTTTATAGAACCATAACCCCACCAACTCTCCCTCTTCTCGGTGAGTGTGCTTACTTCCTTACAAGCGCCAGTCCGCAAGTCTACTCTACACCTCAGATGCTGGTTCATCCATCTAACTGCTTAGGAGGCAGCTGCTTGAACCGCATCTACCTAAAGGGACCTCCACTAATGGGATGTTCCAAGCCCCGACGAAGAAGACCGTAGCTAGACTAGTCATTCCCACTTATCGAAATCCGACGAGCCTTCATCTAACTAACTAACCGACAGCACCTCGCCGTTTTACACTCTCTGCAAAGTATGTACCGCGTGATATAAAAGTCTCTGCAAAGTATGTACCCCGTGATAGGATAGAAATGTAAAGAGTGGGTGTTTAGTCTTCTGGATCTCTTACAAACCATACGAAGGGATGTTGATCGAGTTGGCGTATACGAGCTGCAGTCGTCCAATGATGACAGCCAGGTTCTTCTACTTATAAATACGAAGGGACAATTGTACAGACGTAGAGATAATAACTTGGTGCTTTTAAAATGTTAACGACGATTGAACTTTTTAAATTGCACCCCTGCGATGCCGGAGCCAGTCATTAGTTCGCTAGGCGCTGTATAATTATATATAATTTCTTTCTTTCATATTTACATTCATTAATCACAACAATTATTTTATTTTTGTTCTTTTTATAATATATGTGTTTTTCAAATATTCTGTTGAAAATATCTTAAGATTATTTTTGGTAATTTAGTAGATAATAGCAAAAGCTTTTTAATGGCAGTGTTAAAGAAATAAGTCATCTCATGAAATTATAGTAGCAACTTTAAACTATTTGATAATGTACTGTATACAATACAAGACATAAAACAATAATAAGTTAGAGCAATAAAGCAAAGACCTGCATGGCGATCTGCAAAAATGATATAAAAAATTGTGTCAATCTTTTTAAAATTCCCCGCACGCCGCGAACAATACCCTACGTGCTGAGAATTACACAACGCGCTTTGTAATTAAATATCATAGTATACGCTTGAAAAATATTACAAACTTAACGTTGAACGTCTTTAAATGGACTAGACTAGATATGTATACTTAACTTACTTTAAATAACTATATAAGACATTTATTAAGAAAGAATAAATCATTTGCGATTAGTACTTAGGTATTCCTTTATGAATCCGATTCCATTTTGACAAAAGAAAGAATAAAACTCGGACCGATAACGGAACTCGGATGCTGATTATTAGATACTACTTCTGTTTCTGAACGAATTCAATGTCAAATTCTTTTATTTCAAATAGGCATAGATTGCACTTATGAAACGTCAGACTCTAGATATACGGTTCCAAGGTCCAGGGAAAAAAACCAACAAGAAACTCCATGGATACTCTTTAACTGATTTATTAAATTCAAATTATCCATGGTATGTTCTTGTTTATTTACACCGAAAATCAATAATCATTAATGACACAATTTTTGCTACAGAAGACTGAATTTACATTTCGTTTTTTTTAATTTTTTGTGCAACAAGCGATGTGTGTATTATGTTTGTAAGAAGCAATCTCAGATTGATTTCAATCTCGGATTGAAGTACGATTATAAGATACGTCCTCCACGAACACAGGCCGTGTGTATTTCTAAGATTATAGAATTATCTTCTTCATTAAAACTCTACAAACATCACGCACTTAGGTGTGTATCTAGACAGATATAAAGAACAAAACATTTATATTTTTAGTCCCTTTATAAAGGATTGAGAAGGAATTTACATGATGATATTATTCAAATTAATGTGATTTTCATGAGAGGATTCTGATAAGTAATGTAATCGGGCACAGTCCGTTGAACTATATAGGGTGTTTGAATATCCTTCATTTTTGAAATATGTACTAATATCATTTATTTTATTCTAACAATAATATAAATGCTACAGGGCGTAATGTCACATCATGAAAGTCATTATTCTATATGTATGTATGTTTGATGACAATCCTGACTACAATCAGCCATCTCTGACTGAGACAGAGATGGCTCGAGTTAGATGTCTCTAAATGGATAAAAAAAATAAAAGAGTTATCTATATTTTTAAAACCAGATTTTTTTAAATTCACTATTTTTTATTTTATCCCGTGCTCGGCTTAGAATAGGACCGCCCCTCATCTTCCCGAGGGTGCCGTGAGAGCCGGCTAAGAGACAAAAATAAAATATATCATCATACATCACTTAACCTAACCGGAGCTAAAAACTTTGATAGATTTCTTGTGATAAGCTGGCAATATTCCGCCAACACCACGTAATTGAATTAAGGGCAGCATGGCTAATTGCTAATTTAAATAATATTTTTAAATTAGATTAATACAAAAGGGAATTAGCGCGAATTCGTCTCACACTTGACTGGTTTTTCGTATTTGTTATTTAACTTACGGATTGAGCTAAAAACTCCGAAAATAACCTGTTTATGTGTTTGAGGATTTACATTTTTAGTATTATTTTATTTTATCTGTTATTTGTGCAGTGCGGCTATAGTAAAACAAACT
The DNA here is from genome assembly GCA_963555665.1 of Dircenna loreta. Classification (NCBI taxonomy): domain Eukaryota; kingdom Metazoa; phylum Arthropoda; class Insecta; order Lepidoptera; family Nymphalidae; genus Dircenna; species Dircenna loreta. Next base: position 16,942,374 of record OY743095.1, read on the forward strand.
GACTGACAAACCAACAGACAGACAATGGAGCCGTATTAGCATGGTCTTGTTTTACCCTTTGTGTACGGTTACTCCCACAAAGACATGTTGATATTTGAAAATCTCTGAGCGAGGTTGGTTTCAGAGGTCGCAGGAGCGAATCCAACATGTATCTTCACCGTATATATATTTAAAAAAGATATATTGATCTTAAACAAATCCATAGCTTCTGATACATCATTACATTTGACAACACTAGCCACGAAATACATATTTTTTTTATAGCATGAAAATTCAGTTTCTTTTCACTTAATCTATCAAAAAAGAAAGAAGAAGAAATTTAGAGGTACCAGTTATCATGTTTAAAATAAGCATTGTTTATTTCACTGTTACTTAAAAAATATTATACGGATAAAAGTAGCCTATAATATAATTAAGTAACCCGTCATCCCACAAATTAGACTTGTGGGTATGCTTGCGGGCCAGTGTTTTATAATTAAATATTCAGTTATGCGATATATTTATTATTTCTTTAGTTATTATTTAAATTTCAATCAATCCTTTATTAATCTTTCCCAAAATAAATTTTCAGTTACAAAAATAATAATAATTGATACTTACAGTATAGTAAGTTAATATTCACACATTAAGCTAATAAAATATCACCGAATATTATTAATTTTCTTCTCGATATATATATTTTAATTCAAAACGATACCAATTTTTTGTATTAAATAAATAATCAATATTTGCTTTAAGTTTATAGTAATACGTTTTATAATATCTCAATTCTTACAATCTGCATATTGAAGAATAAATAAACTTATTAATGTTCAGAGACAAAAGAATATTAAATATATATAATTAAAAAATGTGAGTTCGTCTATCCTTGTTGGTAGATCCTCGCTAACGGGGCACCTGTAGCCAGGAGTATTGATTTATTTTGATGTGTGCTTATCTCTACGAAACAATTATTTTAGCATACAAATAATTTCATTTATCTCATTTAGTCGTGTATTGTGATCGACGACCTTCATGCGCATCAACATTCATGAGGTACTCACTCTTCCGAGTGCTGCGAGATGCTGTCCTTGTCTTTATGAGCTTGACCAGAGCTGCAGGAATTGCCCATGGCGTCGCCTTACAGACAGATTATCACCGCATACGTCCTAGTTCAATTAAACACAGGCTATTTAATAAAAACAACAGCACACGCGCAACGCCCTACAGTTTATCATCGATATCGCGTTCGTAGAGCAAACCCCCGTCTGATCGACACGTCCGAACGCGTCGCGGCTTCAAACTCGAATAATCGATGCGCGATTTTCCCCTCCCCTCTGGTTATCCGCGCGCGCGTTATTTCCACGCTTTTCACGCTCACAAATCGTTGAAGCTTGAGCTTCGGACCAAGGAGTTTTCATGTATTTTACAAACTCTAGAGATAATTACTGTTACTTATTCACCTCATTATTGAAACTGTATATGAACATCGTAATGGTTGATATATTTAAAGAAACTTTAATATCATAGGAAATCTTAAAATTTGTACTTTACGAAATTGTAGGTTGTATGACGCTTAATTTATTTTAGATATTAATTATGAAAACTGTAGGTGTCCCAAAGCTGTAAAAAGTACATAATTAATCATCTGTGGCAAATTACACTGGCAGGCGAGGGACATCCGAAACCGTTTAAATTGAGAACTCTTAAAAATATAACTTCATAATTCATTCCCTTGTTTCTAGCTGTCGAATTTCAACAAGTGCCTTACAGTATTATGGTTCTTACAGTACATTATTGTAAAATTTAATATAATATTCAATATAATATAGAATTTTAAGTTAACAAACATAATGCCTAGATGCTTTTTGAGTTCTGTGAGGCCTCTTCGGTTATCTACCAGACAAGAAACAGGTGATTTATCGCTCTAAAAATTATATTGTACTTTGATTATTTCTTAGTTATATAATGTCGTGTAGGAAAAACATATGTAGTATATTTTGTTAAATAATAAAAATGCGTTGTATAGATTATAGACTTATTTCTTATAGCATGGATACATAAGAAGTAGTTATTACTGCTATAATAAATGAATAAAGATCAATGTAATGTAATGTAGATCTTGTTAGTCTAACGTAAGGCCTACACGATAGAATAAGAATAAATAAGTGTATTATATCCCCAGATGATTATAAACCTACAAGAGTTCCAAAAGCAAATAAGAAACACAAAAATGTTCTAAAGCTAAATGAAACTATTTATCACGACAAAGTTCCTATTTCTACAAGATTTTATCTACAGTTACTTAAAAAGAGTCAATTCATTCAACATTTTGTTGACACAGAAAATTATGATTATGCATCTGAGAGCGAGAAGGCGGTGAATTCACCGGAACTGCCCAAAAAAAGTCACGTAAAAAAAGAAAATGATAAATCCACTTACAATTTAAGATCAAACGAAGCAAAAACCGAACGGAAAGTGTTTTCGCAAAAAACAAGAACACAAAGAAAGAATAAAAAGCTGACTCAAATTTCCAATGAATCCAAGTCACAAATTAAAAAAGATAAAAGGGAGCCCTTAGCGCCAATTATTGAGGAAATAAAGAATAGGGAACCGCTTAAAACAGTTAAGGGAACGGAAATAGACAAAATAGCTGAGAAATTAAAGAGTTTGGTGAGAAATAATGCTGAAGAAAAACTCAGTAGGGAATTGTTATTTTGCAAAGAATCGTTCGACGGCGGGAGAGAAGAACAAATAGAGACGATTCACTTGGAAACGGATGAGGATAGTGGAAAGAAAAACGGTATGTTTTATTAACTTTTACATTTAAATTCAATCCTTTCATATTAACTGCTAAATCAAACTCCTAGCTGATTTTTGTACGGGACTGGATGCGAAGTAACGAATAGACCGCTACCTGATGGTAAGTGGTGCCATCTCTCATGGAAATTTGAAAATAAGTAGTAAATGCGTTTTCACTCTTGAGGAATATGGAGGGAAGGGTGCAGGTGACTAGGACAAACCGGGAGAAGAGATACGGCTCTCTCACTCGTAGTACGAAACGTATCTATAATAGCTTCTACTTGGAAAAGGTGGTACTACTTCGGTCGCGCTCTCCCCAACAAGAGCTCCAGTCTTCAGATTATAGTTTTGCTTTACCTGTACGTTAATAATTGGCTCACACACAACTCAGTGTAAACCGGTGTAGCAGGAGATTTTCATTTATAGGAAATTCCATCGGGTGCACAGAGTATACATTACTTTAAATATGTATTTTTCATTAATTTATAACATGGTATAATTTCAAAAATAAAATCCACTTAGATAGTTTTTGGTAAATAGGAAAAGTCAGACGCAACTCCCAGAAAAAGGATGAAAAATCTTTAAGTTTGTGATATAATAAGTTCTTCACAAGTAACTACTAGCAGACGTAGCATTATGTAGAGTCTTGATAGTAAGACATCTTATTATAAGTTTTATTCTTCAAAACGCGGTACGCCTGAAATATTTATTTATATACTTTATTATAAAACGCTCATTTTAAAAATAAATAATTATTAAAACACATTTACAAAATTAAAACTTTTATAAATAAACAGAAAAACCTCGAGAGTGGGAGCGCCGTGTCCACGTGTGCTCGTATTGTGGTAAGGGATTTGATAGACCCTGGGTGCTGAAGGGCCACTTGCGCCTGCACACTGGAGAAAGACCCTTCCCTTGCCCTCATCCACATTGTGGAAGAACATTTGCTGATCGGTAAGTATGTGGGCGACTGGCGTCCAAACTGTCAATTCTAGATGACTTCGAATTAAGTCCCGGGTTCAATTCAAACTACTGATCGTAATCACTAGTGTTATACCTATTTGTCATCTTTTACATTTTCTATAATAATGCTCCAAACCTCACAACATATAAAGGAATAGCGTCTTTTCTCCTTTTTAGATACAAAAATGTATATTTAAGATCTGACCGACTGATCAGAGTAGTATCTATAGTACCAAAAGTCGGGAAGCAATCACATTATACGAGCATAGCGTCTGTAGCGACCTATATGCGAGTCCCGATGAAAGAATTCCATGAAAAGTAGGCCAACACAATCTCCAACCCCCCTCTAGGTCGAACCTCCGAGCCCACCAACGCACGCGGGGTCACCACTCGTGGGTGTGGCGCTGCGCTCACTGCGGGAAGGCCTTCAGCCAACACAGATACCTGGAGAGGCACAGAGCCGACGCGTGTAGGAAATATAAGTTAGTGGCTCCTCATGTAACGTTGAGTTGTTTCAATTTTCAAAACTTAAATAGTAATATTGTGATATCATACTTATGAGATGAAAGACAATATTACTTTAAGCGTTATATGGGCTTTCATCTTATAAGTATAAGATTCCCTAATAATATTTTTATAACTTACATTTATTATCCAAAAATAGTTTATACATATTTATATACGTAGCAGTACACGCACACACACACACGCACACACACGCACTTGCACACAAACACACATCAATTGGTAGAATTAGGTTGTAAATTTACCACCAATAAAGTATGTTTGTAGAATAGTCGTTCCAATACAACTCTCATCATGAAAAGTTTAGTCTACATTTTACAGCTACCAAAAAGGCCCTTTTTATTCTAGTTATATCTGAATGACTTTCACAACATAAGGCAACTTACCCGCTACCGCAGCAATTATTAAAAAAATCATAGATTCCTGACCGCCGCGGAAGTCTACACAATTTGTGGGTACTGATCACAAGTAGGACTATGAGTGCTCAGGCTTTAGACGGAACATGTTGTCCAAATGCCCACGCCGAGGAAATAAAACGCGTTAACATTTCTTGAATACACCTGTACATATATTTAAAGCGCGGGTAAACTTTGCTCGAGTTCCAAACCTAAATGGAAATATCTGAAAATGTTTTTATTAAATACATTACCTACTCATTTAATTTAACTCTCGGCTGTTTGTTTCCATACAATCAGCCATCATATAGAATCAATATCAAGAATAATTTAAACCAGATTGCATTCAAGAAACGCCCACGTATCTTGCAACTTCAAGCAGCCGCCCGTCCATCTGTACGACCTCATATACAAGACCGAGAAGCCTCTTGAAGACGGCCCCATTGACTTGTCCATCAAAAAGGAAGATGTGGCTTGAAAGTAATTAGCGTAAGAGAGCAAGTGGTACTGATAATGTTTATTTTTTTAATTAACTCTCAACTCAACTCCTTATATATGAAATTAAAAACAATAAATATGTTTATGTCAATATTACATCCGACTGACGTCGAGTATCTGTGTATTATTGACTCCCTCGTTACCGGATACCGGTTACGTTAAAGGATTGTACCTTTATGTGACGTATCGTACCTATAACGTCAATATGACGTAGGACTGTCTTAAAGATATATTATTGACGTCAGGTACTTCTGATGAATTTATCATACATAAATAATGAGAGCCTTTTACGTAGAGACTTATTTCATTTCTATTGCTAACTGACGCCTCCGTTTGATTATTTCCTTCTTATTAAGAAAGGACACGTTAAAACTGTAATCACAGGATTGATCTTCTTATATACGCAGTACGTAAAAAATATGACTTTGATATTACGTAATTGTATGATGTAAATATTACATAGAGTAAATTAACATAACATTGAATGAGAGATATATTTTTCGTCGATACGGTATAAAATACAAATTTAAATTATATAATTAAAGAATAATATACAAGATTTTATATTATGTATTGGTGGGTTTGAAGTCTGACGTGATATCTAAGTTAATGTTAAAAATGTAGAATTGAAAATAATAACAGAAAATGTATACAAAATGAACTAATTACAATAACATGTATCATTACATTAACATACAGATGAGATACATCACGAGGAGTAACAAAAACAATACTTTTAATTCACATATATTTACATTCAAGAAATAAAAAAATAAAATATAATTTTAACTGATGGTATTATAACATATAGAAAATAAAATATGTTTTTTTTAATAAATCGTAAGTGACTATTTTTTTATCTATTTTGTTATTAACCCGACTTCACAAAGGAGGTTCTCAACTGAGCTCCTTATTGAATAGTAATTTAACCAATCGATTAAAAAAACATTTGAATAACAGACAATTAAAAAATGGAAAGAGAAATATATATTTTTTACGAAGTAAATAATTTATTGTATATTTATATATAAAAAAAACTACCTATATATTTTTTGATACAATTTTATCAATAAAAAATACTTTATGAAATAATTTTTGCACAGATTACAAAACTACAATAGTGTTATAAATAGCAATAGTGGACTTAAAAGTCTAGACAATAACACATTGGACAAAGTAAAGCTTTCTTACTCTTGACTCGTCAGGGCAGTCGCAGCTACACTTATAAAAAGCACAATAAGCATACATTATAACATAAAATAAAAAAAATACAATTTTAATATGAAACATCAATTGAATTGATGTACACAAAATATATTTTATATATCAATGAAATGAGCCTATCACAAAGAGTCGGTGTTGCCAGCCCTATGATATAATAACTACGTTACTTAAAACTAAATCAAAATGAAAAACAGATCCATTTAACAGATTTCTTTCTAAATAAGTAACTATAGTAAATCGTCCCGACCAAGACAATTATTAATGAATTTCTAAATACACCAAAGTCAATAAAAGTCTCAAAAATGTATCTTATATGAATACAAATCAAAATTTAATAATGAATATGTTTTTTAATATTCTTAACTGGCAACACTTATATCCCACAAGGCTTGTATCAAATGTAGAAAAGCACTAAGCTATACAACAGCGGAAGTCATTCAACAGCTAGCTCGTGTCAGGTCGTGGTGGCGGGAATGTGGCGAATACCGACGTTGTGCGTTATTTCAATTATACACTCTAACACGCGGGACATACGCGCTACAATCGCTTGGCACTTCATTTGGTTTTTAAATATTTGGCGCCAAAAATGTATACAAATATTGAGGTTAAATTGACTAGTGCTTTAAAGTATTTGTACAATTGCTAATATTATATATATTCATGATAATTAAATCTAATTACATCTAGTATTTTGAATATATTAATATAAAACACACGATAAAAGCACATTTGGCGAAATATTTGAAAATTTTAAATAAATAATGACTAGTCATTCAAAGTAAATATACATAATGACTTTAGAAAAGTTTAAATTTAAATACAACGACACGATTCCGACACGATAATTTACCTAAGGTTTGTAATAAAAATAAATGAGGAATTAATAAATAAATAAAACAAAAGTCGTGTCGCTATCGTGTCGGTGTCGTGTGGACACAGACGGACAGCTAACAACACTGGCACGTTATTGCGTCCCCGCGCGCTATAAAATGCGCACGAAACAATGATTCCAAAATTATTTTTCTCTTCCTCGTTAATTACCTGCAAGATAAAAGACTTTTTTTAATTGTACACGCACATTTTATTTTATTATCTATATATATATATTTGTAACTACCTCCTCTAGTGGATGTTATTTTTTTCCAATAGACCAATATAAACATGTGTTTTAATTAATAAGAACTAAAACCGAAACAAATAAACTAAGTGGTAGCAAATATCAACGTATTAAGCGGTTGGAAATTATAATTAGCAAAAATGTCGAAGCCCAGCATCGGGTCTCTACGAGCTGATGAGTTACTTTATTTGTGTCTGTATCTATTGAATCACCAGTGACATGAAACCACGTTTCGTATACATTATATGTTTCAGAGTATTTATTGTCCGACCCGCGGTGTCGTCAATTTAACAAACAGAATATAACAAAATAATAATCTTTAGGAGGTTAGCGAGAGATTGACAGTTTGTACGAGAGTTCTCTTTTTTTCCTAATAAAAATAGGACATGTAGAACTCGTTAATTAAATTATTATAATTATTAAAAAAGAGCGACGCTAGCCGTGACTACTAGCCGCGGTAACGACGAGGAGGAACCGGGTACTACCCGTTTACTACTGTTTGGTTACTGTATTATTATATTCGATCAAAAAAAAACTTAGACAAAATGTACGCATTATTTAAAAAAATGATTCGAAAAATACACAATGCCTTTATTTTCAAAATTAACGGAACTACTTTTTTGTGTTTTTAGATTTTTTTTTAAATTCGCAGTAAAATACATCTTCCCTCCGACGATACCATCTAACAATTATACTAGCAATGTATATAAAAAGTAATTTATACATTTTTGTATATAAAAAGTAAAAAAAACATGGCTAAGTGTGATAGAGAATTGAATATATTAATGTGTGTGTGTGTGTGTGTTTGTGTGTGTGAGTCCCGTACCCGTACACCATACGTCACGTACATTATAAAGGCGGTTCCTCCCTCAGGCCCTCGCTGTGTCTCGTCCTCCCCGCCATGTCCAGGATGGCCTTGGCTTCCGGGTTCGTATCCAGGATGCTCACGTCGCGTTCATCCTGGATACATATTATATTTATAATTCTCGCTCATCGTGTCATTCTTAAGTTACGAGGGTCACGCTGTCACGGAGCAGTGTGCAGCGGTGGAGGAGCGGTGGAGGAGCGGTAGAGGAGCGCACTCCACCAGTCGGGGGAGAAGGTATATATATACCTTTGTCATACAACAAGTCCTATAACCAAATCAAATACCCTCGGGCGCCTCCCTCAGGCCGTCGCTGAGGGGCCTCTTGCCGATCAACTCCAGTAAGTGGCGCTCCGACTGGCGCGCGTCCAGCACGCTGCTGGCCCGGGACACGACGGGGTTCTGGGGTCGGGGGACGAGTTAGTGGGGTCGGGAACGGGTCGGTGGGTAAAGTCAGTGGGGTCGAGGAATAAGACGAAGGAGCTTCGATATTAAACTAAAAATAACAGGCAATCTAGGGTAATTTGTTGTTTATAGAGGAGCTAATTTTGTTATTTAGGTAAACGAAGTCAAAAACGATATTTAAAAAGGGACAAGTAAACTACACCAGATAAGAAACGACAGGTAAATCGCAACAGGCAACGGGTAACAAAGGTATAACCCACCCCGTCCTTATCCACCACGGGCTTGTCCCCGACGGCCCACACCTCGAGAGAGCGCAGGTGGAAGGTGGCATCCTTGCTGAGTCTCCTGTAGCCGCGGAAGGTGCTGCAGGACTCCGCCGACGCGCCCTCGCCGAAGGGCTCCGCGGATAACCAGATACCACCGAAGTTGAACTGACCGCCCATCAACTGCACACGACGTCGTCAATAATATAATACAACTCAGTTATTGTTAAAGTTGAACTGGTCGTCGACTGGATCACATCAGTTATTAATATGTACGAGTTAAACCAGAGTTAAGGAAACAGTTTGAAACCTCTCTCGTTCGACCTCCGTCTCCAGTCACAGGAGACACATGTGACCTGCACTCCTGTACTCGACGAGGTACTTTATTTAATATCAGTGACCGATCATTTTAAAATTAGTTACTAACGCCGGGACGGTGCTCCCAGCGGTCGCGGGTTCGAGTCCCTAGCAGTAGGTTTATCTTTAATTCAATATTTACTTAATATGATATAAGTTACCAAACCGTTCGGTAGCGTCTTAGTGTGGTGGTTTAGATACTGGTAGTGGTGGTTGTAGTTGGTGGCCGGGTACACCCTCATCTTGGGAACGCAAGTGAAGAGGAACGCGTCGTCCGTCCCGGTGAAATTGGGACCGAAGGCCCACGACGCCGTGGCGAAGCCCCCAAATATGTATCCACTGGAATCTTCGATTATTATGACGGATGGGCCTTGGTCTAAGACGCGACCTGCAACGATATTAGGACCGATGAGAATATTACTTTTGAAGAGTCAATAATGAAAATAATACCAAAAACCTACCGGTCATAGTAGAGAATGACTCTCCGTGTATGTTCGTGGAGAACAAGAAGCGCCACTTGTGCTGATGCTGCGGCGGCAGATGGCTGTTGATCCACACGATGTGGGACAGGTCGATGAAGGCGGGGTAGTCCGGCATCGCCTCTATACCTACACGGAACAAACGTCTACAGACTATTACGTTATACTCACGTGTACATCAATTCAACCCATTTTGTTGGACAAAAGATAAAGTTTTAAAGAAAATAATTGACAAAAATAATATATTGAACAAAACATAAAAAAAGATGGACAACTATAATTAGTTCGTTATTATATAAACAGTTGTAATCTAAATGAATATAACAACCATTAAAAAGTTGTTTATATTTGATGTACAGTTTTGTCTGTGAGTCAGATTATAAAATGTATTTAATCACTTTTTATATACACTTTTATTATTATATATAAGATTGAGTATAACGCCACACTTCGGTATAAGAATAAAATTTTTAAAAGATATTAGAAAAATAGGACAAAGGTATTTTTTGTCGTGGTCGGTCCAGTTAGTGTCAAAGACGCGACCAACATGGTGTGTCACGAGCGCGTACTGGAGTCATACCGTCGGCGGCCGGCAGCAGCGAGGGAGCGTCGGCCGGCACGGGTGTGGGACTCTCGTCTCCCGCTCGCTTGTTGATTCCATACAGGTTCACGTACACCAACTCCGCCAGCTGCTTCAGCAGGATGTTGGATTGTAACCTGCATGGAAGATGCTTACACTGTGGTTGTTTTTTATATTTATATTTCAATGACTTTTGCATTTTCACACATAATTAAAGAAATATAAACTATAAAAAGCTCATAGAATAAAAAAGGCGAACGTATCACTAATGTGATAATACAGGTAAACCATGTTCAATTCTGTTCAATGTTCGATTCTATTTCAAATTACCTTTCGTTTCTTAAGCGTCCTGTTAATAATTACCTGTCAAACACACTTACCACTTGGACAGTTGAGCCGCGGTACAATGATGCTGGACTGTTTCCAGGTCGCCCACCGTCGCCGCTACGGCCTCCCCTAGAGCTTGCACGTGAGAAGCATTCGCTCTGAACCCTTTCTCTACCCAAGTGGTCGCCCGCTTTGTTGCTGACGATTTCACTATCTTCATGTATGTAGAGACTATGCTTTCACAGTACTGTAGGATATGTTTTATGATGTTAAATTTAATCTTAAAACTTATAAACAAACCTTTACTAAAACTAATAAGCAATTAGACAACCATCGATTCAAATTCTTTAAAAATTGTGAGTTTGCCAAAATATCAATCAGTTTAAACGAGTTCCATTAAGATAAATCACTAAATGTTTATTTAATTCTGATGGAAATGACTCAAACCTCTTTAAGGAGTTGGTACGGAAGCTCCACATCCTCATTGTAGTCCATTCCAAGACAGTTGTATGTCATCATCATCCTTTCTTCTACAGTACCTGATAAAAAAATCCTTGCTTAAGACTTAAGACCAAAACTACTGATATAAAACAACCATCTCACCTCTAACATTAAAGACGTACAGCTCAGCGAATCTGTTGAAATCAACAGTCGGCGTCTTCTGCTGACCGGAGCCAAAGAGGAAATTGGTAAGGTACTGCGCCAACCTTGGGTCTATTTGAGGACCCCAAAATTTCTGCACACATATATTATATTAGTCATTTGTTCTATTTTGACAATGTTTTTTTATGCTATTGACGATGTTTATTCCAGGAATTTTATTCAGATTTCAAATTCTTTGTCGAAATGTTATAAATATTTCAATGATTTAGTCAGAAGTCAGTAAATAGGTCGTATTATTTTTTTTACGATCTTTTCATAGACGTTATTGAAGTTTATGTGTGTTTAATGAGGCAGTTTTCAAATCATTATTACGTTTAAAATAAACATATTTCATTTTGTGGACACCGTGGAATTCTCTGAATACTTTTATTAGTTTGGTGAAATATAGCTCATCGCTTGTTTCTTTGTTGCTTGTCGCGACGATTTTCAAAGGAAATCGAAATATATTCGCTTTCAGAATCGACTTTAAGCCTACTTTCCGGGGATCTTATAAAATGATCTCAAAGAGAAATGAAATAATATTTATTATACTTATATTGTTGTGTAAGTATTTATTGTATTGTGTATTTGTTATAAAAAAAGGAAATAATTTTAAGATAGATTTAAAATAACTGAACATTCGTACCGTAAATGAGAAGAATAAAATTACAACCAAAAACACTATTTACATATAAAAATTTAAAAAAGCCGAATACTATTTCATTTCAAACCGAATGAAAGAAATTAACTCTCATATAGCAAATTGAGTCAATCATAACTTGTCAAATAAAATAATCCCTGATTTTATATATTTATTATAAAACCTTACTCTGTAAGTCAGAATCAGAAACAGTACTTTTAGAATCTAACTCCAGCAGACTCCACCGCAACTTGCAATGTTATACATCAAATATTTACATTAAAGGCATGGTTTCCTTCAATCTTAGTACATAACAATAGATTAACTACCACGCATTAGCGTGGCTGCGAAAAGAGCGATTTCAAGTGTTAAGAAAAAAATATACGCTTGTAAATAAGTAACACAGCTCCAGCCTAGAGATGTCACCTCTGTGCCGCGGGGAGTTGAGGCATGATGTAGCAAAGTAAAAACTGGCTCGGTTGGGAATCGAACTCACGACCTCTGACTCAACAGACAGGGACACTAACCACCAGATCAAGAAGCCGTTGTTATAATTTGTATAAATTCAGTAAAGTTTCACGCTCCTTGCCTGGCCCGAGTATTTGATAGGTAAACATTTTTCCCTGCATTGTTTCAGTAAGAAAATAAACAGTGTTTCCGATCGGATAGAATCAATAAATGTTTACATTTGCCGAATTTATGCTTGAATTTGTGATTTAACTAACGCATTGCCGTATGTCTACTTGTAGCGCATCCAGACAGTAACTATTACAGAAATACCACACGGAGTTTGAATTAGACAAAGGGTAGGAGAATAAGTACCTACTTTCAAAACCACTAGACAAGTTATCAAGATAACGATGTTGATATTTAAACGAACAAGACTTCTAACATGCCAATTATCCATTCACGTAATGTCTTCAAGACAAGGCGATTAGAACAGGAATTCAATAAACCATCTAATGTTTGATTTTCCGAGTGCAGTTCCAGACCGCAGTGACGTCTAAACCAAGATCGTGGGACCATTCGCTCCTGACGTTAAACGTAAATCGACCAAATCGTATTTAAATTGGTTGTTAAATTTCCTATTTCAAAATGGCAGTCGTAAATTTCTTGAGTGGTCTTGTAATAACGGTCCTATAACATTGCTATATTTTGGAACTTCCATGACTCTCTGGTATAGTGGTACCAGATATTGATTTAACATTTCTGTACATTTTTTATCATTATTCTGTTTATTCCATACAAGCTATCTAACCGCGGTTCCGCCCGTAAATATATTTTAGGTTTGGGATTGGGTGGCATTCGCCATTTCATTCACTCATTTGAGTCACCTGATGTTAATTTTTTTTACCTCATGTACTTTTTATTATGTTTGTCTCTGCCGTTAGCTCTACTGGCTAGGAACAACTTGCAAAAACTGAACATTTGAGCAACCAGCTCTCTCGCTCACCGTAAGAAACGTAGTTATAATAGCTACTACGTATATTAGAAAAGTAATTACCCATAATTATAATAATATTAGTAGATACACAAATTTTTAATTTTAATGTTGCTACGGGGCCGTGGGCGTGAGAAATATTATAGCGGTTAGATTATCTATATTATAGCGGTTGTCTGTGATAAACGAGCATGTATGTCTACAACTAGTACGGCTATAAACACACATCACACTACACAAGTCCATTACGCAAATTAAAAACTATCTACTGTTCAATACCATCAGTGTATGTTCTAGAAAGCTCTGACGCCGCTAGTATCATAAACACCTAGCCCGGGGCGGGGCGGGGCCGGGGTGGGTCTAGGCACCCTAGAGACTATTTATGACATAGGCTATTACTTGTACTAAAGACCAATGTTTATTTTGTAACGAAATAAATGTTTCGCAATTTCATTAGTTATTTCATTTTGTATACATTTAATAATATAGTTTTGTATAGGCCACTTATTATTTCGTTTTATTTTTATTACTTTTTCGACCGTAATTGTCTCGCGCTTCTTTGTTCTATTTGCTTGAGCCCTCCCCAAAGGATGACAACACTGATAACCACTTCATATTGTCGAGTCGAGTCGTACAGTAGTTCTATATTAGTGAAGCAATAAGGGTGTAAAAACAGTGTTACTACATATGAGGCTTCTGATTGGCAAACTTGGACATCGTACGAGACTGTGCCTATTCTGATGTACAAGTACCGATACACAGGAATCAATTTACACCACTTTTAAATGGTTACCACCATTAAAGAATTACACGTAAAGAATCGTAAAGAATGTTTGGAATCCTTACATGAGTATGCAAAAGAAATAGTCTGAGAAATAGCACGTAGCCTTGCGGAACACCAGCTGTCAAGAGGTTGGTGTCGAAATAAGCAAATTAACTCTTCTTTTATTGTTTTTTAAATCTGCAGAGGTGCGTTAAGTATTCCAGAACATTGCCACCTAATTGAAGATGGCAACAGTTATATTGTCCGTCAAGAATCTTCGAATTAATACGATATTAGAAATGCCATCTCATCGGCACGACTTATGAGTTTCCAAGAGAGAAGAGTTATTTGTACAGATTTTTGCACATATAATGCAAATACTACAATAACAATATTGTACTCATATATTTACTGTAGTATGTAACACAGACATATATATTAAGGCGCCACTGAGCTTCCTGTTGCGTATATTGAAATCCATTGTTAAAACATTCCTATATTGACGTGGAGCCGTACATTCTATTTTAAACAAGTTTACACCTCAACGTCCATTAAGCGGATCGTAAATTAAAACGAGCAAACAAATCCAGAATAACTTCCAGACTACATGAATTTAAGATAATGACCGTAGAGTCCGACATAAGGCCATGTACGTAGAAATTTATGGTCTCTAGAATTAACGAAACCAATATGTATTCCACTATATATATTTCCTGAAAGCTAGACTGAACATTCAATAAAGTATATTAAATGTATTTAAGGGCTTCACAACCAAGGGTACTGAAAATAATATTTCTTCACGACCCGGTTCAATCTAATCTGACAATAGCACAATTTGCTGATTTGAATGAGGATTCAAATCAGCAAATTGTCAAATTCAAATTCAAATTCAAATTGTTGCTGCCAACAAAGTGTAGTCACTAAAATAGTATATTATTTTCATGACCAACTAAATCTATATCCAGGTTTTCTGCAATTTCAAACATTTACGACCTGGTACCAATAACAGCGGTTCGCAAAACTAATTACAAAACTACATCACAAATTCTCCACATTACAATATCATACTATTATTCATACTGGAAGATTACTTTATCAACCAGACTCTATTATTTTTATTAAACTCTATGTTTTTTATCTAGTCTCATACTCTACCATAATAATAATACATTTAATATCTAGGAAGAAACAAAAAAATATTACCATTAATCACATAGTTGTTATATACAAACTTATAAAAGCTTTTCTAACAGAATTAAAACAAATAACAGGTAAACAAATAGAACTGACCAGAGGCATGAAATGATAATTGAGACCAGTTACCTTAGGGACAAAATCAACACAATATTAGCTAAAAGACAGTTTAAAAACAGGCCTCTCATAAAAAAAAAAAAAAAGAACTAATATTTACATGCCAGTGTTTAAAATAATATACAATGAATAAAAAAATAAATGATCATTTTAAGAGGTCCATTTTAAAACGAATTCATAATTTACAAGTAACTTTCTAGTCTTAAAAAAAATATATATTGAATTTACTTGTAAAAAATGTTTCACAGAATTGGCTCAGTGACAAAAAATATGTCATGCTATGAATTTTATAAAAATGTCTAATTGATTAAATATTTATCAAATTTAATAAATTTGATCAGAAAAATATTTATAAATTGAACTAAATTGTTTATAGATATCAAAAGAACTAACTATTGTTTTAGATTTTTGTTTAATTTTATAACAATAAACAGACATACAAGTACCCATGGTAGTCTGTCTATTCTTGGGTCAAAGCTAAAATAATTGTCAGAAAAGGAAAATATTTACTGGAAATGCCATAATACTATATCTGTATTCTTTAAGTGGAACACAATGGTAAGTGTACTTCCACATTTACTATAGTAAAACAAACAGTGATATTTGATCTTACAATTAAAGTAAGTTTTAATAAAGATGTCACTGAGCCATTTTAAAACAAAAAATGGGGAAAAAACAAAATGAACACACTTCTAATGACACTGCATCTACTTTGCCACTCACGATGAGGTCCTCCTCTCTGATCCTCTCAGAGTTTTTACTTGCTGCTCGGAATGTTGCTGCAACATACTTCTGCTCGTCTTTAGTAAGGAGTGTACACTTTGCGGCCAGCTTTTTACTAGTGTTACCCATTCTGCAATAATTAAAAGTTGTGGAATATACAATAAATTTGTCATTAACATATTATACAACCAACTAATAATTTTGATATTCATTATACACAACATTTCAAAGATCAACCTTTTGTTCCTATAATTATCTATAATAATTAAAATCATAATTGAAATTTTAATGTTCACTAAAAGCATGGTAAAACATTCCCCCAAAGAATTGCACCTTTTCTTTATATTAAAAACTTAATATATAACTAAATATTTTCAATGACTCTTAAAAAATAAATAAAATATATTTATTGTTTAAAAATATTTTTTAACAAAGGTACTTGTTATAGGATTATAAGTAATACTCGCTAAGAAAGTCACGAGTACGAAAACCTTTACGTGGTCTATCGCCCTGTCAGCTGACCTTACTTATAACTTTACAAGGAAACATAACATTGATGACAAATATGTATGTATACCTGTCAATAAAAAATAAAAAATCAATTTTCTTTCTTCATCACTTGTTACATTTATTTGATCTTTTATTTTATATTTATCATGTTGATTTCAGCGCGAAATGTTGAGTAAAAATATTTTTTTTCATGAATATTAGTAAACTGGGACAAATCAATAATATTTTTGTTGAATGTATTCAATTAATTTTGAAGGATGAGGTTATCTGTCAAATATATTTTTTATTTACCTGCCTACTTAAATGTTGCTGATAACAGAACGAATGCCACTGCCGCGATCAACTCTGTGGCCGTGATATCCAAGAGACACCGCACACAACTAGCGTCTTGCGTCGTACGTCACGCTACATCAACTGCAATCTTATCGCTTTCAAGATTCAAATTTGGTCTGGAAATAAACCACCGAAATACGCAAAGTAAATATTGAAACTTTATTGTCTAACCAATTTGGTACTTAGTACAAGACTACTCCTTACTACTGCTACTATTACTTACATTATTATTTCAATACACATTGAAACTATTCGTTAGTAAATACAATGTAATTTTATTATTTTTGAAAGAGTTAACATGTCGCTTTTATAAGTATTCAGTTTTCATTAGTTGACATAATTGTTTCATTAAAATACGGGATTTACTAATATGCAATAATAAATTCTAGTGGCACTTGCTTGTTTCCTAATCTATACCAACAGTTTTACGATTTCAGAGGAAGAGGTCTTCGCCGTGAATGAGAACTGTGGAAGTAAAGATGAAGAATTTTTCATTTGAACTCGTGTAATCAAGACCCAGCAGAAGAATAAATATTTAAGTTATTAAAATAAGTATGTACAATGTATATGTTTTTTGCTTTCATAGGTAAATTCGATTATTTTTATACAAAAGCTTTAAAGCGATTTGAAGATGTTAAATAGGAAACAGAACAGTCTAAAGAGCTGGATTTTCGAAAATTAGTGTCATGTTTAAAAAGCTTAAAAGATATCAAATAAAGCAACCAAGATTCATATTCTATTAAATAATAAATTATTTCTAGTGCTTTAATTATTATATTTTAAATTGATATTCTGATATGCAACAGAATAATGTTGTAAGGAATAAGACACTTTGCAATATTTTAATCTATGGACGTGACTTGAAAAATATTGTGACATTACTAGTTGTCAAATTAAACAAAGTGTCATCTCATCAAGTCTAATTGTACTGTTTAATTTTGCTTTGTGTGAAGGAGGTATCAATCATTCCCGAAAGGAAATCTATCATAAATTTTTCACGTTTCATGTAACAAGAAAACAGCAGAATGACGCTTACTAAGATGGAGGTGGACTCCGTCAAAGGAGAAGGTTTCAGACCGTACTACATAACCAAAATTGAAGAACTACAACTTGTCGTCGCAGAGAAGTCGCAGAATCTTCGGCGTCTCCAAGCACAACGTAATGAACTCAATGCGAAAGTACGGATGCTGCGTGAGGAGCTGCAGCTCTTACAAGAGCAAGGGTCATATGTAGGTGAAGTAGTCAAACCGATGGACAAGAAAAAGGTGCTCGTAAAAGTTCATCCTGAAGGCAAGTTTGTAGTAGATTTAGATAAAAATGTTGACATCAATGATGTAACTGCTAATTGTCGCGTCGCTTTGAGAAATGAAAGCTATACGCTACACAAGATCTTACCTAACAAGGTGGATCCCTTGGTATCGCTCATGATGGTAGAAAAGGTACCTGATTCAACATACGAGATGGTGGGAGGTTTGGATAAACAAATAAAAGAGATTAAGGAGGTAATTGAACTACCAGTTAAACATCCAGAGCTTTTTGATGCCTTGGGTATTGCTCAACCTAAAGGTGTTCTCTTGTATGGTCCACCCGGAACTGGTAAGACTCTACTGGCTCGTGCTGTCGCACACCACACTGAGTGCACTTTCATCCGTGTATCTGGTTCAGAATTAGTCCAAAAATTCATTGGTGAGGGAAGTCGTATGGTCCGAGAACTCTTTGTTATGGCTAGAGAGCATGCTCCATCAATCATTTTCATGGACGAAATTGATTCTATTGGATCATCACGTATTGAGTCTGGCAGCGGAGGTGATTCAGAAGTACAAAGAACCATGTTAGAATTACTTAACCAGTTGGACGGATTTGAAGCCACCAAGAACATCAAAGTTATTATGGCTACCAACCGCATTGATATCTTGGACCCTGCACTATTAAGACCTGGTCGTATTGACAGGAAAATTGAGTTCCCACCTCCGAATGAGGAGGCAAGGTTGGATATCTTGAAAATTCATTCCCGAAAAATGAATTTGACTAGAGGCATTAATCTTCGCAAGATAGCAGAGCTAATGCCTGGGGCATCTGGTGCAGAGGTTAAGGGTGTTTGTACAGAGGCTGGTATGTATGCTCTTCGTGAACGCAGGGTCCATGTTACTCAGGAGGACTTTGAAATGGCAGTGGCCAAGGTCATGCAGAAGGACTCTGAGAAGAATATGTCCATCAAGAAATTGTGGAAGTAATATCTTTATTGTATTCATTTAATTTTAAATTAGTAAATATTTTTTTTGTCTTATATCATTCTTTATTTTACAACTCCCTGTAACACTCCATTCCCTGTATTTTTTTATACCAGACATGGTTTTTAACGCCATTTTAAACATTGTTTGACATTTTTGACATGGGTAGGTTTAGAACCTGCGACTTTTGGATACAGTAAGATATAAATTTTATCATATTTGGTTTCGTAGTAAGATTGTAGAACAACATTCTGATTTGTTCAATAAAAAAAACAGCATAACTATTTATTCCTTATTTATTAAAGATACATAATATCTTGTTAGTAACAGATATATAATTATGCTTATTCATAATTATATTTGTAATTAACTCAAATATACCCATAGTAAATTAAAAAAAACACACATTTAACATAAATAAAGATCTGCCAATAGACTAAACAATTATATTAAATTTATTTAACCATTCTTCTATTTTCTCTTACATCCAGATCAGATTCTGTGTCGGATAAATCTTGATGTGTTTCATAAACAAAATTAGTTGTACTCTGAAATAATAAAAATATTAGTGTATACATTTTTTTCTAATACCCCAGTTGAATAAAACAATTGTATAAAATTGTACATATCATATTTAGGTTAAATATAATTAAAACTATGTATTAATTGTTTATGGTACAAATTTAAATGTATTTTGGAATACATATTATATATTTGTCAGTCTAGTTATAGTCATAACATATGAGGCCATATTAGATACCCATTTCACATAAAACCTAACCCGTATCAGTAAATAGTTCCACAGTAAGCCAATAGGTTGCGCTCTTAAGCAATAGAATACTAGATTTATAAACAAGTAGCAACATAGTTCAGTTCGTAGCTTCAAGCACAGCACCATAGGGCCAAAGTGGCAGGTTTGATTGCTAATCCAAAATTTTGCTATAAAGAGAAATATCTCATATGTGCGGATTAATTCTGTTATTTTATATCAGTAAATTTACTTTTTCGCACCGCATGGCAAAAATGTTAAAAAATACATCTCACTATTGTTTTTTTTCTTTCAAACGATTCCCGCCACATGTTTCTTACAAATTGCAACGGGTTGACGAATTCGTGGCCGATCGCACTGAAAACACAAATATTATTTTTACGGCTATTAAAGAAAAAAATGCCTATTTTTAAGGAACTCACCCTGCTTCCGAAATTTCAATTATAGGGTTAGAAAGCTCCTTCATCCCTTCTGAATTGACATATCTCACTCTGGAAAATGACAATTGTTTTAAAAAGGCAACGTTTTAATTTATTTCATCAATATTGTAGAAAAATATATAATATGAATTGATATTTGAAATGTGTCTGGATCTGGTTAAACAATTAATTTACGACGAAAAATACTTAAAAAATAAAAACTACATTTTGGAAAACAAAATCAATGTCTTGGTTTACTTCCATCACAATCAATAATTCGTTTCGTGACTAGGTACTATAGAAAACTCTCAACATTTCGTAACGTCAAAGTTCGTGCTAGGAGTAATGTGCCAAGACTAGAGTTGTCAAAAGAATTATCACCGCATTTATTATAATATTTAGTCACTCCTTTGACCTTCAAAATATGTAGTAAATTAATGTAAAGGATTCTCCACCAATCATAAATAAATGGTTACAAGTGATTATAAGAAATGGTGGTGGTACACCTAACATACTGCATATAATCCCCGCTCTGGGGCTGGTTTTTCTTGAGGAGGCGGTAGTGCACGAAGGCACACGCGTACAGCACCAGCAGCAATAACACCACCCACAACATCGTCAAGGACACCCCGCGGGCCGCCGCGTGGGGCGCGCCGCTGAACCACGCCAGCTGATATTGGAGGTTCACGTTGAAATTAGATACAGTTTTTGGGGCACATTTCAAGTCTTAAAATGCTTAAGAAATTTTTATATCATAATCCTAATAAGTATTTATAATATGTTTATAACATTTCCTCCTTCCGTATATTATTTTTGGAATTTGGCTGACAGTGGTATTTGTTAATAAATCGAAATTTACCGTAAATTGTTAGAATAAATATACTTTATGGGAACTCTATTTCACTAACGCGATTATTATCTAGGTAGGTACTACCGGTAGATATAACCTTATTTGTAGAAGACGTTGTTTAAATGTTATAGAATAGTAAACCAGTGTTATAGAACAGCTTTACAATATTCCAATAGAAGTTCCACTTCAAACTATTACCACATAGACATTCAAATGGGTTAAGATAAAAAAAAATACTGATAATGTACATAATCGTTTAAAAAGAAATCTTTTAAATATTCCTACCTCATTGTTGTTGACAGACGGACACACTCCATCATTCGACACCGCTCCGTCGTGACACACGCACACAGCAGCACGCTCGAGCACACACACATTCGAACAGGACAACTTATCGCAATTATTAATGACGTCATCTCTCTGTACACTCTCATGACTTAGCACAAAGCTAGACGCGTTGAATAAATGATTTTGGATTTCGCAAGTTTTGGAACCAAAGAGGAGACATCGAACGAGATAAGAGTCGTCTATAAAATAAATGTAATCTTCGAACAGCGCTAAGTGCGGCGCTGTGATTGCGTGCTCTAACACTGACGCACTGAAATAGTTGAAAACAGTTACTTAGCGAGGAAACTAATTTCTACTAACTTTAAAGTGAGAGTTTTAACAAGCCAAAATATATTTAATGTGTTAAAATAAAAGAATTTACATGCAATATCTTGTATGACAAATTACTTTTATATTGGAACTTTTTGTACGACACATTGATATAAGGTGAAAAATCTAAATAATTTGATATAAGGTGAAAAATCTAAATCTAAGAATTTGATTAACACAAACTCTCTTCAAACTAACGTGGTAGATTAAGGTCCCTATAATTTTATAATTTTAAACCAGGTTCAGACAGACCTTGGGCAGTATTGGAAAATCATTTATAAAGTCTATGCGTAAAAAATACTAACTGATTATTTCCATTGTAATCCACTTTCACAATTCCAGTCTGACTGCTGATATACAGGACCTTAGCAAAGGAGTCAGTAGCAAGACCTAGACAGCTAGGCACTGAGACCAGGTCTTCTATATTTCTGCCGGAGAGTGAGGCCGAGCGGACATGCGCTTCGGATGCCCCCGAGACGCAGTAAAACATTAGATGGTTAGCAGGGTCCAGGATGAGGGACGTTACCTGGAAATTAAGTTATGTAGATGGAACTGATCTTTCAAGCCTATTTATGAAATAAAGCATCATGAAGATTCTGAGAGTTTTCTTGAATGTGTTATGTTCCCAAGCAACGTGCTCGTACATCATCAGTTTACTTTACGTTTTAATCTATATTCCTTTTAATTTTAATAAGTTTATTATTCCTTGACATGTCTATCTAAAACAACTTGAAACTTCCAATACTTTAATTTATGTTTAAATATAAATAATTACTTCAGAGTCCGAAGGTAACTTCTGCAAGCGAGCACATCTCTTTTTATAAAAGTTACAGACCCTCATATAACTGTTCGAAGGTGTGAGGTCTACGAAGTAAACGTTGCCAGTTATCCAATCCACCGCCACCTGGGAAATAATAATAGCAATTTATCTGATTTTGGTATTTTATTTACAAACACATTTCTGTAACAACTCCCGGATTTCAGATCCCTGATTTAATTTAGATTTAATCGCTGGTTTTTACAAACAGAAATAACTGACACTGGCATTTTACACCTACACTCACAACAACAATCAATGTATCACACACACACACACACAATCACACAAACAACTGCCCTGTGTGATTGATGATTTGGTGATGATTTGAACCCACAACCACTGGCTTAATCCTCACGGCCATTAACAACTACACCAACAGACCTACTTTGTAGAAGGTGAATAATAATTTAGTAGTAGTAGGTATCATTCATACTTTACCTTATCAGGTGTCCCGATGTTAGTAATGTTGTCAGTGGCTCCTCCCGCGCGACTCACTTCCACCAGTCGGCCAGTTTGACTCAACGTCAAGTATATTTTGCCTCGTCTATAGAAACATGAACAAATAATTAAAAAATATATATATATTTTATGCAATACTATCTTTTACCAGTTCGTCTGCATCGTCTTTCTGAATTATTGTATTTTTTATTTTAATTAAAATATATATATATGTATATTTTATACAATACGCGCGGACAAACAGACAACAAGACCTATTGTTTTGAAGGTCGTGCTCCTAGCACTAAGAAAGTTTTTGTTTTTAAGTGTTGTAACTTGGGTTATAGTTGACGACCTCGTACCTGTAGTCGTAGTCGAGGTCTTCGAGGTCCCCCGGTCCGTGGTACAGCACGCTCCCCCCCGCCCGCAGTGCGCCCCCCCGTGAGTACAGCGCCTCCGCCGCGCCGCTCAGCGCCTTGCACGAGCGACGGTCCGCTCTACACCACATGACATCGCAAGTCAAAAAAAAACGACTGAATTCGAGATACGGAGAAGCTTTTTCGAAAAATTAAATGATATTTCTTAGGTTTCTATGAGTCGTACGAGGAGTAGGTACAAGAGTTATAGTTCAAGTCTAAAAATATATATAAAATGTTTTTATATGAACACAATTGTAATCTAACAAACAACAAATTACGAATACAAAATGAAATCAATTCGAAGCAAAAAAAAATACAATTATAAGTGTGTCAGTCAAACAACTCAACCTTCTAGCATGTCTGCGTTTCTGTAAGTATCATCTTTATGACATAATAGCCTTTACCGTAATTTTAAATAAAATATTAAATGTTGTTCAACTAACAAGTCTTCCGATATCCCTTTCACTGTTGACATCCTACAATTTGAAAATCTTACTTTTCTTATTCCTCGTTTCTCTTACCTCAATCTGTATCCCCGGTAGCACGAACACACGAACGAGTCTTTAAGCGCGTGACACACGTGCGAGCACACGGCCGGACCAGCGCACGGCGGGTCTGAGTATTGATAATAATAAAATATAATATAACTTTAATGGAATATAGAATTGGTGTAATTGTGGGAGAGAGACTATAAATTAATTGATTGATGTCTATTATGGTGGGTTACATTACTTACAGCACAACCCTTTGTCATCGGTTCCATTTTGACAAACCGTTCTATTATCGCACATCTGTTTCCATCGCACACACGCGCCGCTGTCACACCGGTAGCCCTTACAAGAGAGTTCAGGAACGGGAAGGAGAGGTTTCGTTTTGTTAACTGAAAAAAAATACACATATCAGAAAATTTAAAAATTATACAGATCGATTAAAAAATGCTTTAAAATTTTGCTTGCTTATTACTATTAAAAACTGACACTCGAAAAGAGCTGAAGTTCAGCAGGTAAGTATTTATCACCTGATAATTCCCAAATCTCGATAACATGTTTCCTATCTTGCACTTATAACTGACCTTTGGCACAAGCATCGAAGGTCTCATCGGAGCCGTCGGCGCAGTCCCCATGTCCGTCGCAGACCCGCTGTGGACGGACGCACCATAGCTCTTGCTCGCAGACGAACCAGTCCCCGCAGTCGTACTTGCACCCTGCTTCGTCAGACCCGCCCGGGCAGTCCGTACGACCGTTGCACCTGAGTTTGTTGGTTTTTTGACTCTATTACTCTTATAAATCAATGTATAAACTGTATATCTCCTTGAAATAAAATAAACTTCAAACTCAAACACCATGTTAGTATCGTATTATTTCAGAGTATTTGTAGGTACTAAGTTAGTTATAATATCAACCGAAAGTATTATTTTATGAAGATGAATTACTATTTTCAACATCCTTATGGTCTATCCACCCCCCCCCCCCACCCACTCTCATTCTTACATGCTCTGTTTGAACTATTTCTAATATTATCTACTTTCGCCGACTTATTCTTCTATTAGTGATGAGCTCCGCCTTAAGTATCTATTTATTAATTAACTCTTCTTAATTTTTTTTTATAATGCTCCAAGAGCCAAAATGTAATCAAAATGTACCAAAACCACGACCCATTGACAACCGACAAGAATACAACACAATATAAAGATCAACATCTAACCGAGCGGTCAGAGGCAAACAAATGCTCTTGTTGTGTTCGCAAGTGTACTCCCACGAGGCACATGGCACGTATTCCTATATAAATAAATAAACTGTAAAAAAAGTCTCATAATTCAATGTTATTATTTTATTATTTATGGCGCCTGTAGATCCAGTGGTACTTCGACTGCAGACCCAAAATGCGTATACGACTTTCACACGATAAATAACAGTACCGTAAAAGTTATATTTCCGAATGAATATAGAATTAAAAATTCATCAGTACGGGAGGTCACTCATCGGTTCAGGAACGGATCTGATCCCGCAAACTCTAAGCAACGGAGCCGTCGCTTTACCATTTAAGCTACCGTATCGCAACCGGCATCGATGATTATAGAATTCTATATCTTTTCTTGTTTATCGGGACGGAGGCAACATCTAGCTCCCAAAACATGGCTTCTATGATCCGTAGATTATTGTCCCATATTTGGGTGCACCTTGTGTATATTATTTATACTTTTGTAAAATAGAGGGGATAGAAGTTATTTTAAGAAGTGAAAGCTTTCGAAAAAAAGCTTGCACGTACAATGTGCCATCTGTCAAAAACATATTGCTATAAAAACTTACCGAAAGATCAACAAACTCATCAAGGTCGCAGTCGGCCTCGTCCCGTCGGTCGCTGCAGTCGTCCTTTCCGTCGCAACGTTTGTACAACTCCACGCAGCCGCCGTCGCACTCCAGCGTACCCGACGGACAGGGGGTGTTTTCTAAAAGAGATGGAACAATTGTTTTGTTAAAAAATTTACACATACATTTCCCATTTATATTTACTTTATCTTCTACGTACATAGATCAGTATTTTTAAATTTCAGATTGATAAGATTGAATCAATCAATATCAAACTGGTCGGTGTCTCTGAACTTAGGTTTATGTATACATTATTCTTTACCTCGTCTCGAATACGTGGACAATATTATGTGCAGATACATTCCAAAAACTTACCACAATCAATCTCATCGGAGCCGTCAGCGCAGTCCTCGCTTCTGTCACATCGCCAAGCGATGGGAATACAGGAGCCCGACGCACACCTTGTTGACAAAAATACTATTTATAAGCGTGAAACATATAAAGGATAACTCTAAATTAGAATACAATAAAATGAGAGGTTTATAAGTAAAACTATCTATCTCCCCAGTATCTCACATGTACTCCGTGTCGTAGCAGTCCCTGGTGTCGCAGGCGGCGGGCGTCTCGTCGGAGGCGTCGGCGCAGTCGGCGCGTCCGTCGCACGCCAGCGCGCGCTCCACACACGACGACCCGTCCGCGCACCGGAACGAGTCCGCCTCGCACACCCACGCTGGACATACTCTTATTAAATAACTACAAATATGGATGGTATGGATTCAAATCAGAACAATTTTATAAAATAAATTGAATTTACTAAGTTGTATCTATACATATAACAAAATAGTAACGTTGCAAAATCAGATATGAGTCGGGCAAGGATCCGTCACGGCGGGAGGCACGCTAAGTTGAGGGAGATCTAATTTGAGCTCACTTACGAGTTGTAGTATTGTTCCGACAGACATCCGTTTTGGCAATACAAGCCCCGTGACAATTAATTTGATCTGGGAGACAAATTGCTGAGTTTTGTGTCACTGGAACTGGAAAAATTAAAGGATTCAAAAATTTTACGAAGAGGTTGCATGTTCGATTCCTGCTCGTGGTGTAAGATTTCTTAATTTTGGATTGAATATTGAAAAATAAGTAACAAATACATGGCTGACAAGTTTGTATATAATTATAAATATAAAAAACTTTCCTAAAATATAGTAATAAAAATTATATATAAATAAAATGACTCACTTGCACACCCTTCTTCATCTTCTCCAAGCTTGCAGTCGTTGACCCCATCACATCTCTTACTACCATCGAAACACTCATTACTTCTATGGCAATAGACCTCATGGTGCTTACACCTCATGACCTCCGAGCAAATTCCATTGTTATTTAATAAGCCCATGGGGCATAAACAAGTATACCCCATGGACAGCGCAGAACCAATAGACCCCGGGGCTGCAAATTCATGAGATTTCTGCACGCATATGTGAGAACAGGGAGTTGTTGGCTGAGAACACACGTGACTAGGGTGGGTTTTAGGGGGAGGAGACGTTGATAGCAGAAGAAGGTGAGTGTCGTTCGAAAACATAGCTGAAAAAATACAATATTGTTAAAATACTATAAAGAAAAATTAGAAATGTTTTTAAACCAACATAAACCTAGCTAATCATTGAAAATTGATTTATTAATTATGATTTATTATGAAAAGAGCAAAAGAAATGCTTCCTTATATTGAACCTTGTGTTTATAATTATGTATTACGTTACATTCCTAATACACATGCAGTCACAAAACGAGTAAATACATAGTAAATAACAGTCAATCACAACCATGAACTCGTTTCGTGACTGCTCGAAAACTTATTTTTCACAAACGTCAATACTCACAGAGTCCAATCCGTCGTATTTTACGCGTCGCCTCGTGCACATCCGCCCAGTACAGTCTCGTGGACCGCCTGTCCGTCCAGAACACGTGCGCGGTCGTGACGGCCAGACTGCCCACCGTGGTAAGGACTTCGCGGAAATTTTCTCTACCGGTACCTACAACATTGAAGAATCTACATTAAAGTTGAATATGAAATGTTGATTTACCTATTGATTGCATATTACAAATACATGTCGACAAAATATTTATAATATATTATTTTATTTTTTGGTACGCAGTATTCTTAGTAATGTGAGTGTAAATTACCTTGAGGATGCAAAAAATCTATTATTCCGTTTCCCTCATCCGATAAATATACGATATCCATGTCTGTAGAATATCTCATGCGAATATTCGGACCTGAAATATAATATTAATACAATTATAAATATAATATTAGATATAATAATTTATTTGTTGTTATTAAACAATAATTACCTCTTATATTATCAATCAAAAGATGTCGCCGATCACTACCGTCTAGTCCAAACGAATCTATGTGAATGGCATTATTTTGTTCGGTTTCTAAAACTGCTATGAGCATCCGTCTGTACATATATATAATATTAAATAAAATGTTTTATTAGTATGTATTATTAGTAATAGATTCGTGGACATAAGAGAGAGATCCAAGAAACGGAAAGTAGTTTAAGTAAATGTTATAGCTAAAGGTATTATTATTTGTGTATAATAAACCTCAAAAAAAAATATATAAAAAAAGAGTGATTGCACGATAACTCCGTTTTCGTACGTACGTTTAAGTCGTAGGTCTTGCTCGTAGTGAACTTTTCATTATATTTATAGTGAAAAAAATATATATATTTAAAAATTCAAGTAACTTGATAATACCAGGGTCCCTAACTAGAAGAAAAACTTAAAGAATTAGGGATAAGGTCAAGAAGATGAAATAATATGTTAATCTCACCCATACGAAGACAAAACACAAAAACTTATAGGGATTTCTTGATCTCTAAACCGATACAGCAGCGCCGCTTCTTTGTTCCTCAGCGAAATTACTTCAAGGGCACGCCGTCCAACGTCCAATATGTACAAGGAATCCGACACGTAATCTAAAATTTAATTCTTATTTCTTATATAAGTGTTTTTCAAAAACTTATTAATCTGAGCGTAATATGAAGTACCAATGAAATGAATCAACGTTATATTAATGTAGTATTAAACTGTAATGATACATTATATTATACGCTATATACCGTATTCCATATCGACGACGTTCTCAAAGCCTTTATACATGAAGAGGCTGGTAACTCCAAGTGTGAGCTCACTCATGGCAATGGAGTTGATGGACTTGTGCTGACCGTCGTAAATGTAGAGGGTGTCTGGAATTATAGGAGGCCGTTTTTTTATCATCTGATATCTCGTATCTTCTATTCTGATGGGTTTGATAGGTATTTTTTACAAAACCTGTCAAAACATGCATATTATTCTCCGATTAAATAAATATGTTTTTATTAAAATGAATGGTTAAGTATAACTTAGTACAGTATCATTTCATATGAACTAAAAGTATAATATTACTAAAATATTGACTAGATAAAAATCAGCTCCTTCTTTTTTTTTAAATGGCATACTTTATTATTTTAACGAAAATTGCAAAAATAAAGCAAATAAGATGGTGTATTTTTCATTTTTTATGATTCTTTTCTAAAATCGTTTTGCAAGTTGGGTTATCAGTACCTTCTGCACGATTTAATTGTAATAAGATTTTGAATAATAACTATGTTTTTAATTGTACGAGTAAACTAAACCACTAACTTTGATGTTCTTTTTACAATTTCAGTTTTAAAGTTTTATTTTTATTTAGTCTCAATATATAATGTAATGTACGTTGCTTAAAAACTCGTAAACTATGAAGATCTGGCTTTGGCTCTTAGAATTCTTAGAATCTAGAACAGGTTATAGAATATGTTACATTAAAATCAAACTTGTAGAAACTGAACATTAAGTGAAATAACATGTCTATTGCGACATATTCGTTGAAAATCAAGACGAAATCAAAATGATTTAGTCAAAAGTTGTCGTGTAGTAATTTACTAGATGGCGATAGATCAAGACACGGTACGAAAAAAAGAGCATGTCATTGACCGCATGATTTTCAAGTAATGGAAAAAAACTTCACCGTTTGAATAAGTCATACCTTTTTTGTTTATCTCGTTATGTTTATATCTATCGTTAAATGTGTTATATGATGCCGTCTTTGTTGTAGGTGAAGTTGAAGAGCTAGTGAAAGGTAATAAAGTATGAAGTTACCGACCTCTAAGGTTGTCGAAGGCCATGGCCTGTACCCGTCCGACGTCCAGGTGCGCGGCGGCGGCGGGTGCGGCCACGGCCCCCGCCAGCACCCGCGACACCCTGGATCCCGACGACACTAACAGGTACTGCGGGGAGCCCTGAGGGTCTGGGTCCAATGAAAAATATTTTTCAATCGCCATTGTAAGTATGTACTGTTGGTGATTATTATTTTACATTTATATTAAGCAGTTTAATGTTTGCCGTTTTTACACACCTATGGTAACTAACTTAACTAGGAATAGATAGTATTGTTTTAGGACTATACTATATAATATATAACACACGTTTTTGAACAACACACAACACACAACAACACAACACAAAATTTAACTACTCGCACATGGGCATGGACTGGATTGAAGAATATATTAACATAAAAATGTTGTACTCGAAGGTATTAAAGGACATTTTCCATAGCTTGGGATACTATCTTGGAGTGCTCAGGTTCAAGTCCTGCCCTTGTTTTGGAAAACTTACAAAACAAATAAATAAGCATATCATAGCTAACAAGGTTATAGATACTTTCAAAAAAAGAAATTGTCCCAAAAGCTCTTCAAATAAAAACCCGTCACAGAGAAGTCTAGGCACACGGAAGTTATGGAGGTTCTCCAAAGCTGCTCTTTTTAACTTTTGCCAGCCGTGCCTCTTGCTATTGTACTAACAGAATAACACCTGGCAAATTTATGCCAATTATGGCAAAAGAGAAATCCGGTCTTCTGGGTACAAATGATTCTATTCGAGAGGACTACGTATGGTTTTGATTCAAGACTTATCTGGCAACGAATCTATGGATTTGTGCACTGTTTCCGTGCAAAATTTTACCCACTGCTCGCTCCAGATTTCTTAAGAGGTTCAATACCGGCGCGACGTTGACGCGACGACATCAATTTTGTAGAAAAATAAGGGCTAGACGAGGGTCAACCCTAGGGTCTTACAAAGTTCGGAACGTTGGATCCGTTTTGGATCTAGAGAGTTCGCGCCTTGGAGCCAGATACAAAGTGTTGCTGAAAATGCGAAAGTACATTTTGAAAGTATATTGCTAAGAGGATTCACAACCAAAATTTTCACTCGTTTTGCACAAAAATTTAACTTTGTTAACCATTACTGACGTAGAATGATTTTAAATTTTGACAAATTTAACCTTTCTCTTGTGCAGCTTCTTTTCTTTTCCTCCTTTTCTCTTTTTTCTTTGGTCATTTTGCTTGTTTGTTGTTTAACTGCGAGAGTTTTTCATCAGTAAAAGGTTTATCTATGTTGTTCATCTGCAAATTACCTGTTAAAATGCATTTTGATCAATCCACTCTTTTTCAAGTGTAAGACTTGATTGAAGGCGTGCACACTTCAATGTATATTGACGACAAACACCAAGTTTCACTTTTATTTCACGAGTCCAAACAGAAATGTTCACCTCTGAAGATAATTTCTTGTCTTTGTGGATATTTTGGTGAATCCTGTCTTTAACAGCGTAGTAGTAGTTTTGGCCTTGTACCTACAATACGCGACGTACAACAAAGGAAGTAATATTTTTTTATAGTATACGATATTCAAACACGGATAATAGGTACCTAATACCAAACACTCAAAGTATCTCTATAATTACCCACTAGTGCAAAACAACATTACAAAAGACATTACAGTTTGCTAGAAAACCCTATTATATTATATATTGCCACTACATATTAAGTAGTAAATATTACAGTTCTATTCAAATTATTTATAAAAATACTTTCTAGATTGAACTGTACAAGTGAAACCATTTTTAATTGTCTTGAATAATGAAAATCCTATATCACACACTTTACGCTGCCATATAACAATATATACAAGTGATATACTCGTATGTTTAGAAATGTAACCACTATTTAGTAAGCAGCAGTATCAGCAGTATCAGCAGTATCAGCAGTATCAGCAGTATATGACAGACTCACACTGGCACTCTCCGTTTATCATTTCCATGGCGTCCGGACAAACGCACACGGAGCTGACGTTGGAGGTGACGAGACAGAGCTGACACGTGCGTTGAGCGCACGGGCCCGCGCCGTACTTGTGAGTCTTCATCAGGAGCGGGTGATAGATGTGCATATCTGATGATCAAGGTAACTATTATATTATCATAGTGTTCTTTGACTAATATACTATACTTTTTTCAAGTATGATTCAATGAACACGGTAGAGTTATAAATATCATGGTTTTCGATACTTGTCATTATAAATGTGTAGAAGTTGCTGAAGTACGATAATTACGCGGCAAGACCACAGTCGATCTGTCACAACCCACTTCCTAAGCTCTCCCCCCTATTCCCTCTTTCCTATGCATATTTCATTCAATATAACATATTTTAAAAGAAATCAACGCACCAAACACAGGCATGTCCAAACTAAGCAAAATGTTTCTCCTAGTACTGGTCCCGTGTATTTTATCAGCTGTCTGTATGGTGTTAGTTGTCCAATCACTCCAGAACACTGTATTCTCAAACACTGCCAGCGCATAGGGATGGTGGAAGGGTTCGTCAAAAAACGACTGAAAAGACAATTAATTAAATAATAGAGAAATTATATAAATAATATCAACATATTATAACTCACATAGACTCTTTTATCCTTTAATATTACGACTTTGACAGTTCTATCGACGAAGTACAATCTACCGTTGGGAGCGTCCAGCGCCAGACCGGTGGCGAAAGAACTTAACTTGTCTACCAATATCTCTGAGTTGGAACCATCCATCTTAGATTTCATAATAACGGGCCCGTCGTGCCAATCGGCCCAATACATATTTCTGCAAAAAACAAACTGTAGTATTGATTTTTATCATATAGAACATAACTAAGGCGCAATATACATGTTCACGACAAAACATAATAAACTTAATATTCTGAAAATGATAATAGAGTTCTATATTTAGACATTAAACACAAAAAAATATGTTAACGTTATTAATCTTCGTAGACTTCCACTTTCCAATTGTTTCACATTTGTTGTCAAAAGAGCTGATGGAGGTGACCCGCTCCTTTATTTTCTTATACTACTACTATAATAATAAAGTACGCCTCACCCCTCCCCGGGCTCGAGTGTGACGAACTTGGGTGCGTGTGTGCGGGCGTGCAGCGCGGCGCAGGGCCCGGCGCGCGCGCACGCCACCAGCGCGCCCAGCGACGCGTCGCTGAAGTAGATGTTGTCTCCCACCGGGTCCAGCGACACGTCACCCGGCTCGCGCACGCCCAGCGCGGCCACCACCTGGGGGTGCCATGGGTTGGGAGCAAAAAGAAATGGCGTTTGACGAAATCATGTAACCTTTGCTACAAATAAATTTGTTTTCAATAGGTTTGTACGTTCTCGAGTTGCAAATCTTACAATTGTTCTTGAGTTTTGCGGTTGTTTAATCGCATTATGTTGCTCGTTATTAAAAATGATGAAGAAATGCGATAAATACGTGAATACCTACATATAGACCCATATACCTACAAATTATAAAAAAAAAATCGCCTAGTTCCGAAGCAATTCCCTTCCCTCACTCAGGTATTATATCTGGACTCGTCTGTTTCTATATAGACTATATATTTGTAGAATGTAATACCTGCTTCGTCCCTTCCACGTCGTCCAGTAAAGCCTTCATGACGGCCTGATGTCCCTCCGCTGTTTCCACCCAATATAAGTATTTACCGTCGTATGCAACCCCATGTGCCTGTGAAGAAAATTGTAGGTACGCTCTTACTATTAAATTCAATAGTCTTGTGTGACCATACAGGAGATGAGGTGAGGAAGTCGTCAGGGATGAAAAGCATATAACGATGAGAGTTTTAAGTCTGAATGTAGCTGGTTATGAGTAGAGGCCGGGTGACAGGACAATATGGATGATACATAGATAGAGTGAAAGATAACGGATGCCACAATTGATTAATTGCGACGCCCCAAATAATTAGTATAAGGACAAGCACAA
The DNA here is from genome assembly GCA_963555665.1 of Dircenna loreta. Classification (NCBI taxonomy): domain Eukaryota; kingdom Metazoa; phylum Arthropoda; class Insecta; order Lepidoptera; family Nymphalidae; genus Dircenna; species Dircenna loreta. The sequence goes on from OY743095.1 coordinate 16,976,598, forward strand.
TTTATTGTAATTTCAATTACTTTCGCTCTAATATTTGTAATATACATAAAAATAATAGTAGATGATACCTGTTTGATTCCAGTCACCACAGTTACTTGAAGTTTGGATTTGACTTTTATGTATCGAATTTCGTTACGCGTGCTGAAAAACAACATGGCTTCTGGGTCTGAAAAACCATTAATATTAAAGTCTCCAAGTTCGTTTAACCTAGATAATGTATCTTAGATCGCCTCGCTACTCTCATATCCACATTTACCTCACAACAATTCTAATCATCACTTTATAAAACAAAAACAAAATAATATTTTGTAATTACTATACAAAAGTATCCACCTGGAGCAAAACACAAATATCTAGCCATATCCATTCTGTAGCCAGCATCACAAGTACATCGGAAGTGCTGATGGTAGTCCACGCACGCGTGCGAGCACACTGGCAGCTCCTGCTGGCACTGCTGGGAGCCCTCGCACTGGCGGCTGGTGGCGTTGTACTCCTGGTAGCCGTCGCTGCACGCGCACCACGCGCCGTCGCGGGTCGGCCTGCACACCGCGTCCTTGGGACACGTATAGTTTGTGCACATTGTCTGCCCTGAAGAGGAACGTATCATTTACTTTTTGTGTATAAGCGTGTTTGTTTGTGCGCGTGCGTGTGTGACTAATACATAAGTAGAGAGTAGGAGGTAGGGGTTCGGAATTAGGAGTAAGGATACAACATATCCATATGATTTACGGCATATCAAAATGATTTCAACTTTCATTTTAATAAAAGAATAAATGAATATAGATTAGTGTAGCGGCGACAGTCAGTCGACACTTACAATCTGAACAGAAGTCTCCCTCGTCACTGCCGTCTCTACAGTCCTTCAGGCCATCACACATGTTATTCAACGGGATACAGTAGGACTTATCTAAACAGGTGTAGTTCATTGACCTCCGCTGACAGTTTGAAGTATCGTGTAGATACTTGGGACGGAAAGCCTGGTCTGGTTTGAGAAAATATTGATTATTTTATAGACTGAAAATAATGTAATATTTGTATAATTGCATTTTATATGTCATATATACTATCGCAGATATATCGGACCCATTGTACCATTTTAACGTAAGAGAAAAAAATACAAGAATGATTAAATGAAAATTACAGGAGAATAAGTATATAGTTTCGATTAGAAAATAAAATTGAGCTCAAGTTTAATTTCGTCTAATAATTTAATTTATACTCGCCTAAATGAAAATATACGATAATAGGAATGACAGAAATTAACAATAATAGGCGCTGCCCGGTGAGTGACCGACGAGCGATAATTTAAGTAGACATGTTGGTGACATAGCACATAGCACATAGCAAGCATTAGTTGTTAAAAACACCAATCAAAAACACTTACGACAAGTTTTAATAACGTCTTCGTCGGTCTTGTCTTCGCAATCATAATGTCCGTCGCACATCCAAAAATTTGATATACAACGCTTCCCGCCGTCGCATTGAAAACCTTTGCATGTGGACTGAAAATAGTAAATGCTGCTAATAAACATGAAACTCATTAGCAAAATGATAACATAACAATACGTGACTATCCCTAGCACTCGCGTTATTATAACCCTCAGAACTAACCACATGTTAAGAAAATATAAACCTACGTTCTTATGTTTCACCGGTAACATGCAATCTATTTCATCAGAGCCATCTTCACAATCTATCTCATCGTTGCACACCCACGAACTAGGAACACACTTGGCGCCGTCTCCGCACAGGAACTGATGGGTGTCATTACAGAACTGTGCGTCTGGACGATGATTTGCTGAAACGATATTGATTGTTAAAGTTTTTTGGAAAAAACAAATTTCACTTTTAGGGTATATTGACAATTAAGTATTATTCCAAAAATACATAGAAAGCTCGAAAAAAACATAATTTTATAGTAAATGAATACGAACAGCAAAAATTTTCGTCACTGCCATCCTTGCAATCTAACTTTCCATCGCAATATGTATCTGGAGGAATACACTCGCCGGAGAGACATGGAAACGATCCCTCCACTAGACACTCTGTTTCAAAAGTTTGCATATCATCCTTGAATTGCGCAAAGCCGACTGCCAGCAACGACATCAACACGAGTTGAATTGCCATCTGTTATCTGCGCAAGAGTTGATATATAGTAATTATTTGCTTCCTTTACCCTTTCCTTAACCCCAAGTAAAATGTATATTTGAAATTAATGTATATTTTAAAAACGGTACTCAATATTAAATTTGGATTATTTCGAAATAAACGACCATATTTGCAAGTATTTTGTTTAAGCTAATTATTTTTTCCTTCTTTAACCTTTTATTACGTATTGTGAACTATGTTACAACATTGAATATATTCTCTCTGTACTGTAGAATGTGTTATAATTAATATTATTGTACTTTCTACTTACGTTTTTAAGACACGTACTCTCTGTTTTTCAATACTTCATTATAACAAATAATTACGAGCAATAATATTAAATTCAAATATATAAATCTCACGTGGCCGAGAAAGCTAAAGAAGAAGATGCTCGAAGTCGGAAATTACTTATTTCTTTTGTCTACCCGCATATTTATATCTAAGAAGAGTAATATTCATGTAGTTTATGGTATTAAAAAATTATGTTAAATTTAAGTTAAATATATTCATTTATATTTTTACATTTATTTAAATACTACATTTTATTAACAATATTTCCCTATTTAAGTCTGTATTCTTTACCTAGCCCTCTACATTTTTCATTACTATTCTGGCTAAAAATCTACCCTAAACAGACTGGTTTGAACTATATTTTTAATTTTCAAATAAAATACTATATACATTTCATGTAACTGTGTATATTATAGTACTCTGTGCATAACCTTAAGTTTATGAACGAAAATGAAAGTGTCTGGCTCTACTGCTCCTCTGGCTGTCTGACGTCTGTAAATGACAGGTCAGAGTCCAACATCTCATTTTTACCGTAGATAATCTATCGTCTTGTAATAGATTTTTTAATTCAGTTTTTAGTAAACTTTATTTTAAAAAATATTTGATACTTAATATTACTTTAGAAAGAACCATGGCTTCTCAAGTTGCTAAATCATTTATAAAAGCGGCTCGCCCTAGTTCTACTGTGAAGTTTGGTAAGTTAATTTAAAACAAATTATTTGGTACAGCAATGACTTAGTATATTACTTTATATTTACCCAATAACCAATAACACGTTATAATTTCAGTATTTTGACGTTCTCTATTAGCCTTATATCCTTTATTCTTCAGCCATGTATCGCAACAAAATATATTTTTAATTAAGAAGTAAACTTTGGACTTCATAAGTTGGCATGGATGCAATAATGTTTATATGTCGGAAGTTTTCAAAAATACGTTTGGAAATATATTATTATAGTAAAATAACAACTTAAACTTAGTATAATTATTGAAATATCTAATTTTTTTAATGTTTTTTATAAATAACTAGTTTCTATTAAAATCTACATAGAAGTAAATATAATTATGACAAATAAACAATTGAAATTAATTTAAATATTTAAGATTTAACTATGAAGTGAATTTCGCTTTCCAATTTGCTTCTTATTTATATGATGTTTTCACATAATAAATCTTAAAGTTGGTAGTAGGTAGGTTCTCATACCCTTCTGTTATTAATTGAAAACCATTTATAGTCTTATTAGTTACATAATTAAGTTTTTATTTCAAAAATTGAGTGAAAGACTGTATATATAGTTAAAACATTAAATAATATCTTTAATGTATTCTATTTGTTCATTTTATAACCTTATAATTAGTGTTGATATTTGTTTATATAAATATTCACATACATGTATGTACTGAATAAATTAATTGCTGAAACATTTGTTTCATTACTTTTAGTATTTCACAAGAAATACAATGATAGTTGTTAATCTTTAATTATATATGATTATAAACCTAAAATGAATAATTTTTATATACACCAGAAAAAACTGTTACAAAAGTAAAGTCATAGTCAACTTTTTTATTTCAAGTAGGCACATATAGCACTTATAAACCATCAGATTCAGATCAGATTTCTATGGGAAATGTCTAGAATCTGCAATTGCAGCTAGTCCATAGAAAAAAACCAACCAATTATTTTAACCTATTTATTAAATTTCAACGATCTATGATGTTGAATATTTCAGTCACAATGATAATTGATATGTCAAGTAATGTGTGTAGAATTGTCAACGAGTTAGTAATTCTCAAACCTCCCTATTGGTAGCTTGATCCTTATTATAATAAGCTTTAGATGTAATTACATGTTTTATAAAAGCTTTTTATCCAACAAATTGGTGACAGATTTTTGCAAGTTATTGTAAAAACAAATTCCCTAACCCAAAATGGCTTCTTAATTTTATTGAATCTTAATTCAGGAACTATTATGTTAAGATTATTTATGGTAATGTCAGTAATGCAGAGTCTTTAAAACAATCTTAATATCATATGCTCTACATATAATGCCCTCTGACCTTATAGATACAGCCAGACGTGCTCTCAGTGTGGGAGCAGTGTTGCAGAAAAAGAAGAGCTTGCCAGATCGTACCGGCAAGAATGTGGTACTGGTGGATGGTGTAAGGACCCCCTTCCTGGTGTCCTTTACTGACTACGCCAAGATGATGCCGCATGAACTTGCTAGACATTCATTGTTGTAAGTTTCACATTCAATTTTTTATTTATTTAAAAAAGGAGATAGTGGCAATAGCTGCAAGAAAGCAAAAATGCCATAGATTGAAGGAATTAAAACCCTTTTTTGGAAAAAAATATTTAAAAAGAAAAGATGAAAATATTAATTGCCCCCTGTTTGTATGTGTTTATGTCATAATTCATTAAACATTATATTCCAGGGGTCTTCTTCAAAAAACTGGCATATCTAAGGAGATAGTGGATTACATAGTGTACGGTACCGTCATCCAAGAGGTGAAGACTTCAAACATAGGACGTGAAGCCGCCCTGGCTGCCGGTTTCAGTGACCGCACTCCCTCCCACACCGTCACCATGGCCTGCATCTCCTCTAACCAGGCTATCACTACCGGTGAGATAATTTATAAAGCAACCGAAAGTGCTTCCAAACACCATGTAATCTTTATAATGTAGACGTGTGTGAAGTGAAAATATTACGAACCTTTGAACATCAAATGTTAGAAAAGTGTGAATGCCGAATAAATCAGACAGTAACAACAAACATAATATGCAGGCTGTAAAAAATAAATGTTTTTTTAAAATCAGCCTTCTAGTACATGTCCAGAAATGTAAACAATTGAATCTCGTATATTAACAACAATGTACAGTATGAGTGTGCCTGCGCAGGAGTCGGCATGATAGCGGCGGGCGCGTACGACGTGATAGTGGCGGGCGGCGTGGAGTTCATGTCGGACGTGCCCATACGACACTCGCGCAAGATGCGCTCCCTGCTGCTGAGACTCAACCGCGCCAAGACCCCGGCGCAGCGCCTGCAGCTGCTGGCCACACTCCGCCCCGACTTCCTGGCGCCCGAGGTGACTTATTGCACTCATAGAGCGAGCCGTCCCTCCCAATGCGACGATTCATAACCGAAATCCTTCCTTTCCCCCTGTGTCATGATTATTGGTTGTCAGATTCGTAACCACCGGATGTGAAATAAACTATGATTTTACCCCCATCCCTCCCCCCAGCTGCCGGCTGTGGCGGAGTTCTCGTCCGGTGAGACGATGGGTCACAGCGCGGACCGGCTGGCGGCCGCCTTCGGGGCCTCCAGGCAGGAACAGGACGACTACGCGCTGCGCTCACACACCCTGGCGCATCAGGCACAGCAGAAGGGGTACTTCACCGACCTCATGCCGGTTAAGGGTGGGTGATTAACAATCACGAAAGACAATAATATATACTGATACTAATGAAGTACAATTAAAATGTATCCATCCATTCATCTTTATTGTTGTCCAGTGGAGGGCAAGGACGCGCTGGTGGAGAAGGACAACGGCATCCGCGTGTCCAGCCCGGAACAGCTCGCCAAGCTCAGACCGGCCTTCATCAAGCCGCACGGCACAGTCACCGCGGCCAATGCTTCCTTCCTCGTGAGTAAAGTGTTGTGTTACACCGACCCGTCTCTTTACATATATCTGTGTCAACAGTAATACTATTAATACCAAGTAAACAATCTACAACACCAACTCAAACTAGAAAATAATTTGTATGTAACTTGTATAATTATTTTATTTTAGTAAAGTAACTCTATCATTGATCAAATCCTACCTATAGCGATGTTGGGTAACATGGAGTCAATGAACAAACAAACAGACACACAGATGTAATGATTGTATCTTGGTACAGACGGACGGCGCCTCCGCGTGCCTCGTGATGTCGGAGGCCAAGGCTAAGGAGTTAGGACTGAAGCCGAAGGCCTATCTGAGGGACTTCACGTACGTCGCTCAGGTAACCTCTGTCATTCTAGTCTATTAATAATAATAACATAATCAAAATATTTCTTTAGTTATTTATATTTTCACTATAGATTTGAATAAAATGATGCCTAAATATACAGCATTTTATAAAACACAAAATATATAACATTAAAAATTACGGGACGATCACCGCGTAGTTTTAGTTATAAGTTTATTCTTATTTTTTTTAACATTGAAAGTTCCTAAAAATTCAAAAGACCGCTGCATTTTATTTTCTCTAGCTTAACGTGGCGAAAGAACAATAATAAAAATATTACTATATTATAAAAATCAATATATTGTGCTAATCCCAGGACCCCGTGGACCAGCTGCTGCTTGGACCGGCGTACGGCATCCCCACCATCCTGGACAAGGCCGGCCTCACCGTCAAGGACATCGACACCTGGGAGATACACGAGGCCTTCGCCGTGAGCATCGCACCCACCGCACCCACCGCACCCCCCGCACCCCCCGCACCCCCCGCACCCACCGCACCCACCGCACCCACCACATCCACCGCACCCACCGCACCCACCGCACCCACCGCACCCCCCGCACCCACCGCACCCACCGCACCCACCACATCCACCGCACCCACCGCACTGACACTGCTCACTACTCGTATAGCTCTTGATCAGTCAGACTACACGTCGTAGTTGGAGGCAGCCGCGGGCTGTACTCTACTCACAATTAACTTACAAAAATGTCTCAAACCCTACAGACTACTGATTGAAAAGATACTAAACAATTCATATCATTTATCTTATTTTCAAATGTTCTGTATTTTATTATTTGAATTAGTTAATTATTCTGCTAATGTAATACTTATGGGTATATATTTCTTTCCCAGGGTCAAATTTTAGCAAACTTGAAAGCTCTGGATTCCGATTGGTTTGCACAAACTTATCTCGGTCGTCAGTCTAAAGTAATCTATTATTTTTTTAAAACATTTAGTTATACAATAGATATGAACTTTTAAGTAAATTCTTCCGTCTGCAGGTGGGTGCTCCAGACCTGGACAAGTGGAACAAGTGGGGAGGGTCTCTCTCTATCGGACATCCCTTCGCCGCTACGGGAGTAAGAACGAATATGAAAATAATTTAAAATATGAAGCTCACGGCGGGAACTAACCAACCCCCCCCCCCCCCCTCCTGTCCCAGGTGCGCCTCGCGATGCACACGGCGCACCGGCTCGTGCGCGAGGACGGCCAGTTCGGTCTCATCAGCGCCTGCGCCGCGGGCGGGCAGGGCGTCGCCATGCTGCTGGAGAGACACCCCGACGCACACACCAACTGAAGACGCACTCGCCGTGCTCCATACTGAGCCGCTCGTTATATTATCCCAGTCGACATTTTAGAACTAGTGGTAGGAGCAGAAAAGCATATAGCGACAGACGGACGCTGAGGGATAACTTTAATGATTTTTCATATGTTCTATTTGTTATTTATTATATTTGTCGTAAAAGAAGTTCTAAGTGTTAGTTTATCAATTAAAAAACTTATATGAAAATGTATAACGTAAGTGCCTTATATTTTTGGATAAATTTAGATATAACCCTATTGAATAATCAAAACATGTAATCGCTTAGTTATTAAACTACTTAGATGTTCATATGAGCTGATTAAATAAATATTATATTATTAAAAGTTTGTTTTATTTATTTATTTTTCAATAGGTAATAGTTATAATCCAAAGAGGAAGTGTCTACGAGTTGTTGAAGGGAATTCGTGACCCTACAGTACCCTACAGTACATGTTCTGAAAACATCGGGCTAGTAGATGATATAAGCACTTATAAGATTAGAAGAGTTTATCATCGAACGTGGTTACCATGTTATGTGTTGAGGATCTCCCATTCCATTTAAGGACAGTTCAATTTTTGTTCCAGACAATTCAGGAATGCCTCAGGGCTCTTAGCTCGGTCCTCTTCTTTTTAATTTATTTATTAATAACATAATGAGTGTTTAAAAATGTTCAGTACGGACTACAGTAAAATTTTGTACGCAGATGATGATTACGTACTTCTACAAAATGATTTAGATGACTTGTGTCAATATTGTTCTTCTATTAGTCTTAAATGGTACATCAACAAATGTAGTTTTGTCACATTTTCTCGTAAACGTGACGTCACATACATAATTATAGTTTTAACAATATAATTGTTAATGAGGCCACTTTGTGAGAGGAATGGGAATACTCCTTGATCATAAAATTTTGATTGATAATATTGCGAAAGCCTTTCGTATTATTGGTTTTGCGATGACGGTGGCGAGATATTTTAAAATATGTCAGTTCTTCTTCTCGAATATGTTTCTTCTGTATGAAATCCTTCTCTACTGTAAATTTATTTAAAAAATTCAATAGAGAACAATTTTTTACAAACACTTATCTTTGTACATAATTAAATACGCAACGTGTTAAGTAAATTTGAAATTACTTAACGTGTGTTAAGTGTTATCTTTTTAACTAATTTTTAATAGTCTATTAAATTATTTCGTTTGGAGATATGTAGTTAATATTAAAATAGCAGTTAAGTAACAATACTGTCTTACAAAGATTTATTAGCTAATTTATATATTTCTTAAAACTGGTTTGTTATATTTTTCATCTAAAACATGTATTATGACGAAATATATTTTGTCTAATTAGTTATTTGATTACAAGGTTCGCGTGCCAATTATGAGCACCGCTCCCCTGCCTCGTCTCCGGAGCAGCGCTGTGACACTCGGCACCACTGCTATCTAACATTTACTTGTATGAAAACGAGTGCACAGGAAGGCACCTCTACACTTACTTTGAAATAAAGTACTTGTAACAGTTAACTACAGATTACACCTGGGTTCTTGAACTTTTTAATATATCTAAGAACATTGCCATCTTGGTCTATGCACCAATAATCATTCTATTTTGCTTATTTTTATTAAATAACTTTATTATAATTTGTGAATATATTCTTAAAGGTCATATAATAAAACAACAGATGTCAGGGCAACGGTTTATTGGTCGCCTACATTCCTATCAAATATGTATATTAACCTAATGCGAGACGCCGCATGATATAACTACAATAAAAATACAAGCATATTTAAAAGGAGATTATAAACAATAGACCTCGGTCTAAGTTCCGAAGCTATGCTTTCAACGAAATACCGAATGTACTGAATTAATAATTTAAAACAGAACGCCTTAACATATGTCACGATGTATATTTATTAGTTATAGGTCACAGTTTAACCGCACGGTGTTCATCTCGCTCACTTACAGGACATCGCAAAATATTTATCTTCTATAAAAACTAATTTATGTGAATATATTTTTTTTATAAATTACAACTATTCTAAATTTTTGGAAGAGCTCCACTCTCGCTTGAAACACAGACGAGGTCTTTAACACGTGTCGTAGACGAGAGTGTGGCAACATTATCACTTTCAACAAGTCAGTAGTGAGTGAGTGAACGATATTCAATCATTCTAAAACTGTAATATATTCTCTCCGAACTATCTCATCTAATAACTCTATAACGAAGGGTTCATGACGCGCTCCTTACAACACTGATGGTGGTCACTGTGCGCCACATAACAGCCAGACATATTAACATGTAAAGAGGGAACATAATATAGAAAACAATAGAAATCACCAGTGTTATGTGACACACATACATACACGATTTATGTTCTTGATATATCATTATTAGCGAATATATTTGAAGGCATACGGCCGTACAATTTGCAATAATATGTCATAATTTTTAATATCCATAATGAATCAGTTCCTATTAACAGACCTACTCTAACAACAAAATGGCGGTGGTTTTGTGCAGTTATTTTTATTAGGAATTTAAAAAAATATATTTTTATTTCAAATAAGAAACACATTAATTTAACACGTACACGCAAACCCACCGCCATTCCGGACACTAGTTTAAAGATGAAACGATAAGACTCGACTACAGGCACTGACGTCTAGGCGTAATATATTTACAATCTTAGTACAAATATAAAACTACAATTATAATTATATATATTTCATTGCGTCATATAATATGAAATGGCGTCAATAAAATATTCTCTGAGACGCCTTAATATTACGAACACCCAAGGGTTTAACTGTACAATCTGACAATAACTCTTTAACTAAAAGGAAAGTCGAATCTATGTGTAGAGCGCGACGTGACAATGTGCGTGACCATTTACACCGTGACCCACATTTGTACACAATATGTATTGGATTCCAACACGTCGGGTGCACGACCCGCGACCACCGCGCGACCACCGCGCGACCACCGCGCGACCACTGCGCGACCACTGCGCGACCACTTCACATCGAGATACAGTCCTTGTCATTCCACGGTTCTCAACACGACGGCTCGTCATGTCACGACCGGCACATAGTCAGTACAGCGAGGGAGGTGTGATGCTATTGGAAGTCAGCCAGCGACTGTCTCCACGTGGCGTGAAAAGGGATCCGGAGCAGCTTGAGCTTGGTACGCGGCAGTTGAGCGGCCAGCAGCCGCTGCAGGGTCGGGATGGGCAGAATCTCCACCTGCGATGATGATCATTGACTCGTTACTTAGTACCGTCCTCGCACCCGTGTAGTGTGTGTGTGTGTGTGTGTGTGTGTGTGTGTGTGTGTGTGTGTGTGTGTGTGTGTGTGTGTGTGTGTGTGTGTGTGTGTGTGTGTGTGTGTGTGTGTGTGTGTGTGTGTGTGTGCGTACCTGTGGCGGGCCGGCCACGGTGCGGTGGTCGTCGGGCAGCCGGCAGCCCGGCACCGGCTTCAGTACGGGGATGCACTCCCCCACGTCCCTTCGCTTGCTGTCTCCGTCGCCCGCCTCGCACTGGTCGATGAACAGTTCCGTGACCCGCAGCAGCTCGATGGTGACGCCCCACATGAGGTGCGTCAGCGTCTCCTTCAGCCGCAGCACGCCGCTCAGCACCTAGCCACATCTCCAGTATCAAGCACCGACACACGACCGACCATCAACTGGACTCGTTGAAGCGTCGGTCCTTACTGCCATTATTATATCAATATTGTTAGAATTTACATTGATTTATTAAGTTATCGTCTGCTCGGAAGCGATTTCTTTTATTTTAATTTTGCAGCCCAATGGACGATGAAAGATTTTAGGAACCGTTAATTAGCATTCATGGACATTGGTATTTGAATATAAATTCTGAAAATTTTACGTCACATAGGTTAGGAAATTTCACTGAAATATAAATTTCTGCAATTTGACTCCGACAAAGTCGGGCCAAACCTGATACAATTAAAAGAACAGGTTGTGACCGTCGTACCTGCTTGTTGGTGGTGGCGGACTGAGACACGTATGTGGGTATGATGAGTAGTCTCTGGATGTTTTTGCACTCCGCGAGAGCGTCGTCAAATCCGACCTGATGATTGAAATATATTAGGCTTAAAGCGTTTTTTTGGTCTAAAATTGAGCATAACGAACGGATACGAGTCATACCTTGACGTCGAAGTTGACGAGCTCTAACCGCGTGAGCTTGGGCAGGGCTGCCAGCGCTCGCAGCAGGGCCGGCGCGGCGCAGTGCGCCACCCCTCGCTCCAACCTCAGCTTCCTCAGCTTCACGAGTTTGCCGAGCGCACTTGCGAAGGAACCGCCGAAAGAGCACTCTCCCAGCTCCAGGGACTCCAGCTGTTCCAACTGACCGACGACTTCGCAAGCGCACCAACCCAGCTCCTTGATTGAGGTGAGGGACAGGTGCTGCAGCCGCGACAGCGCCGCCAGAGGACGAAGGTCGCGAGTTAGGGATAGACCGGTCAGACTCTGGGGGGGAATATTTCATTATTACAAGTCAGCATTCACTATCAGAGCACTTGTCATTTTACAATTACATAAGTCATATCTGTTAACATTCCCCACCACTGCAGTGACGCGTCCAGTCAATACAGCTGTAGTGACTCCAGCCGCCGGACATTATAACATTCATTCATTATCTTAATATATATAAATCTCGTGTCACAATGTTTGTCCCCGATGGACTCCTAAACTACTTAACCGATTTTAATGAAATTTTGTAGGTATCTATATTTTGGTCCAACTTAAAAGATAGGATATTTTATATCTCATTTCATTTATTTATTTTATTGCAAATTATTTATTTATTATCTGACAGTCATAATTATCTGTTAGTTCCATAAAATTCCAAGAGATGGCGGTATTTGTTGACTGAATTGAGGAAGTATCCAATAGATGGCGCTTTGCTAATGTACAAACCATTTATATACATTAAAATTTAAAAGGATAACTGACCACGTGTTTTTGTAACTAAAGTATATGTTAATTTTATATTATATTAAAATCATATGAATTTCAATATAAATACATTATATTTTTTATTCTATTCATTAACATCAGAAAAATAAATAGTTGACAATGACAGTGAAAAAGTAAACAATGAACCTATTCATTATGAATTTATAATAAAATTTCAACTTTCAGCACTCCTTTTCAATATAAACACAAACTATGACAAATCTTCTATTTTGATCTTAGTATTTTCTAATAGTATAGTGCGGTAAAGATTGTTTGTTTGTGGGTTTATACTTTATAAGTTAATTTGTTGGAGGTAATCTTCAAAGTAATTTATACGAACCTAATAATTCCTTAACAAATATTAAGAAATGACTGTCACGGTAAGTCTAGGTTATATTATATTATTCCCTTGAAATAATAGTAGAGCTTTTCGTGGAGAGCAATTTTGGAAATAAAGTTGAGCAAAAACAGCTCGAGTGAAGGAGCTTCTTACGAGCCCTGTATTCTAAATCTCTCGCGGACGGAGTCGCGGGCAACAGCTAGTTATAACATATATTATTTACTGCGATGGTTCTAGTTGTTTGTAAATTGCTCATTTTACTTATATTGACATTTGTGAAACAGTAATCACAATAAAGAAACACTCGGCTGAGTTTGTTGTGTGGTTCTTCTCAGACCACGCAACACGGCGTTTGGAACGAGAGTAATTTTTAGTAGAACTATTAGCTATACAGACGTATTTGTTAACTAGTATTGTTTTACTAAAGTTTTTAACATCAAATAAAACACATACAAAGAAATCATGTTGTAAATACATACATAAAATAAACATTTTAATTATATTCGCATTAATTATAATAACGTAAGTCAAACTGCGTCAGTAAACAGACCGGCTACACGCCACCAATACAAGCATAATACATTCTAGTTTTTCAATGGAAACAGTTATTAAATTACATTCGTAGCCTTAGAGAGACACCTCCGTGACCGGACATTCAGTTATAAAGTTAATAAGATACCTTGAGGCGCAGGAGCTCCAGCCGCGGCAGCGCAGCCAGCGGCGCGGGGTCGAGCCTGGCGTCCCGTATGGCGGGCGCGGCCAGGGCGCGCAGGCCGGGCAGCCGCGCGCACGCCGCCTCCACCGCGCGCGCCGGGCAGCGGCACAGCTCCAGCCTGCCGACAGCCCGCTTACAGACCGGTGCCGAGCCAAGACGGCGACGCTTCATGCGCATTTTTTGTACGAGTAAATTCAAATAGTTGGCTATTTTTAAATGGCTTTCCGATGTCGCTCGTCACATAACTAGGACCGTAGTTTCATTCGTAAGTGTACTATAATCTCAATTCCCCAACCTCTCGAGCGTGTCGACGGTGCCGATGTGCTCCGAGAACTGGTCCCAGAAGGGCGCGTCGTTGGGCGGCAGCAGCATCTTGCGGAGGTCCAGCCAGCGCGTGCCGTGGCGGCGCAGCGCCGCGCACAGCCCCGCCCACTCGCTGACGTGCGAGTTCTTCATGCGCACGTGCCTCCACAGCGCGGGCGCGGCCGCCAGCTGCGCCCACAGCGAGCACACGCGCGCCGCGCGGGCCACGTCGCGCATGCCCAGGTACTGGAAGATCTGAATACCAACAATCATTGTTATTCAACAAGTAGAAGGGACCAGAAAGTAGGACTATCTACAAAAAGAAATGAGATCCCAAAAAAAACAATACTTGAAAAAAAAGCAAGTCTCGCAGTGCAGTACCTCCACTGGAACATGTTATAACATTCTTAAATTGTTATACAGACATCCCAGTAATACTCGTAACTTATATTCATTTTGATCTTTTCTTTGACAATAGCAAGACATTGTACAAATTGTAGGTTACTAAATCCATCTCATTAGAGATGTCTTTATAAAAAGTTACAGTGAAGGTTTAAACTGTTATATTTTTAATTTACAGAATAACCATTAATCGTCAAGTGAACGGGCAGACGGCACACTCACCTGCACCGCCACATTCAAGCCGTTCTTCTTCGCCTTCTCGTAGAAGGGCGTGAAGTGGTCCGTGTCGTCGCGCTTGAGTCTCCGGCGCGGCGCGAGGGGCGGCGCGGGGGGCGGCGCGGGGGGGGAGGCGGCGCCGTTGGCCACGCCCCTGCGGGTCACCTTGACCTCGCTGCGAACACACGGCTCGTTAGCATCGTGCAGGGCTGGGTATCGTCATTACTGCTGTGTTGGAATATCAACGAGTGGTTCGCGACGTCTCCGATCAATACTGTACACTTACCTTGAATACAATATAAAAATGTAAAACTTACCTCAATTCCTCCTTTAAATAGGTCTGATTAAAAAAAATAATAAAAGACAGGTAACGTTTTTTTTTACATTTTCAACATGCAAAGGAACTGTTACAATATATGGATAGTTAATAATGTTATTGCTCGCAGTACATGTATCACGCGATAAGGCAATTCATTATAGGTTATTTTTCCGTGAAGTTTACAATGTTTATAAAAACTGGTATATTCAAAAAATATTACCTTCACTTAAAATGTATACCGGCATACAATACTATGACTCTACAATACATCAGGACGTGTCATCACAAACAAACCTTACACCACTGAGATCACATTTCATACGTGTATTATTAAAACAAGTTTGCTACAACTGTAAGGCTGTTGTGCTCTTTAGTTTACTAGTATCAATAGTTTAATATTTGTTGAAATCATGAAGGTTTTTATTAAATATAATTTGAAGCTAAATAATTGTGATAAACGAATGTAAATCTACTTCAGGGCGTCTTGAGTAGTTATCTGAAAATGGAAAAAAAAAATGTTATAGTTAAAACAGACAAACCAAGGAGTTTAGAAATCATTTCCGTCAACATAGATCCTGTCGTGGATGTTTAAATTGTCTAATGAAGGAATGTGCGCGAGCGCGCTACATACACCTCAGTATCATGTACAACCAACCCCGTGCGCCGGCTACTGGTGCATAGCTCTCGCCACGACGATAAACCGTCTCCCGTTGAGTACGACCAGCGACTGCGGCAGGGAGGGCCGACAGACGGGCGGCGCGGGGAGAGCAGTCGGGGGGAGGGGGGCCGCAGCGGAGGGTGTGGGAGCCGGGGGAGAGGGGGGAGGCGCGCCCGGCTTTGAGACCGACCAGAGGCGTTCGCCGTCCGGACCGCCGCCAGCTACCTGAGGGACAAACCACATAGCTTCAAAATGAAAAATCTTTCAATAACTAAATCCAACAATAAAGTTAATACTTTTTTTAATATTGGAATAATTTTCGAAGTGAGGGATCCCATTAAAAACTTCACACATGGCGAGTGAGCTAGAAAGAGAACTTTAAGTCATGTCGACGCTTCACGTGAAACTAAATAGAGATTTGGTTACAGGATATTTGGCCAAATGACGGATTGGTACATCTCTTTACCTTCATCCTTAACAGCACTCGTTTGTCACTCCTAACTTTAGCGGGCACCGGCACAGGCACCGGCACCGGCACTGGCAGGCGTCTGGCGCCGGACGCGGAAGGCGTGCCGAGCGACAGTGACGTCACGCCGGACTTGTGAGTTAGGGGGGGCGGCTCTAGTGGCGGAGAGGACGATTTACGGCAGTTCTGAGAAAAAATTCCTATGAATATTTATGTATGTCTGCATTACATGACGTCACATCTACAGTACTGCCAATGTTTATGTACAAGTGAATTTTCTGTGAGTACAAGTATGACAAACGGTTAGATTTAAATATATGTGTAATTAAATTTGCTCGCTCCACTCACGTACCTTACAGAGGAACCTGTCCAAGGGCGCCCGCAGCCCCACGCAGGCGGGATGGTACAGGCACAGGCAGGCGCCGCACGCCAGCGACGGCACGCCCGCCCCGCACGTCATCGAGCACGGCTGCTGCACCTGGCGAGCCTGACGCGGCCATATTAACAATTAACAATCATGATCACTGTCTTACATGCTAGTTCAGAGTGATTGAACTGACGTACCTGGTGGTGCAGGGCGGGCGGTGTGTCCCGCTCCGGTGCGTGCGGAGGGTGCGGGGCGGGCGGGTGCGCGGGCTGCGCGGGGGGCGCGGGGTGCGTGAGGTGCGCGGGGGGCGCGGGGGGCGCGGGGCGCGGCTGCAGCGGCGGCGGGCCCCTGTGACGCACACTGTTACCTGCGCGCCGCGCTCAGTACCCGACGACAAGAGCTCATTGCGATGTCAATTAGCCCTCTTTGAGACTCGGTGATGTAATGGCAGGCTTTTTAAATAATTTTGTAGTAAATTATTTAAAGACTTGCTTATACTCTATAATACTTATGTTCTTGTATTTTTTTGCCATGTAAGATAACGGTAAAGATATATTTTATTATTAAAAACTTTATTTACCTTGGTTTTTGATTCAATACAATATTGCAGATTTACGAACGATACGAATATAACATATTTCGTTAAAGATACGCCGTGAACCACTCGCTGACAAGATGCCGTAATAGTTTAAAGAGAGTACAAGATGTCAGATGTGTAAACTATTTGATACTCTCATCAAAATCCTTATAAACTATGAATTAGTAATAAGAGTTACAAACCTTGGCTTTTTCCAGGCCGCTGTGTTATTATTGTCCGGGGTGACCGCAGCCTGTGGAGCGTTGGGCTTTTTGACCTGCTTGGGGGCGGCAGTGGTGCCATTGCTGCTAAGACGAGATCCCATCGACTTCACCTGTTAATATGTTTGTTATTATATCTTAACTTTTTTAAACACGATAATTGGCTTATTTTATAATTTTAAAAGAAAAACATCTTTTTTTAATTTGTATAAAAAAAAACACTTTTTAGTTTATATTAACAAAGATCCACAAAGTACATTTTGAATAAAAAACACAGACAAAAAAACGAGTTAATATTGAATTTTCACGCAGTTCTTAACTAACCATAAAGTGTCACTTCATTACAATAAAAAATACTTTGCAAAAACCAACAAACACACAAGAAAGAAAGTTAATATATCAAGAAGTAGCAAAGATAGTATGAATACAATTACCAACAATATTTTAAAATATATATAATATAGATTAAAAAATAAACCGACACGGCTAGGAATTCAAACGAGCGACCTTTGGGTAACCGTTCCGTCGCTTTACTAATTGAGCTACAGTATCGCCGCGTCAGCGAATTTCGAATCTAACCGTTACGGTTTATTTCTAATTCTTTATTTATTTAAATTTGCTTAGCATGGGTATACATATTTATAGATATTTCAAAACTAAAACAATATTCTATACTAAGAACTCATTCATACCTTTATTTTGGCAGGGGGAGATTTGGCGACCGGCTCGGGGCTGGCTCCTTTAGGGGCTTTTGGTTTCGGGGTTCGCTTGGACTCCAGGGATGGAATGGCGGCTGGTACCGGCGATTCAACGCGACGCGACTGAACTTTCGCATCCCTGAAACATAAATAAATTATTTAAAAAAAACAATAAACTAATGAACAGATTGTTTTTTATATATACAATATATATCACCGTATTATTTCTTTCTCAGGATCATCAATTCCTAAAGGCTCTTTGAAGAACGAGAAGTTTTCTAATGTGAGACCGGTGCCGGACAAGTGCTCAGATACCTGGAACATTTAAAGATATTCAATATTTATATTCACTGCGGTAGTTTTTGTGTAGGAACTAAGCCTGTGAACTCGAATACCCTATTATAACTTTGAATTGCATAAAACCTTATATTTGAAAATATAAGGGTTATGTATCTATATTACTTTTACATATTATATTTTTTAAAAGACTTTCTCTATACTATACTCTGGGATAATAATATTTCTAACTTCAATTACTATGAAAGTAGTGTCATATTTGATTGTTTTTCTGTACATTAAAAAAAAATGAGTAAGATCTAACGTCATAACCAAGTTACCTCTCTGGTAGACCTTAGTTTCTTCCCACTTGGAGAATAATAATATATATCTGCGTTCCGTCTCGGCACTTCACTAGAGGCCCCCGCCGCCCGATACACCAGCTCTCGCTTCCAGCCCCTCTCTAAGGGAACCCTCAGCAGCGGTGACGACATCTCAGTAGTGGCGCGACGGCCGACACGACCCGCCGGTGACGAGGATGCCTAGGAAATTATTAATTATTAGCTTATTGTTAATAATTAAGCAATTGTACTTTAATGATGTATCCTAAAAGGTTGCTTGTTAACGTACATCCGTAGATGCAGCGCCGTCTCCGTCTGACCTGGATGACAATGCTGACGATGGTCTTGAGCCATCTGTAAAAAATTAAAACATGTGTAAAATATTATACATATACATTAATATTATTTTGGTTAAAATTCCGATGATCAAGACATTGTCTTTGTGGTCTGAAATTAATCTTATCCACCCAAGGCACTCACCAGCCCGCCTTCTCCCTTTGCTCTCATCATCGGTGGAGAAACTCCTCACCATAGCGGACACCTCTGCCTCCAGGTGTTCAGACCACTTGGTAGACCCACCTGTGTTCTGGCGCTTGCGTAGGGTCGTCATCACACGACGGATCGGGGTTAACGTCTTGGCTGCAGCGGATACCTCGGCTTCCAGGCGTTCTGAAAAACCATGACAAAGTTCAATAATGGTAAATAAAGTTTTAATATAAATTATACCCATCAACCAATCTATGAAAAAAAAATACAAGATTATGCAGCAACAAAAAAAAAAAATATCTTGGAAACATGAACTGCATTTTCAATGCCATTACAATAATTTTTAGATTGATCCAAGGTTTTTAAAAGCTAATCAAATATAAACAAAAAAAAAACAACATTTCTAAAAACAAAAACAAACTACAAAATACATAGAGATAGAGTGTGTCAAAAACATTTACATCTAATATATAAATGCTTACCTAAAACCTGACAATATCCAGTCAGGTTGTTATGCCCAATAAGATCAAAACCTTTGAAACCATCATTATCACTGGTTGTTCTTGGTCTAACTCTTCTCGCCTCTTCCGATAGCATGAAATGATCGGAAATGCTATCACTTTTTATTTATTAAATAAATTATTATTATAATATATATATTTGGTATTACTTCAAATTTAACTGCTACATTATAGACAACCTATACAATCAAAATGAAATAGAAATTATTTTTTTTATTAAATATTGATCTGTTAATAATTTCTCACACTCCACCCTTACTTTTCAAGTACTAAAGTAAAAAACAACAACATACTTCCCTAGCAGTGATTACAATTACTTCTAAATAATAACTACAGATACTCTTTGAAAATTTCAAAGGCACTCACCAACAATTTTGTTGTAATCAGCTAGACTGCTCTGCTCACATTCATCAAAGCCTTTGAACTCTTCCCCATCATCACTGAATGCTGCCGATGCTCTCCGCTTAACACCATGTGTGACTTCATCACTCTCCTCTTGAGTGTCTGTTTTTTCCATCATCTCTTGTACTTCCTCATCAGGCTCTTCTTTAAGATCATCTTTCTCATCCTCCTCCTCCTCCTCTTTTTCTTCAGGTTCTGTTTGGATTTCAGGCTGCGCTTCAGTATCATCTGATTAAAAATTTAATAGTTACAATTTTCAATTTATTTTACTTTCCATTCAAGTTAGTAATAATAGTATATACTGGGTACACAAATATGTTCAATGAATGGAAACTCATAAATCAAACAAATGTACACTAACAGTAAAAAAAGTGATATTTGAATAATATAAATAGCCAATAAATTATTAGAATGTATTTATTCAACACAATAATTGTCTGCATATTATAATATCATGATAAGAGATATATAGATATTGTTTAAAGTTACAAATCCCTCACCAATAACATTTATTTTCCCCTTAACAAAAAGAAGACTAAACCATCAAATACTTTAATCAATACTGATAAAGTTTTTTTATACCTCCGAGTAAGTTTAAAAATTTTATGATGCTCAAATATTTGTGAACATATAGTTTAATGGCTAACCATAGTCTTCACAAATAGATAAAGAAATGTTTGACTAATTGAGTTAATAATTATATTAAATGCATTATATTATATTACATTTAATGCATTAATATATTATATTCAATGCATTAACATTCACAATCATTCTCTAAAATTACAATATTTCACACTTATAAAAGGAAAATTATCTTATAAATGGTTTTTAATTTAATTGTCAGAGTTATTAATACATCAAATTAATAGACCTCTAATACCATTTCACTATCGAGGTGTGTCTGAGGAGAATATACTTCATGTCATTCCCAATTGTTATAAAATAAATTTTACACATTCAGAGAATCACAAAACTGTATAGATTAATACTTGTAAGTTAAATTCTACAGCCAATTGTATGAATGCATTTTTGCCATACAATTGTCTTAGATTTTTAGACTTCAAACTAACTACAAGAAATTTTGGGCAACATCTAAATGACTGTTGTTACAATATACCATGATCAAAAAAATCGCTATAGCACAATGTGATTTAAAATATCTGATGCTCATAAAACATACTGCTACTTCAGGATACAATTATAACAAGTAATAAAAATACAAGCAGAAAGTATTATGTACTATTACAGGCAACAATACATTTAATATTTAAATTTCGGTTATATTTTTTTATGATTGTGAGGTGAATGAGTGAGGGCTGTTACCAAGCTACAAAAAATAAAGGAAAAATACAATGTATGTCAACATTCAGATAAGAGGTTATGTGAAAGTCAACTTACCTTTTTGTCCTGGTTTAATTTCTGTCTCAGCAGCCTTTAGCCCGTCTAAAATTTCTGTAGCGTCTTTAGAGTCCATGGCCTCCATCACCATATCGTCGTTGCCGACATTATGTTCGTCATTTGATGCGTTATCACCCACCGCCATTTCGTCCGACATTGTCAAATCTAAATATACTACTCAGATCCACTGTCAGAACGTAAATAACCACATAACAATATGTTACGACACTTCACTAGTACACCAGACAAATTATCAGAGTTTATGCGCGTCACAACGTAGATTTCCCGCTATATTGACACGAGAAAAAACTTTTGCAAAACTTAACTTTTAACTATCATAAAACCAATTACTTACTGGCACATAATAAAGCATAATTATTTTAGTTTCAATTAGAACATTAAAAAAGTTCGCAAAATAAGTAAATAATGCCAATATTTAGAAATTTACTTCCAAATACAAGATTACAAGCAAAGAAAATGTCGGTCATAAACAATATCCGCTCAGTGTTCAGACGGACGCCACACTCTATTTCTATATAATCTATTGTTTGTCTATTGAATATATTTTCCTGTAGGTAAAAAGACACCAAAATATTTTTTTTAATATTTTCAAATAAATAAAGTTTATCATTCTAATGTTTTTTTTTGCAAAGTTCAAATTCTCAAATGCGTTAGAAGCAGCTGAAGTGCACTGTGCAGTCAGATTTCAGCAAAGATTTTCGGTTACATTACGTTATAGGAAAAAAAATATGACTCTATCAAGAGGTCGGGTACAATAGATCTTTTATAAAAGTATTAAGTTTTCGATAAATAAAAATCACGCATAGAAAATATTCGTCTAATGTTCCTTACCTCTGTATCCTATGAGCTATAGAATGACAAATATAATTTTTAAATCAGCAAATCTTCAGAAAAATGTATTTTGTTCATTTTAAAATTACAACCATTTATTTTTTTAAAGTAAAAACTGAATTTGATAACTGAATATTTACTTTAAAGATATATTCTAATATTCGACATAATACAACACATGCACATGCACATGCTAGGTGTTATAACTTATGAGTTCAATCATTGTTATGTTCCATAAATTTTGTCTTTTCCCTTCTTCTCTATATTTTTGGTCCATCGCGATTTGTGTTTAGACTATGGAGGTTAGAGATAACGAGTTAGGAGAATCATCTTATACGGGCGGGAAGTTGAAAATTGTTCAAATGTATGCAGAAAAAAAAATATGGCATCTACCACTATAGTGCTGGCTTACGAAATACGAATTTAGCTGAATATGAATTTAGCTGTTGAATACTAACTTCAACAATTTAAAAATTGTCAGGACTAGTATATAGAATCTTAATATTTTTTCGTATTCTAAAATATTTTGTAAATATGAATAACCATAAAAACCACATTGATTGCATATAGTTAAAGTATTTTCAGTCTCTTTTTTAAAGAGTACAATACAAACCCGAAAGTCGCTGAAATTGCGGGACATTATTCACTAATCAATGTTCATGCTGCTGATTTTCAGACCAACACTGTCGGTGTTCCCGGAAGTAGGATAGCGGACTGTACTGGTATGTACAGTCTTCTCCGGACTACAGTGTCGTACGAGATCCACATACACCATAGTTTTTGCTATCATCTGTATTTTTCTCACAATATGCGAAAAGTAACTATGGCATATGTGGTTCTTCAGCTCGCCATAACGCATAAACCCGAATTCCGAAATGGTTTTCTGTGATCTCACGTAACACATTCATCGCGCAGTTCCATTTTCATAGTTTTACCCCCTGGGATATTGAAAGGGGATTTTATATAAAAGTTTTTAGGACTGTTAGTTCAATGTCAACCCTCCTTAGTAGTTAGGAGTTATAAAAACCTCCGAATGGTTGTTGGTTAGATTGCCGCCACCCTCGGGATATGAGGTGAAAGATGGTTTCCACTTAAATTTTGGTCCGTAGACGGCTCTTACATACAGAAGGTAGGGAATTGTCATTTTCATTCAACGCCGCGATTGCATATGAAAAAATCGAATCGATAATGATTAAAACAAAATTAAATATAAATTTAGGGGAGACCGGCGTAAGACGGAATAGTTAAGATAAAGAAAGGCATAATATTAAAACCAAACTATTTATAAAAAATCTCTGGTATTAAAAGAAACACTTAAAGTTTTAAATATTATAATAAACTTTTATAATCGTAAATCAAATATTTTTTTGCAAACAGGAATTAAATATCACTTTTATTTATATCAAGATAAATGCTATGGGGCACAGTCAGTATACATCAGGTTGGCTACGTTCACATATTTGTGCCTCTTCATCGTCTTCGTCTTCATCTACACCTTCGCAGAATTTTTTCGTCCCAAAAAACATGTGCTCACTGCTTCAAGACGACCCTTGAAGTACTTGTTGCAAACACAAATATAGAAACGCGGATAGTGAATGATGATTTCTTTCCTGTTTTGATAGAAGTGCTGAAAGAATCTTTCAAAACGTTTAATGTTCTGTTTAAAGTCTCAGAACGAGACGCAGGCAACAGCTAGCAGTAGCCACGTATAACATTATACTAAGAACGAAAGTTATACGCGCGCCGCCTATATTTCTGTGTCCTTTAGTACTTTGTTTTAGTTTTTGGCTTACGATTTAGAAACACTTTTATGTTTGTTTGTTTAGAATTGCAGGTTGAATATTGTATGTGCGGTAAGTAGTTATCGATGTTGATGTAATATTTTCCGTTCAAGACAATAATTAGGAATGTATTTCGCGTCGCTTCTTCAAACAGCCGTCGTTGTCTCTTCAGCAGTTATACTCTTGACAGAAATACAATTTCACGTTTAAAATATAAGTTATTTAAACTACAGCTTGTCTATGAGCTAATGGAAGCGGGGCAGTTAAAACTTTTTATGGGAAATTAGTTAACCCAGACTGCCTATATTCTCCCCTCCTACTTCCTTCTCCTTTTTCCACTTCTAACCTGTTCCAAAAATGGGGTAAAAAGGGTGAAAAGAACAACCTTTAGATGAACAACCTTCTAATCTACAAAGTAAACATGGGATAATAAAACAATAAAATAAAAATTATGAGATAATGTATATTTATTTATTTTTCTTCCCAGCATTTTTGGGTGCCTGTGGTTTCCCGAAAGTCTTGCCCTTTGGTTTTCCCTTCCCCGGCCCCTTCTTCTGGAACGGTTTTCCATTCTGCAAGGGTATTCCCTTCTGCACCCTGTTCGCATCATAACGAAGTCTCTTGGTGGATGCTTTGGATACATCGGTGAGGTCGTTGGCGAAGTTGGTCTGCTTCTTCCTTGTTCTGTTTAGTTTGTTCCTGTGCTGCGCCGGCCTCTCCTCGTCATCCTCCACGGCTCGTATCCTGCGTTGTTTCTTTGTACGTTTTGCCATTCTTGATTGTAGGAGCGCCACCTGGATCGTAAATGGACGTGTTCAATTTTCGCATGTATGAAATAATATCACTTGAGAACTACGATTTCTCTTGTCTATTTCCTTAGGTTCTCGTGGGAACAATATGCATAGATTAAATAAAAAAACACTAGACACTAAAGAAAACATGATCGAGTTACAGAATGCGCTGGAGCGCATGTATGGCGCAAATATGTAGCCACGTTAGGCAGCTCGTTCAAAAGATCTCTGGAGAAGTTGAAAACGTTGGTAAATTCAACGTCACCACATCTGTAGGAGAAGTGCAAACATCACCGTCTCTTTACAGAATGTAATCGGAGACGACGATAAAGGACTCAGAAAATGAAGCAAGTCGACAACACCGAAGAGTCGAAAAGTTCGAAAAGTATGAACTTTAACTATGCAGAAATAACATCTGCCCAGAAATGTTGCCGGGAACGCGTAAATACGTTCCCCGCCCTCTAGAAAAAAACTACACACACACACACACACACACACACACACACACACACACTACACACACACACACACACACACACACACACACTACACACACACACACACACACACACACACACACACTACACACACACACTACACACACACACACACACACACACACACTACACACACACACTACACACACACACACACACTACACACACACATACTACACACACACTACACACACACACACACATACACACACACTACACACACACACACACACACACACACACACACTCACACACACTACACACACACACACACACACACACACACACTACACACACACACTACACACACACACTACACACACACACACACACACACACACACACACACACACACACACACACACACACACACATACTACACAACGCAACTACTGAAGATAAAAGACACTTCTTATTTTCTAATCCTTACGCAACCAAAGCCTGACGTCATATGTGCAATGTATGTATTTTTAAATAAAAATGTTTAACTTGACTTCTTCATTAGTAAATTATACCCGTGCGGGGCCAGGGCGGGTCACTAGTATTCAATATTTAAAACAATAAACACCTTCTCCATTTCCCTCTTCACTCTTTCTTCAGCGGAGTCCTTCACGTGTTTGGTTTGTTTCTTCTTTTTCTTTTTGCTGTCATCGTCTGAGTCGTCGTCGTCATGTTTCCGTTTCTTGCCTTTGCCTTTTTGTACTTTTTCAGCTAAAAAAAAAAATATTTTTTGTGTTAGCTACTATTATCATTACTTTCTATATATTTTATTTGTTTCGTGTCCTCAGAACTTCGAAAGTAGTCAATAGATTAAATTGAAATTATAAGAATGTTGCATTTTTATACAAACATTTATTTTTTAAAGTTTCTGCGGGATTAGAAAATTCCAAGCACTCCAAGCGGACGAAGTCACGGCAGCTAGTTATAATAATAAAAAAGTAAGTTACCCTTTCCGG
Source organism: Dircenna loreta (assembly GCA_963555665.1). NCBI lineage: Eukaryota > Metazoa > Arthropoda > Insecta > Lepidoptera > Nymphalidae > Dircenna > Dircenna loreta. The sequence continues at coordinate 17,002,905 of OY743095.1, forward strand.
CGTGCTGCGTCAGAGCGAGCCTCTCCTTCTCCTCTCTCTTCTGTTTGGGAGTCTGGAACCAGTCTTGCTGTCGCGGAGTCTCCAACTTGGGAGTATCATCTTTTTCCTTCTTAATTGCACTTTCTAATTTGGTCGTCTGTTTCTCCATCTTCTTCAGCTGCTTTTCTGCGTATTCTTCGTCCAGGATTGCGGCTGGAATGAACCGATTATTAGTAATTAATATAATTAAAGGTATTTTTGAGATATATTCAACAAAATAATTAACTGAGTATGACGACTACAAATATATTTGTAACGACTCATAGCGGGTGTGAGTTCATGTGTCAGTACGTACGTCATGTAACACTACTTCGCTATGTCGTGTGAAGCTTAGATACATATTGAACAGCGAAATGTATCTCACCGAATGTAAACATTTAAACACGGGAACTACAAACTCTGAAATTAGCTAAGTGTTTAATTTTTTTTGTTTTATGTACTGTTATGTTTGAGTTATGTACTGGCGAAAGTGTCCTTTTTTTTTAAGTAACAAGAACCAGTAACAGAGAAGCCATAGAATGTAGGAGCTCCCCCCTCACCTATCTCGGGCTCCAGCTTGGCGAGGCGGTCCCTGTACTTGGCGACGATGTCGGGCGGCAGCGCCCTGGACTTGACGGGTCGGCGCGCGCGACGCACGATGGCCTTGACCAGCGCGCGCTCGCCCTCGCCCGCCAGCGACACCGACACGCCGGCCCGGCCCGCGCGCGCCGTGCGCCCCACCTGCGGCCGCCGCGACACACGCGTCACACTCGGGCTCACACACTCACCACCACGGCAATGCACTAGACCCTACTCACTCTATGGATGTAGTGTTCTATGGTGGCCGGTAGGGTGAAGTTCAACACGGTCTTGACCCCCGGTATGTCCAGACCTCGGGCGGCCACGTCGGTGGCGACCAGCACGTCCACCTGCTCCTCCTTAAAGCGCTTCAGGGAGTCCAAACGCTGAGGCTGGTTCAGGGCTCCGTGGAGTTCCGCCACCTGGTGCGGTCAAAGAAGGGCATTACTGATGTTCACTTCTATATCTTCTTGTGTCATAAATGAAGTATTAGGTAATTAGTTATCCTTGAAAGTGTTCACACGAGGGCCGTCGTCCGTACCTTGATGCCCAGCAGGCCGAGCGCCACGTGCAGCCGGTGCGCCTGCTTCTTGGTCTGCACGAACACCACGGCGCGGTCCCGGAAGGCGCGACACACCAGCGCCGCCAGCAGCGCCTCGCGGTCGCACTCGCGCTCCGGACGGACGCTGGGGGGAAGGAAGGCACATGCTGGCTCAGATCACAACTACAGGTATCAGATGGGAAGTTGACTTGAAACTGGTGTTAATAAAAGTAATATGGACACTGATTTGACTAACATAATACATATATAAGATGAATTTCGCCCATATTTTAAAAGAATACATAATATATCGGTAAATATATGAAATATATTTACCGAACAAACTCCTGCCTCAAGTTGAAAGCTACATCCTTATTGGAGTCCAGGAACAGCTTGACGGGTTTCTTGAGGGACACTGCAGCCAGATCTCGTACCTGGTCGCTCATGGTGGCAGAGAACAGCATGGTCTGTCGCTTTGGGGAGCACTGGCGGATGATTTCCTTCATCTGTTCCGCGAAGTATTCATCCAGCATCCTATGAGAATGAATGGATTAATGACAATTTTAATTTAATAAATTATGGAATTAAAAGATTAATCCCCGCTATCACAAAACCAATGACAACGTCTCACCGGTCAGCCTCATCCAGTATGAGCACTTCAATGGAGTTCAAGTCGAAGGAGGGAGTATTCCTGATGTGGTCGATGAGCCGCCCCGGGGTCGCTATCACTATGTCCGGGTGACGACGGAGCACGCTTTCCTGTACACCGAGATACATGCTGATTTTTACTTAAATTTCATATGTTTATACAAAAACACTTAGTATAAAATTGTGCACAAATCAATTTACCTCGCTAATAATACTATACCAATAATCACAACAGCATAGGTAGCACTGGTACGAAACAACAGTAGCACGTAGTGTTGTACAGTTCAATGAATTACCTGATACTTGACATCCAGCCCGCCCACTGACAAACCAACGGTGACTGAAGTGAACTGAGCCAGCTGACGAGTCACTGCGTGAACCTGGAACATATATACTCACATTGTCTAATGACCATCATCTCATTCAGGAGGTTGAGACACAGGTGACATCTGGAAACAATCAACAGGTCCGTCCCTGGTGTATCGAGTAGACAGGTGGTCTAAAAGCAACCATTTTAGAAGTAATATATATTAATCAGTTGTTGTGAAAAACGCAATCCTTCATCAACTCTGACAATTTTACTATAATCCTTAAAGTGAACCGTCAGACAGGTCTCATTTAAGCATTTCCCTACTAGTGACCTGGCAATGTACGTGTAATATAGTGGGATATCTAACAACAGAGAGGTAGATCTGAACCTTCACTTTAGAATCGTGCTAAAGATATGTAAGATGGTAGCGGAGCCCTACCTGCGCGCCCAGCTCCCTAGTCGGCACGAGCACGAGTACGCGCGTGCGTCGTTCGCTGGGGCGGTAGAGCAGGCGCTCCAGTACCGGCACCATGTAGGCTGCCGTCTTACCCGTACCTGTGGCTGCGCAGGCGCATATGTCTTTTCCTGATTGTGCAAGAAGTATGGATTAGTTATTTAACAAACCCTTTTCATCACTGTTGTAACAGAAACATATTTTAAAATGGGAATAGAATAATAATCTACACACCCAACAAAGCAATCGGTATTGTGGCAGCCTGTATTGGTGTAGGATGCACATAATTCATAGATGCGATGGCTTTCAACATTGGACGGGATAGGTTCATCATGTAGAAGGTGGCCTGCTCGTCGTATGCTGGGGGCTCCTCGAAAAAATCCGAGTCGTACTCTATCCGAGCACCTTCAATCTCATCTTTTTTTAGTTCCTAAAAATTTGTATGCACAATATAACTCCATTTTTTTTTGTTACACACACTAACTGTTTTATAAGTAAGTCATTTTTTACTTACTTCTTCTAGTTTTTGTTTTTTAGTTAATTTCTTTTGCTTAGTTTTTATTTCATCCTTTTTAAGTTCATCGTCAGATAATTCAAACTCATCCACACCAGCATCTACAGGTTGTAAAACATGTGTTAGGAAAATCATTAAATGAGGTCTAATATCTTAAATTGCTTTTCCAAGTGATGACACTTTCCTTTCAATATGAATTGATCATGTAATGATAGTATGTTTCAGGAATAAAATAATAAGCAAAGGGAATGCAATGATCAACATATATTATTTTGTTGTAATTGAAAGTCATAACTTTAATTTGAAAAAATGAAGTCATGACTTTTAATAATTAATAAACATTAATTGACTGGAATGCCTTTGAATGAAATGCCTGGAAATTATCATGTAAAACAAAGGAAATATCAAAAAAATATATAATTTGCTAATTTTTAATAAATAACAATAAGTTTTTAGTAACTGAATGACTGCAATGCAACTTATTTTTTTGATAAAGTCTAAAAAATAATAAACCTTAACAACATACCTTTGGTTTCTCCCTCTGAGTCTGTGTCTACATCAATGTTGCCTCTGACTTTAGCTTCAGCCCGTCTCTTCTCAATCTTTTGATCCAATGTTTGTTTCACATTTCGTCTAACATACTTGTGTAAATCATCCCACGGACTCTAAAAAGAGACAAATGTAAGGTTATTGGTTAACAGTTTAAGAATCAATATATTATTTTTAAGAAGCAAGTGTAATGAGCCATGTACTAACCTTGTTATACTCTTCAACAGTCCCAATAAATTTAAATGTGGGATCAAAATCTGCCTGTCTTTTTACTTTTTGTTTAGTTGGCTGATACTGAAAAAGAATACATATTTTTTTAGTTTTAATAAAACCTCATTCTTTCTTTATTATTTCTATGTAGCATTCTGTAAGTATAGAATTTGTCAGTGTCAATATTTTGATAGTTTTATTTTATATTGTATATATTTAAAATAAAGTGGTTATAAAAGATTATTATCTTTGCTATGGCAAATAATGAGGAATGTGAGGAGACAAACTCAAGTAAGTTTACTGTTTTTTAGTTACGGTTAAAATGTTTCCAACTTACGTCTTCTTCTATGTCTGATTCTTCCGAAAAATCTTCTACTTCTTCGTCATCGTTTATAGTTTTTATTATACCTGGGTGCCCTTCCACTTCCATGTTAAATTTTTAAATGGTATAGTAAAATACTTAACCTAAACTATTTTAAAATATACAGGCTATTTTATCACTCTCTTTAGGTTAGATCTAAATATTCAAAAGTCAAATACACATGTATCCTGCTATTTAATCTGTTTTGTATGTTTTATTATAAATCGTTCTGAATTATGCCATCAAAACATATATTTTAAATGCTCAATGTCGAAAATCTTCTAAATATTGATTTTGTATTTCATTTTTACATTTAAATATAAAAAATATGTTCAAGATGAAAATAAAAGAAAAAACTTGATCAGTAACCACTTTGTAATGTCAGACAAGAGAGATAGTTTTTGAACTTTGAATTGTGAGTTATGTCAATTGTCAACTCATCACTCAAATTTTGTTGAATTAGCAATTTGTAATATTGCAGGTAACGTGATGATTTAATGTCATTTTATTTATTGTAATTTATTAAATTGTAGGATCAACAGAAAGATATTGTAAATGCTATGATATAGGTAAAGTAATATATTATAACGAAAGTTCAATGAAAATGGCTGATCAATCACTCATTTACGACGATATAAAACTGTAAGTATATTTGTTTTAGTTACAATGATTCCTTAGGTATTAATTACATTAACAGGTTTGCATTAAAATTATATATATCTATGAACATGTTATTTGTTTAAACGTAAGAATGCTGTATACTATTTGTACTGACTTTTTAATTTAGTATGTAATAAAAAAATACACAATTGTGTTTGTTTATTAAATGTAATTATGAACTGAAATAAATTCTTATACAACATTTTCAGGTATACAACATCAGACAAGTTTTATTTTGAACCAACTGTCAATCCTACAGAAATATTGGTAATTGATAGGATAACAGGCGAGGCTTCTGTTAAAGGTAAATTATATAGTATTCACCAAGTAAAGGTACATTCGTTCTGGCCACAGTTAATTAAGAGCTGATGATAATCAATTAGCATACATAACAGCATCTCAGAGCTATGCCTCTGTAATTTAATGTTAAAGGATTAAGATAAATTTATTGGGATTAGGCAATTACTTCTACTATTACATTTATATTAACATCTTAATGTTAATTAAAAAAAAAAAGCAGTACATACTTCACAAATATAAAAGCGAGTACAAATAGCATTTTAGTTCTATTCTACTTTGTGTAAGTATTTGTTAATTTATTAAATAATACTGGAATATATATTTATTCCATACCCCTGTCATCATCAGACATTCTGACTTAATTTCTTATGATTAGTTTTTATTTCATCGTTTTTAAGTTTATCATCACATAATTCAAACTCATCCACACCAGCATCTACATGTAGTAAAACATGCATTGGGAATAGGAAATTCATTAAATGAGGTCTAATATCTGAAATTGCTTTTCCAAGTGTCATATTGATCATGTAATGATAGTATGTTCCAGGAATAAAATAATAAGCAAAGGGAATGCAATGTTCCACATATATTATTTTGTTGTAATTGAAAGCCATAACTTTAATTTGAAAAATGAAGGCATGACTTTTAATAATTAATAAACATTCATTGACTGGCAATGCCTTTTGAAATTATTCAAAATTATCATGTAAAACAGTGGAAATATAAAGAAAAAAAATAATTTGCTAATGCATACCACCTACATTTCCACTTTCCATCAGGTCGAATCTAGTTAAATGTCAACTTAGATTTGTGTAAAAAAAAAAATATTTGGCAAAATTGATTCAGTTGCAGTAATAATAAAGTCTATTTAAGGTAAACAAGACAAGACTTGCTACACAACATATGATATTTTCTTTCAGAAATAAACACAGTAAAGATCCCAATCCCTGCCAATGCGTACAAACCAGTGTGTGGCTTCCTCGGCTCCATTAAGCTTATATCTGGATTATATTTAGTTGTTGCCAAGTATAGAGTATTGGTAAGTTATTCTGACAAGTTTCCTATAATGTGTATTGTTTGAGCTTGCACAACTTGTCGTGAAATGTTGTTATGATTCAACAATTTTTATTATAATTTTCAAATGAACATATACAATAATTATTAAAAAAGTCACTTGTAAATAAATAACTGATTTTGTCTGACTATTTGTCTAATAAGTAATTAAAGACAAATGTGTTGTTTTGTGACTTATTATTTCTTAACTGTGATGTGGTAGTTCATGCACCACATTTCTCACCCTTTATTCTCTAAAAATGAAAGAAATCACACTCAAACCTTTGGGAAACTTTCATGAGTTATAATAACCATTGTATAAATTGAATACTTGCTTAAACAGATTCAAATGTAGACAAAATAAATTATATAATAAATATTTCTGCTGAAATAAAGAGTTGACATCCTTTATTTTGTCGATCAATTATTAAAATAATAAATATAGGATTATAAATAGTAAATGTTAGCTAGTGCTATGAAATAGATAGTCTGTACTGATAATGGTGATTTAACAACTTGTCCCACTAAATGTAGAATCACTTGTATTACAATAACACTACAATGAAAATGTACTTTTTACTATTACAATATATGTTTCGCTCTCAGGTAGGTAAGATAAATGGCCAAGAGATATACCAGTTGGCTGGCACCGATATCATCCCGTACTCTCGGTCCACCACACATCTCACCAACAAGCAGGTCGGTGTAGAACACTATGTGAACTCTTATATGTACTAATGTTATTTATATGGCAACACTACAATTAAACAAATTATCTAAATATTGGTATCAGTAACAACTATCATTTAAATGTTATCTTTTTATAATATTCATAAAATATATAATGATTTCTTAGCCAATGATACCTTAAGTTATTTACACATTTATTGGTGTCCTTGACATCAAAGGTGTAATTTTGTATGATAAATCATATTATTTTAACGAGCAATTTACAAAAAACTAGAACCATAGCAATCATTTTGCTGGGATTATAAGTTAAAATTTAATAATATATATTGTCTCAAACAGGATATCGTACTGCTGGCGACGGTTTTGTTTTTTTTTATTTCTTAAATTATTAGACCTTCCATTCGAATTGATTGCGATGGTTCTAGTTGTTCGTAAATTACTCAATTACTTATATTGACATTTGTGAAACAGTAATCACAATAAAGAAACACCCGGCTGAGTTTTTTGTGTGGTTCTTCTCAGACCAGGGCGCGTGTTTGGAATACTCGTCATTTTAATTTAAGTTGAGAGGTGTTCTTGCAGAAAGGCTTATTTCGATAAGTATGGTCAAAATAGGTCCTCATACCATTTGACGTACACAAGAGATCACTGATAATTCAAAGTGGAAAAGATTTAAATAAATAAATAATATTTCTTTCCGATATCAGAAATAAATATTTATAAATGATATTAGGAATAGACAGTTACATGTTACATGATCCGGCAGATAGAAGACAACAGCACGTACGAGCGCATGCTGCGCCTGGCGCTGGACGCGCCCGGCATGTACTTCTCGTACGGCTACGACCTCACGCACTCCATGCAGCGGCTGCACGCGGTCGCGCCCGACTTCCATAAGGTTTGTATTCTCACATTTTTAAAGGAGGTAACTGTTGCAATAACAAAAGAATGCGTTGTAGGCGCGCGGCCGGTAGGAGGGGGGGGGTGGGGGGGGGGGGTTCACGTCGTTATATTCAGTTTTTTTGTTGGAGGTAATCTTCAAAGTAACTTACCCGAATCTAAATATATCTTAACCAATATTTAGCAATAACTTTCACGTTGGATCTCACCTATCTTATATTATACCCTTGAAATAATAATAGGACTTTTCGTCGAGAGAATTTTTAAAAATAATGATGGAGAATGGATAAAGAAGTTTCTTATGAGCTGTTTGTTTTTATGTCCTCGCGCACATATAGTAATAATGAAGTTCTGTGTCTGTACAGATGTCGCTAGCGAGCCGTGCTGACTCCAGGTTCCTGTGGAACGGTCACCTCTTGAAGGAGTACTGTCACCAGGAGTTCGCTAACTTCGCTCTGCCGATCATTCAAGGCTGTATCCTTTTACAACATTACATTTTATAACTTTAAAAAACAAGGACTAAAGTAAAGTCCGAACTACTTCTAGGTTAGAACATGTTACTTTATACCGACTAATGTACACCGCATTTTAAATTATCGAAGCTAGTAATTTGTAATTGAAGAGAAAGATTTTTAAATCGTACGAAAAAAACATACAACTAACATTTTAAATGACAGAAAAAGTACTGTTATTTAAAAAAGCTAATATATGCCTTCCGGCAACATCAATTCAAATTCATACAAAATAAAACAGTCAGTACACAATACAAATATGGAGGTATTCTCCCGACCCTGATTTCCTCAACGTCCGTCAGTCGTGGCAGTGAACCGCGTGGTGATGAAGGGCGAACAGCTGAGCTGGTCGTTGGTGTCCCGCCGGGGGGTGGAGCGCGCCGGCACCAGGCTCTTCACCAGGGGGATATGCGCCCAGGTGGGTACTCTAACTAATTATATATGTACTTCGTACATGTACATGATTTCCAATAGTAACGTGAATGTCCATTTGATGCACAATATAATATAAAGTAAACAATATGAAGAACAGTTTCATGAAGATTGATTAAAAGCAAAAGCAAGTAGAAGGAGGAATATATTCACAACTCGTTCGTTTTGACTTTCACCCTCCAGAAACTGTATTTTTTTATAAACAAACCAATGTTGGTATTGTATGGTCATTCATTTACACACACAGGCACTAAGGCACACTCACACACACATACAGCAATATTTTTCCACTCAAATGGGATGATATCGTATTCCGTGACCGTCCAGGGCCACGTAGCAAACTTCGTGGAGACCGAGCAGATAATCGAACGCGGAGGAGAGAAGTGTTCGTTCGTGCAGACCCGAGGGTCCATCCCGCTGTACTGGAGCCAGTACCCGGACCTCAAGTACAAGCCGGCGGTGGCGCTGGCGGCCGAGGATCACGTGGCGGCCTACACGAGGCATCTGCGGGACCAGCTGCAGCGCTACGGGAACCAGGTGCTGCTCAACCTGGTGAGCTCGAGCTTCAATTTTTATCTTCTAGGGTTTATCTTTTTTCCATAATTTCAATATTAATATTTAAAGAGTAGACCCCGTTCTGTGGTATCCGCGCTACACGTACGACCGTCCCTCAGATCGACCAGCACGGCAAGGAGGAGTCCCTGGAGCGCGGCTACCGCGCCGCCGTGGCCGCGGCCGCGCTGCCCGCCGTGCGCTACGAGCCCTTCGACTTCCACGCGGAGTGCCGCCGCATGCGCTACGACCGCCTGGCCGTGCTGCTGGACCGCGTCGCGCACGAGCAGGTGCTACGCCATATGCTACAGTGCTACGCTGGCGAACGTACCCATACTACGTGACCAGTTTTTACAATTGTTAAACCTGCCGTCCCGCTCGGTGACCACCCGTATTTGACCCCTCGAGTTTTCACTTAGTTATTCATAAATATATTAAGTAGAATATTAAAAATATATATATTGACTCCCGCGGCAAGCGCCGTGACGGGCAGCATGCTTTCATACTATAACGACAAGTTCATACTATAGGTGACCAAATGTAACTACGTGACGAAAACCTCAGACTACCCCCGGCCCCGGTCACCAAGCTTGGTATTTTCAAAATCCCCCAAAACTGGTCACGTAGTATTGGTACATTCCCTCATATGCCTTGCTCGTCTACTCTGAAAGAACGCAGCTCTTCCGCACGATGCCGTACTTGATGCGAGTACTGATGTGTAGTCGTCACATTAGATCAGATCTGTTAGAACGTCCATTACTCCGCTCCACTCAGACGGAGTTCGGCTACTTCCTGTCCCGCGGCGGCACCGTGCTGCTGCGGCAGAGCGGTGTGTTCCGCACCAACTGCGTGGACTGCCTCGACCGGACCAACGTGGTGCAGAGCCTGCTGGCGCGCAGCCAGCTGCTGGCGGCGCTGCGGCTGCTGGCCCTCGCCGGCGCCGACACGCAGCACACGCACTTCGACCAGCTCTTCAACACGGTGGGTCACGCGCATCTTCACTCTGCTGAGGGCTAAAAGTCGGTACAGACGGCATAAGACGTATGCTTTCCGGAAATACACTCGATGTGGGACTTGAAATTACATTCGTTAGTCGACGTCATCGGCTACGTCTCCGCCTGGGACCGACCGACGAGACGCACTCGTGGGACTGGGGTGGTTTTTAATTAAATATCGACAAAGAACTATATGATCAAAAGAGTTACTAAATATATTGTAGATAACTTAATATATGCTAAATGTCAGGTGTGGGCGGATCACGCCGACATGATATCCGTCCAGTACTCCGGCACCGGCGCCCTCAAGACAGACTTCACGAGGACGGGCAAGAGGACGCGCATGGGGCTGCTGCGGGACGGCCTCAACTCGCTCACCCGCTACTACAAGAACAACTTCAGCGACGGCTTCAGACAGGTCGGCCGCTGCCTCACAGCCTCCACCCTCACAGCCTCCACCCTCACAGCCTCCACTCGCACCAACACTCTGATACCACTTCATTCAAACTACCTTTAGATGTGTTCATAGTATCTGTCTAAATAGTTGAGTTTGATGTCAGCAAAGATTTAAAAATGGGGTCTAGATGTAAAATAAATTTAAACCTATTGTTATTACTTCTATGATTTCTTGTATATAATGAAAATTTGAATTAACCAGGATTCCATCGACCTGTTCCTGGGTAAGTACGTGGTGGCGGAGGGCGAGGGCAACACGGCGCTGTGCCCCCTCAGGAGGCATCGCGACTGGAAGTACTTCACGGTGAGTTGGACGTCATGGCGACACACTTATGTATGGATATTTACTATACTTTACTCTCCTGACACCTGGAACCTGTTTTTTTAATCACGTACTACTATTTTAAATATAAGAATATACATTTATACGCACAATGTTAACGAGCCATGCTCCGGCACGACCGGGCTGGACCGGTGTCACACTACGGCCTCTCTTTGCTCTATCGCTGAGTGAGTGAGGGTTCCGGTGACCCAATCCCCCTCCCCCTCCTCCATGAAAGCACAGGTTGTAACAACTGAACCCCACGAACACACAGGTTTGCGCATTCAACGCGAAAAAGATACCGTTTGTCGTATCACCTTCTTTTGAGAGCACTCCTATTTGATACGACATTCAAACCTTTAAGAAAAGATAAGAAACGAGCGTATTCCCTTCTAAAAGGCAACGTACTTGTAGCCCTGAGGTGCAGTAGTCCGAGGCGCCGGCAGTCGCTGAGGTGGTGGTAACTCTTCTGGTTCGGTTGTTTGTCTATTCCATAAAAACAAGTACTTTTATTTCTTAAAAAAACACTCCATGCACATACTCCGTGTGTTTTTGCTATTGTCTGTAAACAAACCCCACTCCCTCAGCTGCCGTCGTTGCTGCTGGTGGGCGTGTCCATGCTGTGCGCGGGCGCCGTGCTGCCGCAGCGAGGCTCCTCCCTGCTGCTGTACCTCATGTTCTGGGGGGCCTGCGTGGGAGCCACGCTCAACTTTATATTCAAGTATGAATTTTTTAATTCTTTGTTTAATTAAGGATTTTTAGATCGGGACTAATTAAATACATATGAAGTGTATTCTGTCTCAAACCAACTCAAAAGCTTTTGTTAATGAAATAAAATATATTTTTTAAATTGATAAGTAGATTCTAGCGGGTTGTGTCCCGAATCGGAGTGAATGTGTAGGACGGCAGTTGAAGTGTGGTGTCGTCCACAGACACGGGCCCGAGTTCGTGGACTGGCCGCGGCTGGCCGGCCCGAGCCCGCGCCGCCCGCCGCCCTCCTTATGATACACCGGCCGCTCCTAGCCGTCTCCGTCGTGTAGCACGCGCGCACTCACACACTCACACACTCACCACACACACACTCACCACACACACACTCACCACACACACACTCACCACACACACCGCACTACTGGGACTGAAATAAGTTCAAATTATATTAGTAATAAATTCCGGGTATAGAATTCGATAAGAATTAATATGGCGTTTAAATTAACTACGTGACTTTGGGTCTTGGATAATTCTTTTGATAATCGACTATATTGGGTCTTTATTAATAGTGTTTTTATCATAAGCTTTGCTTTTTTATATTATTGCATTCTGAACTTGTTATATATCTTTTATTTGAAAATTAATGCATATTTTATTATGATTATAAATGATTGGGAAATGACTACCATTCCATGTAATCTTGTAAATTTATTAAAAAAACAGAAACTTAACGCAAATCCTTCATAAAGTCAACGATCACAACTTAAACTATAAGCCAACAAAACCATTTTGCTAAATCATTCTTATAACTTAGAACATATTATTGGTTAAGAATAAGAGAGATATTTTTCTGATGAAAAAATAACATCATTCCAATTTTCCTAACTACACTATAAGAATAATCAACATTGAAATGAATTCAAATCAATTTGAGTGTGAGTGAAAAATATAAATAAGTAGTTAACAAGTTGAACGACAATATTGTATATTGCTTTGATGTTTATTAAACGTCCCACCAAGTGATGTGCGCTGCTTTCAGGCGGTAGGTTTCACATGAATACACATATAATTAAAATACACAATACTTTTACCTGCAGCTGTGCTCGCTTAAGATGGTTCCCTTTCAACTGTACATAATCGTATTGACATTCCGGTCCAACACTCAACAAAAAACTTTCCTATAAAATATTTTCATTAAAACTATGATTTATCCATATTTGTGTGGAACATTACTGGACGGCGGAGGAGCATCTATGATATTTTTATAGTAACATTGTCAACTGTATATTATTTTTTAAATATAACAATATTTATAACCATTCAAGTAGCTTTTCTTGAAGAAATATCAAGAAATATTTAGCATTTTGAGTAGGACTTTCATTACAATCTATAGATTTAAATATTTATTTGTTTATGTTTATGCCTTCGTTCGCATAAAAAGGAATACGGGGCAGAGTACTACTTTAAAAACGAAATACTTATGTAACAGACAGTGCCAGCAGCCCTTCCACTGATAGTAGATTGTATTTTTACGGGATAAAGAGTACCCTATGTCCTTTCCCAGCTCATAGTCAATGTGTGCAAAACACATTCTTCCAGTATTTGTTACGTAGTCAATGGACAATCAGAACATACAGACTACATTTCACTATTTCTTACCATAAATGTGTAACATCTGTATTATTCTGAAAATTTACAGTTATCATAAATGTTATTACCTAATTGTAATATAAAAACTCTTTGTATACTTTGTTGATATGAAATAAATAGATTAGTAATTTATTATACAGTTTTCAATGTTATTCATAGATATCATATTTTATGATTAGTTGTTAATATAAGTGTTGTAATACATTTTACATTGACCGCTTTTGTCAGTGGGTTTTTGTGTAACTTATAATTATCTGTAATTTTATTAAATCTATATATATCATTTTAATAAAGAGTCTTGTCTTATTTCGTTGTTTTATTAACGTTCCTGTCTATATACACATCGAGCTTTTGTTATATTTCAAGGGAATAATATAATTAGCATAGACCCTACATGAAAGTTATTTCTAAATATTGTTTGAGACACTTTTAGATTTGGAAAACTTATTTTAAAGATTACCTCTAACAAAAAAATCATAAATTATAAACACAAAAACATACAAACTTTAACTTTTTATAATATTAGAATACATTGATCAAAATCAAAATATTAGATTATTCCTAATTAAAGTTTATATTCCAAAGTGCTGAAAGCTGAAATTCTGTTATAAATGCGTAAAGAATACGTTAATTGTTTAGTTTTATATATATATTGAAGTATATATTACTCTGATGTTTAATGTCTTATAGCCCGATGTCTAATAGGCGCTAAATACTCGTAGATTGTCACCCGGAGCAATAGAATACAAAATATTATATATATTGAGTACCGTGTTTTGTTTAATGTAATACAGATTTAACTTGTACTTTACCCTTAGCAACATGTGGCCAGTTGTCCTATTAAGTTTTAGCTTATATGAAATATTTTACTTTATCAAAGTGCTGTCTATTGGATATTTACTCAATGCAGTCAACGAATACGCTTATACCGCCATCTATAAGAATAGTATAGAACTAACAGATAATTGTGACTGTCAGATAGTAATTGTCAAATGTCAGATAATAATTAAATAATTCGCAATAAAATAAAAAATCGTGATCGAACGCCATAAACAGTATTCTATGTCCATCTCCTGGCTCTAAGCTGCCTCCCCACCAACCTTTCCAACCAAATCGGTTCGGCTGTTCTTGAGTTATAAATAGTTACACTAACTTTCTTTTATATAAATAGATGTAAGCCACTGAACATTTTTATAGAAATCAAAATGTAATGTTAGCCGTAACGAGTGCCTTGTTTCAGATGTTTGTCTGTTTGTACAACAGTTTAGAATATATATGCATATTTTTGGTTGAAAAACGTTTTTGAACGAATTCTTCTTTGTTCTGTCGTCTGTCAGTCAAATAATCTAAGTGACAACTTCATTTAGTTGTATACGGTATTCCGAGAGTAGAGGTGTAGTTTTCAGCTATAATACTCGCTCTTTATCTATTTTATTTCATATATAACATTGTATCGTCTTTATCGTTCACTATGCTGTTTATTAAATAAAATACGTTTTCTTAGTCAAATAGTGTTGTTTCTCAGTCTTAATAATATGCTGTTTGGATATTAAGTGTATGCAACTATTCGGCACCAGAATGTCTGATGAACTTGAAGCAAGAATGTGGGATGAAGGGGGTTCTAGGTATGAAAGCAGGAGTCGTGGAGCTTATTTTGAATCAGCCTTTGCATCATCTGAACACTTGGATCGGGCGCCCTTGTTATCCGAGGTAAGTGCATTGTTTTCCATTAGGTAGCTAATTTTCTTTCGCACAGTGTTTGCGCAATTTTCTTTCGATTACGAACAACATTGAATTTGTTTGCTCTTAAAATCTACTTTGTTGGTTTTAATTTTTGTACACAATTTACATATAGTATTAACATAATGTTTTACCTGTATGAAGTATTGAAATTTGTATTTCTTAAAATGAATATTGGAACGAAATGAATAGATATGAGATATATAAATCTTAAATAATTCAACTTAATTATCAATACCTGGTTTTGGTTTATTTGTTTTTATTTTTTTTATCAACAATCTGAACATACTCTTCACTGCTAAAGCTACACTGATTTAATTCACAACATTATTCATTCATTCATTCATGTAACACAGGGTAAGGAATTACAATGATATAAAAATACTTCTTTGTTTCAAACTATTATAATATATTCAAGGTACATAACCATTTTGATATTAAAATGTTAAAATGCCTCATGCGTCCTGGTCTTATACCTATCTCAATAAATATTGACTCTGACTTTATAGAAAAGATGTAAAAAAAAACACTTGTCTGTAAATACAAATTATAAATAATAATTGTTGCACTTATACTTAAACACCATATTTATATTTTGCAATTTTCTGTATTGTTTTCTTAAAACACAGATTATTAATGATGTAATGATTGGCTGTTAATGACAGTCACAATGTTACTAGTAAATATCTTTAAACAATTCATACTTAATATATGAATAATAATTAAGCACTCATTAAATATGTTTTTAACACATTAATTGCTAGTTGTCATGTAGGTACAGATCCTAAATTATTAGTCACTTATATTTTTCTTTGTTTTAAATTAAGACCTTTATTTTTGTTTCTGCCCTGTATTGCAGTTCAGTGTTTTAATTCCTTCCGGTTTAAGTCAGGAGCAACGGGAAAAAATAGAGGTAATACTCATATCTGTATATCATTACAAGATTTACTAATTCTAAATAAGAATTAATTTTCTCATCTTGTAGAAATATATATATTTAATAAAGAGTCTTGTCTTAATATTCGTGAACATTAATTATTGTATACCTAAGTAGGTATGTAAGGTATTATCTAAAAAAAATACATGACTGAATTTAAAATACCCATATTCAACATTCTCAGATGTGTATGCTAATGTATGTAATTGTTATTATTTACTTGTTGTTTTACATTTGCATCCTGAGCCGTAACATATATTTTAAACAAAAATATGTGCATTTTTAAGACATCTCCAACTAATGTGTATGGAATGCTAAACCGCCTCCTTGTAAACAGCTCTATACTCTATACTTGGTCACTGAGCTACCATCACACCATTACACCAAAATACACTGATCTTTATGTGCTTCCTTGAAACCCCAAATGATTTGTCGTGAGACATTTCGATTTCAATTACTTACAACAATAACAAAATGTACTGAGTTGTTTCTTAGTATTTATTCCTTAATGCATATTTTTTAAAGACAAACAAAATATTTACTTCGTTTTTATTCTACCTTTGTATACTTAAGAAAACGAAATAAACGTGGATAAGAACAATCGCGACTAATTAATACATTGATTATATTTTCTAAGTGTAACCATCATAGTTATTTAAATGGAGGTTTTGCAGGTCCCTATGAGACCTCGCAGTAACAGACACATCTACCAGCTCACATTCATAAATGGTTGCTACATCGCTTAAGGATAGATTTGGATGAATTACTATTTCCTTATATCCAATACTAACAGATATATTACATAAAACATTTTTAATACAATAAAGGTATTTGGCACATTTTATCGTAAATCGGTTTTTCCTTTGTGTTCTGTAAAGTTTTTTTCAATAATATAAAGTATGAACCGAGGTACTTATAGTTCATTAGTTGCTAAAAAATTGTGTTGTGCAAGTATTATCGTAAAACGGAAATTCCGTTCCATTCTGAGATAAACGCAATGCGTGTAAATTCAATCAAAAAAGTGTTTTTTTTATAAAATGTTCATATAAATGTATATGTATTATAAATAAAATAAGTGTTATAATTATATAATAAAGTGCATGTTGATATATTTTATAAACAAATGAGTTCAGAAATGATAACAATTCAAATATTATAATCGAGAAATTGCGCTATAAGTTGAAGTTACATAAAAGAAAAAGAGAACATTATACATTTCTTAGTAATACTTATTTAATTTGACATATTTTTTCTTATATAATAATAAATTATTCGATAGAGTGATTACACGTTTGAAATAACTTAAGATCTTTTCTCCGTTCAACGACGGGTTCACTGAAGCGTATCAGAAACATAATTAAAGCTTTACAGTCTTTACATCGATCGACTTTCATCGTGAGGCAAGAAATTGTAATACGTATCTAGCAAAATAAATTATTATTTCTTTATATATTTTTCTTTTTATGAGATCTTAACCGTTTGTTATTTAATTTAGTAAGAGACAGTATATTGTCAAATAATATGTAGCTACTGGAACTAAAAAAAATTGATATTATTATTTTTAATCGAAAATATAAACCATACACCTAATGGTATTGTTTCACCAGAGGCTAGTTGGTTATAAATACTTCCTTTCAAAGGTTTTTGTGATAAATATGTAATTTTAGTATCGGTCGTGCTCTGGAAAACTGATTTTTAAAGACAAAATCTATTTTTTTTACATTATAATGAAATACACGTTGGTGTATTATTTAATGAAATAAGGAATTAAAAAACATAAATTACAGCGATGATAGCTGAGATAATACATTCCACAACACCAATGTAATATACTATATATATACATTAGAATAATTTACAGACACAATACATATATAACACATACATGTATATAATGTAGCCAATACAGGAGGAGTTACCGCTCCTTTGTGTGAGTTTGAAGTACGAACCTTCATCTCACGCTTCAGTAAGAGATGTTACAATACCTAATTGTAACATCTTCAAATTGGGATGCTTATTACATGTTTTCATTTAGTCTCACCTGTCCCGGTGTTTGTTAGTAAATAATAAAGTAATATTGTAAGTTAAATTTCACCCTCTTCTCAGTGTCCGATTGAGCTGACATTTTTCATGTATTTTAATTACGCGTGATAATGTAATCATATAAATACATTGACGGAGGTAACAAATTAAAAAAACCATTATAACACCTCAATTTTTTTTGTTTGTCAATCCCAATGTAGTGTAATGTAATTATAAAAAAAATGTGTCTGATATAAAAACGCAACTTGTATTTAATATATCTGCTTTAAATTATTTTTCACTTAATAGTTACTTAATAGTTTTATAAAGTATTTTTCTTTTGATTTTACTATCCCGTCGAATTAAAAATTAATAATCTAAACTGATATTACAAATTCATGAATATAAGTTGATTCAATCGAATTATTACTTGGACTTGAGAAAAAATAGCAATCATCTCGAGAGATAAACGCTAACTACGCCTTATTTACCGACATGTGACATACCGACGTAACTAGATGCTACCTACCTATATCAAATAATTGCATTAATGACGCTTGTGTTAAACTCAGAGCTGTTTGTAGATTGAACACCCACACTAACACATACCAGTTGATGGAATATAAAAATACTAGTCACACACACTACTGGGGGATACTTATGTGTACAGCCAAAACATGTTTACATGATACGAGGTCGTGTTTTCGTTATACGACACGATACCGCATCGTGCGGTATAATTTTGTGAAACTGAAAATTTTTAAACTAATATAGAAACTTTCGCAGGTACAGGAGCAACGAAAGAAACTAACATAATTTTGATAACCGTCGAAAAACATAAAATACTGAGTAAATACAGTCCACTAGCATTCTAAACGTTTAAACGTGTTACACCTCAAATAGACGTCATCGACATTAACACGTCAACAGTATAAAGATCGGTACTAATTAATAAATAAATTGTAAATAAATTTCAAATAGATAAACTAGAATGAAAAATTAAAAAAATAACGTATCCGTGTACGGTATACCAGTGACCGTATGCCAGAGGTCGCGGCTCCGAATGCCGGCCCCTGTCGGTTAATTTTTCATTCTATACTGACTAAAAAATTTGAATACCTCTACATTTTTATAGATATTTTTAAACAAAACGTCAATATTCCTGCTAATTTCATTGAACTAAAATGTTAGTATCTTCATTTTAATGTTTATTTTTTTATCTTTGAACGTACTGTTGTGATGACTTGTGTACGTCAAATGGTACTAGTGTCATAAGAACCTATTTTGATAACATAAATATCGAAAAAAGCTCTTCTACAAAAACACCTTTCAACTTGAATTAAAATTACTCTTGTTCCAAACGCGCCCTGGTCTGAGAAGAACCACACAACAGACTCAGCCGGGTGTCTCTTTATTGTGGTCACTGTTTCATAAACGACCTTGAAAAATAGCGAGTCATTGTCTCCACCAATCAGAGAAGAGTACTCACTAACGGCCATTGTACTATGCGATGCGATGTACGCTAGTTGAGTTAGTGCTTAGATTGTATATTGTAAAGTATATAATATAACTCGCTAACTAGGTATGTTTGTTTCTACACAATATATATTCCATACATTAGTCAATTGGCTAGAAATATTAGTCAACATATATTTTAATATTAGACTATTTATTGATATTTCTGTTATAAAAGTCATCCTCCCTTTGGAACCCAACGCGTTAACAACCACCCATCCCTTCCAGACGATGACGTACTCCAGTTGAGTCCAGATATCAGAATGTAGTATATGATAAAGTTACAATAAAACCATAAGAGTAGTCTGATAAACGTATCATTAAATCCTCGAAATAAAATATTTACTGAAACTGATATTTTATTAAATAGTATTATTACAATATTATCAGTAAAAAGTTATATTGTTCTACATATTTGTGATAATAATACTAGTATTGGAACGCTAAGAAGTTATTTTATCTGTTTATTATTTTTCATATCTTAGTTCTCAGTTGAAGTACCTCACGTGTTCAACTGATGTCGTCTGATTAAAATGAATGGGAAACCTTATATCATTTTAATATATTAATATTAATGACTTATATGACTGATCACACGTAAAATTGTACAGACCACGAGCAGGATCGAACCTGCTACTTCTGGGATACCGTCAAATCGATTTGTCAACTTTATATTAGTTAAACATATATCTAAACATGAAAGTAAGACATTATATCTTCGAAACTAAAAGATCAGGCAAATGCGTATGTACCTACAGAGACACGGGATTTAAAAACACAATAGTAAATAATGAAAATCGCCAAAGATATATCAATTGATATTAAAGCTACATATTAAACGAGAAACTAATCTAGCTCAAGATTATCAAGGCATGTGTTTGATAACAGTTTTGATATATTAATATCCTATACAGAGACAGCCAATTAGTTATTCATAAACGTAACGTCAGTACCGAGTCAGTCGCCTCTTTGAACTCAGATACATCTTCAGACTAACCGAATAACTAATTGTCTTTGATATAACTAATTATTTTACTAAAGTTATAATGACTACCTGTACTAATACTAGTTTTCACGTTGTTAGTTTTCGAGCAGTCATGAAACGAGTTCATGGTTGTATTTGTTTGTTATTTGGTTTTCGCTTGTTATTTGGTTGTCCAGAGGTCGCTTCGTGACTGCTCGAAAAGGTTCAACGTTTTGTAAAAACCTAAACTCGTACTAGGCGTACTATTGCGACTTTTTACGTGTTACATTAGTTCGGGACATATAAGTCTGGAAATTGATTTTTCTTATGTTCATTTTCTCATGTATATTTTCTGCTTGATATTTACAATGATAATTACTAATTTTATTTGTGTAATTTTTTTCGTCCATAATTTTCTTAATTATATTGCTTGCAACACTGTCGCGAAATATCAACATAAATATATTATTTCTGAAAAACTATAGTAGGGTTTACTACTACTAACCAGATTTTATTACCAAACAGAAAAAAAATCAATTCCGATTTGTAGTATCTTGAAAAAATATATTTAAAAAATATTAAATATAATAGAATTTATAGTAATATATTGATATTATATGAAAAACTATAGTAATGGCGCTATATTCTCGTAATTATCGTTTCTGCACGTTACTTCAAATTACCTACATTTTTATTCATTATTCAAGTGAAGTCGTTCTATTCTCGCAGTGATTTCCAACTTGTCGTATAAATTAGAATACATTATTTTTATTACATATATTTTATTCAAGGAGATGGAGAAAATGCAAGTAAGTTTTTATTTTATTTTATGATTTTAAATACGAGCGCCTTACTAACAAGCTTAGGCTTATTTACAGACAACAAAGCTAAATTATAATATTTTTTCAATCATAAGAAAATTATAAATTTATTTAAATAGAGTGATTTTAATGAAGAGATCTTAAGTAGATTAAAATAACAAAATCATTTTTTCGTTGTCATAGTTCGGAAAATTAATTGCCACTGATCTGAGAAGAGCTGACTTCAGAAACTCAGCGTTCGTTCAAATAGAAATTTGCCATATTTAAATCCTAAATATTTTATTTATTTTTTCCACTTCGAATCAACAACAGTGATCTGATAAGTCATTATAGTGTTTCAGTGACGTCGATATTTAGTGAGCTACTTACTAACTTGTCGAACCATCGCAGTAGATTCGACGGGAAGGCCTTATAAGAAATATAAGTGATAATAAAATAACACTGATATGAGATGTAAGATTGGTCGGTTCTATCATATCTAAGGTAACTTATTATAACCTTTCCCTATAGCCAAAAGGTAACCGTTCGTCGTTGATTGTATTCATTGATTCTATGTATTGACGTATCATTCTATTCGATAGCGTCAATGCCACTTGTCTATGGTATTTGTTATTTTTATGTAATACTTAATAAGTTTGTGATCGTCTTAAGGTCGGTCACGAGGTGAACTACACACGGTATATTTTCTGCTGTGCTTTGCTGTTTTATAAATCTTTAACGGCATTGTACATAGTAAGGCCGTGGCCCTCTAGCAAAGACAATAAATTTACTATAAAAGTACATTTAATAAAATGGATAGATAGAAAGAAAAGTGTTTTTTCAAATATTTTTTACACACATTGAAGCTAATAATATCTTGTAAAAATATAATCGAAAAAGGAAGTCTTCATTGGAATATTATCATTGCTGAGTTGAAAACAATTAATGGTTTTTCTTATAATAATTTAAAATGTTATGTATTTAAATTGTTATTACATTAATAACGTATTGAATATCAACGAGATATAACAAGATACAATCCACCGACCTCAATATTTATTTACTAACAATGATTTAGGGGATTACATTTTTAAACTCCATCTGAGATAAACTATCAAGACTTGATTGGTGCAGGTATCGTTATAACTTATCTTACATTATTTGTTTCATCAGACTCTGTAGTTATAAAGTACCGCAGGCCGTGAACCAACAAGGTTTGTTGCACTATTATAACTTTGATTCCTACCATAAGCTCTATAAAACAGTAGTATTTTATTCCTGCTTAGTGATTTAAAAGAATGAATGCCATCCTCAAACACAAAAAATTGACATTAAACAATATAATATTAATATTTCAAATGTCAAAGCACACTTCATGGTAAGAGTTGATAAGGTTTCCTATAGTAAAAGAATGAATGATTTAGAATGATCTAATCTAACCTTGTGATCCAAACATTATTAAGGTATTACGTGATGTTACTTTTAGGACGGATTCAAAATTGGAATGATATCATTCTAAAGTTATTGTATGAGTTGACGGTAGTTGACGGCAGGCCTACTGCTTACTGGACGCGGTCGAACATTTTCGTCACATATTTTATATATTTTATTATTTTAATATGCATTTCATGACACTGGTTGTAGATTTCGTCGTTATATAGTATTCAATGAACGGACTATCATATTATTTTTTAAAATGTGATTTCTTTTTTCAGAGTTCAGCGCATTTATATATTTAAAAAAATCTGAACTTATGAGTTTTAATACTATGAAACATATATCGTTTTCGAGCAGCTACGAAACGAAACGAGTGCTCGGCTGTGATTGGTTTACTACCATCAGAACCAAATAACAACCAATCAAAACCAAGAACTAATTTTCTGACTGTTTGAAAACTATAAGTGATTCGTACTATCAAAATCCATACTAGAGGTACTGCTGTATTATATTCGTGTTACGTAAACATTAATGAGACTCGCAAATCTATAAGGACTATTTATAGTAGTGATGTGATTATCGATTGGAAAAGGGACGATTGACCTCACAAAGCCCTCGGCTTTGATGTCTTGTAACTTTAGTTCATCACTTGTTCTATTAATAGAAAGGCTTATGGGGGAGAAAGGTTCTCGAGTAGCTTAATGACCGAAATTAATAATCAATCCTGATCCATAGATTGAAATGACAATCCTTTTCAATTCACTTTGTAAAGCCATCTAAGGTTTGAGCCATCTACAACTCGTAAGTTCGGTGTTAGTCTAACGCTAACGAAATGTAATTATTTTTTGTTGAATACTTACTACATTTAATTCTATCTTATATATATATATATTTAGGCGATCCACTTTTGAACAACTCATCACGATAGCTCTTGGTCCATAATTGACTTTATCAATTGACTTGAAATTTGGTAGGAATATTCCTCAGGTGGTGTAGAGGTCAGCTAAGAACGGATTTTACGAAACTCCACCCGCAAGGGGGGTTGCGGGGGCGTGAATAAAAAAAACTGCACATTTACAAACTATATCTGTTACAGATACAAAACTCGGCCAAAATATTCTTTTTGGCATGTGGCAAAAATATATTTCATGAAATTCTACCCTCAAAGGGACGATACAAATTAAGAAAACTGTATCTTACAATCTATAGCTCTAATGTCTATATTGTTAGGCATTTTTGTTTTGGCATGGAGAGGTTAGTTAAGAACGGATTTTATAAAATTCTGACCTCGAAGTCGATTGCTGGGTGTAACAATATAAAATTCGAATTTTTAATCTATCGCCTCAACAAACTTGAAATTTAAAGTTAATATTTCTTATGCAATATAGACGTCAGATCAAAACGGATTTTATGAAACTCAGCTCGCGAAGGGGGTTGCGGGGGAGTAATCATCAAAAATTCGCACTCCTAATATATTGTTCCCGAAGACTTGAAATTTGGTAGGCATGTCCATTCAGCCAGGTAGTCACCTAAGAACGAATTTTACGAAAATGCAAGGGCGTTAAATTAATAAAGCACGTTTAAACTATAGCTCCTGTATGTTCAGAACGTGGTGAGGATATTCTCTCTGGTATGATAGATATTATGAAACAAACTACTTTTTAACAAAGCGCCATCTATTGGATACTTACTCAATCCAGTCAACAGTTTTGTATTTTTGTATTGTTTTATTTATTATTAACTACTGGACCGATATCAAAAATTCATACTACATTTAAAAGAAAAATAGAGATGCCTAATAAAAATACAATAATATTTGATAAAATTAATCAGAAAAAATGCTTGCGATGCGGAAAATATGTTCGATAGCACAAAAAAATGTTCTATAGTATTAAAGAACGTATCAATACCTACTAAAAATTCTGGATACCATTTGTCCAACTACTATAGCTACGCCACTATAACTACTTTTTTTTTTTACCTCTTAAAACTTAATAAAAGTGCCGACAATATCAAAACCATACTATTCAAACCTCTGTACTAAGTGTTGTCCTATTAAATGCCGTCCCTATTGACATCGATATCTTTACATTATCATTTTATTTGTGGAGGTGATGATTAAAGCAACTTATCCAAATCTAAAAATATCTTAACCAATATTGAGAAATAGCTTTCACGTTGGATCTAAGCTATATTATATTATACCCTTGAAATAAATAAAGATGGAGAATGGATAGAGAAGTTTCTAATGAACTCGGTGTTCTAAAGTCCTCGCGGACGAAGTCGCGGGCAACAGCTAGTATACGATATGTGTTAAGGCCGGCTGGAAATGACAGATAAGCGTTGGCCACTAAATATTGTCTCGCAGTTCTCTTTTTTTACGAAACTCAATAGCTTGTGAAATCGTTTGTAATTTTTTCTTCCATTTTCGCAGTTAGCCTAGATTTGTAGATAGAACTAGGTTGTAAAAAGCCATGAGGTAAATGGCTTGGCGCGGGTTGATAACTTAATTGGACAGACGCCATTGCTGTTCTGGATAGTGGCGCCAAAAAACTAAAAATACTATGACGTTATTTCTTATTAAACATGAACATAAATAAAAAAAATAATTTCGTATTAATATTTACATTAACTTTATATATTATATAGATCGTCTTACTTTTAGGAATTCGTTCTTCTCAGTGTCCGGCTTATAATTAATAAGCCTTTTTTGTACCCTTTACAAAGAGCTAATATAAAATATAAAAATAGGCAAACCTCTAATGTTTATTCATTAATGCCTTCATAAAAATAAAGTTCAACTTAAAGTGTATTAAAACGGAAATTAAATATTGTTTATTATTATAACACATTTTTATAATTACATGTAAATATTCAAAACAAGATGTGACGCCGGTTTCTGGAAGAATGACTAAAGTAAAATTGTTTTGACAGCTTCATCAGAGTTGTGGTTGGCTATCTATCACGTCATTAACACATCAACCAATGAGAGAGTTATCACGTGATTTGACATCGTATCGATTATTTACAACATGCGTGAAGATTGATTTAAGTTATTAAATGTTTATATAAGTGATTAAAATACAGCAAGGTACACATTTAACCGTTCAACGCAATGAAGCGGACACAATCAGTTATCGCTTGATTGAAGAATATTAAATGTATTATAGAGTATTAATTTGGTGAGTTTGTTTGTTTGAATTATATTACATTTGTTTCCACTATGTCTTTAAAATTCCATCTCAAGAGCTTCCAGAGCTGAGTAAATAGTCTACTTCGCGATAAAAACTAATTAAGGTGAAATACCTTTTTATTTCCCGACGTTTCGGCCGAATTTCACCAGCCGTGGTCACGGGATGACTAATCAGCTCAGCGTCGTCTTCGTGAGGCGCAAGTCTCGGTAACTACCCTCACTTGTTCCTCATTATTTGTGTTGTTGATATTGTTACTATCGGAAGTGAGGGTATTTAAACAAACGACACTAACGGTGTCTACGCACTGGCTTTTTGGCGAGGGTAGTTACCGAGTTACCGAGTAGTTACGCGAAATAAAATCGCTAATGATGTATCAGGTAGAATCTTTTTGTACTTTTGAACTAATTTTCCGAAGATTTCACAACGCCCTTCCGTAATCCACGTAAACGAGCTACAACGAGTATATTAAAAATTATGTTAATTACAAGCGTTCATTTAGTTTCCTGTCCCGATGTTTGTTAGTAAATAATAAAGTAAGTAAGTGAGTCTTGCAAGTTAAATTTCATCCACATCACAGTGACCGATTGAGCTCAAATTTGGCATATATCTTAATTACGCGTGATAATGCAATCATATAAATTTAGGTAGGTACTACAGGCTAAATAACCGAAAAACACTATACTAAAAAAAGTTTTTTTTTCTCTACATTTTTTGAATTTGGTATCGAATCGACTTTAGTGCTATAAGTCAAGACGACATGGGAGACCAAAAAAAAAAACGTTGGAATTTCCGTCTTTCTCATAAAGCCTGGTCTCTGGTAGTGCAAGAGATTGTCGCGCGTGGTGACCATTACTTGATGATAGCACACTCCCAACTTTAATATATTGAGCTATATTACCAAACTTGTTTGGTTCTTATAACATGGTGATTGTATATTAATATTCGGTTATTTAAAAAACAATGCCATAAACAGAAGTGAGTACTATAACGTCTTACTTATATAGTAGAAGTTTTCCTTATAACGGGTTCCGTATATACAAATAGATTGCAAAAAGGTTCCATGGGCATGTGTGGGCCGACGACTGTCGACCGAAGAAGATCGATGGGACTCCCAAACTATTTACGAGTCGCTGATGTTCGAAATAAGAAGTTTGTTTATATACTGTTTTATTATTGGATCTTTGAGTTGTGGGTCGTCAATTCTTGTTTCGTTTGGGGGCTAGTTTATGTAAGTAGTTGTTGCCCGTGATTCTATCCGCATGATCAGCACGCCTACCATGAACTTTATAGCAATATTACAATAATCTTACCTTCGAATTCTATAATTTTTATATTATATAAATAAATTCCTAAAAGTAATGTTTAATACTGTTTCGATAAGACGTTTAGATGACGTCATCTAAAATAATTCATTCGTAAAAGAATAAGAAATAATATAATAATAAGAAATATTATCAACTCTTACCGTGAAGTGTGTTTTGAAATGTGAAATATTAATGTAATATTGTTTTTATGACAACTTTTGGCATTTAAAGAAAAAAAATCATTCTTTACGTCTGTAATAGAGGAACAAAACTATATTATTTTATAGAGCTCTGGTATAAATCAAAGTAATATTATTGTAACTAAACTTCTTAAAACTATGATAGTTCTTAAAAGTTTCTGATGCTGAAGTATAGAAGGTAACTTACGCTCGGTTGTTCATCTTGTCTTCACGCTGAAGTTCGTTCTAAAAATTGACGTTTTTTTGGGCTTGGATAGTTTTTTTACTACCTACATATAAACTTACAAACTTTACCTCTTTATGATATTAGTATATAAATTATAATATGTCTATGTCGATGAATATTTCCCAGGGCTCATAACAAATACTCGTTTGCGCACACGTTGCGTAAACGGTTCATTTCTACACAAAACCGGTATATCATATCTTTAGAATTATAGTCAATGTCTATAATTCTAGAACACATTTATACCCTATATAGAAGTCTAGAGTGGCTGTGGCTGTGGCTTTATAAACTTTAAATATAAATATAATATTTTAAATAATTCAAAGTCTCCGACACGGCAGGACTCGAACTTGTGACCTCTGGGAAACATTCCCGTCGCTCTGCGAATTGAACTACTCTGTCACTGCCCATCTTGATGAATCTATAATGATATATATATATATTGTTTGATAAATCTTAATAACATATATAAAATAAATTTAATACAATAGTTTGAAGAATATAAGTATTTTATTAGAAAGCAGAGAGATGCGTTTTGTAAGGTAGCATTGTTGTAAGAAATGGCTATTAGTTTTTATTGGTATATGCAATAAGAAATAAATCTTTATGTATATTGTTATTGGATTTTGCTACGGTTTGTATGAATATTGAAAATGTAAATATATTCTACGTCATAGATTATTGCATACTAGAGATGTCTTCTAGGAGATGGGAGATCTGAAACTGACCTTGACTTACATGTCGGCTGAGCGCGCCGTGGTCGCCGTGGTCCTCCGGTTGTGATACCGACTAATGTGTCGGTGGTCGTGGGTTCGAACCCCCCGCATTAGAAAAGTGTTTTATAAAAACGTTTTATTATGTGTGTAATAAATAAAAATAATAAATTGTGTGCGTTTATTAGTTGTCCGCTACCCTCAGTACATTCTTGGTTTAGTTTCTGTTTAGATTTCTTTGTTTGTGAATGTCCGAATATATATTAATTATAATTAACATTTCCATCCATCTTAAACTATAAACTGGTTTCAGTTACTATATGGTCGTTAGTAAAGTAATAGATCGAGACATATTGAGTACATATAACAAATAATATACCATATAAGATATACAATAATAACTTATATGGACAAATACAAACCGTATGTTTAAGTATGTATTTGGTTTTTAGTAATTTAAGTTGGTCTTTTTAAAGTCTGTTGCATTTAAAATATATATATATATATATATATTTTTAATTTGGGTGCGTAGTCTTATAAATTATATTTTTTTTCAAATAAGTCTTACATTGTCACATGTTAAAGACAATATTTTTATACTCACAATAGACCAAATGAATTATTACATTTGTTATTATAATAAAATTATATATTCTGATGGCTGATTATTCATTGTATGCCAACAAACTTTATTTTGGCTGGATCTCATGCATTTTACACAGGAAATTAAAAGTATGTTAATCAAAATGATTGTAGTTGAAAATATATAATGAATGAAAAGTCGATATTATCACGCGGGTGTTCGACCACAAAAACCGAATTAAATTAATATGCAAGCAACACAGCACTTTGTAATGTAACTTTATTTACGATACAAAACATTTATTTTATTTAAATACAAGAATTAAATAATATTATAATCTCACTCAGGTTTAATAAAAAAATCGTGAATAATAAATATGTATATAAATCCTCCAATATATTTAATGTCGACTGTTGGTAGATTACAGTTTATTTTTTGATTGAACGTAAGGAAATGTTTTTTTTTTTTTTTCATAATTTACTTATAGTACATAATTACTCGGCCGATAGTGACTTATTTGCTTCGACTTAAATAACTAATGACCCGGTGGAAAAAATGACCGCATCTACCTTGTTTAAAAAAAGTCATAATATATAATTTACTGAATTAGTCTGTTTGTTAATCACTTTAAATCGTTACATATTTAAAGGATGGTTTAAGACTTTGGAAATAACGTGTTGTTATATTTTAAAAACTATTCTAGTTGATGATACCTTTGACCATCTCATTGAATACATTAAGAAAGGCCTCCTATATACTAGTATTATATATAACGTTAAAATGTACGTTAATGTCGCTAAACTCCTAGTGGTTATATCCTTAGTACACATCTGTAGTAATACAAATATGTATGTGTTTTTAAAATATATATATATTGTATAAATATAGATATAATGCAATAGTTAACTACATTCAATTATTGTCTCAATAATTATTATTACAAGGTGCGTTCAATATGTTGTTTTATTTTGGTTCATATTGTTAAACACTTCATCTGGTCAGACCCTCACCACACATCTCTAATACTACCTAAAAGTCTATTCTCGTTTGTGTTTGAGCAGCAGCGTCGTGGTACCATTCTTACAATGACCTTTTCAAGGTTAGTCATCTGTACCAACAACGCGCTCATCGCACTCGCCCTGAATATGACCTTCCAAAAAGGCGCAAATTAGACGATAGTTCCGACTTATTTACCCAATTTATTAAATATAAAATAATGTCATCTCATGTTAGTTTTAATATAACATTTTTTACTATACCGACATCTTTCAGTACAAGCTTTTGATCTTTTCAACATTTTCGTTGGTAGTGGCACTCACTGGCCGCTCTCTCGGGCCGTACTCTGCGCCTCTTTTGTATTCACTTCACCACTTTTGAACTTGAAATGTATAAAGAAGGTAGTTGATAAACGGCCACCATTTCTTTGTGAATGGTTTCTTTGACTTTTTCTTTGTTTTATGAGGAATTTAATAACCTTTTGGCCCTCAGTTTTCTTATATATATATAATATTTGATATATATTTATTAAAAATGTAATATTCACAAGTATGTGAAATTGAGTGTAAATGCCCTTCAATAATGTCATTTCTCTTATAATTATTAATGAATAGTAGACCATGTTGATATCGAGTATACATTGAACTCCCCGGTAGTGGTACGTAGGTTCCAATCTAGGCTTTGATTCCTTCATTATTAAAATGTCAGTAATACAATTTTAAATAAGAAACTGAACTTAACTTAACTCGTTATCAATAATTAAATAAAGTAACGGATTCATTCAATCTTTAAAGCAAAAATACTATTGATTATTAATTTCTGATATTAAAGAAATAGATTTTAGATTATTATATTAAAATGACTCAATCATGATGATTGTTTCAGGATAGTTACACAGAAGTCTCCGTGGCTGACCCCCAGGACACCGAGGAGCACTGCCACTGGTCGCGACCGGAGCCCCCGAGCGCCGTGCCGCAGCTCCTGGCTGCTCTCATACTGTGTGCTGTTTTTGTGGTGAGACATTTTTAAAACCTAAACAAATTGAGTATTGTGAATGCATGTAAATATTATATTTGTAGTCTATTTTTCATAAAACAAAGCTACTATTAATGTTATTAAAGTTTAAAACTGCTTTTATTATATAATACGATAGAAAATTCTGTAAATATATATATTTAAAATATTGTATCACCTCGACAGGCAACTTACCATACCTTCTGTTGTGAATGTGTAGATCTGTGAGCTGGTGGGTGGTTATCTAGCTGGCAGTTTGTCTGTCATGAGTGACGCAGCTCATATGCTGAGCGACTGCGGGGGCTTCGCCCTCGCTCTACTAGCCTTCCGCTGTGCTAACCGACCACCCAACGCTCACATGTCTTATGGCTACCGGCGAGCTGGTGAGTTGTACTAGCAATACTCACTATGGAATGGAGTCAAGAGAGAACTTTGTACTTTTAAGAATAGAGAAGAAGAAGAAGGAATGAGAGTTGGTATACCTAGAGCTTCTGTTAGGAATGCAAATGGAAAATTATATATATATATATAAGATATTTAAAAAATCTGTGAAGGACTCTTATTAACACACACAGACACTCGTTGCATAATTTGTGTTTTTTAAAGTACTGTTTAGTTTATTAGTTTATATTTATTATATTAGTTATATATGTATTTATATATGTAAGAGTGTAGTTAGTTGTATGTCTGTTTGTAGATATAGTATATAACATTACACCACCCACTTGTAATAAAAGTATAATCCTTTCATGTAATGGTTGTCAGAAGAAAACGCTCTTTGGCGATAAAGCCGCCACTTGTACTTACTTTACGTTTTTATTTTTTTGGTATACA
The DNA here is from genome assembly GCA_963555665.1 of Dircenna loreta. NCBI lineage: Eukaryota > Metazoa > Arthropoda > Insecta > Lepidoptera > Nymphalidae > Dircenna > Dircenna loreta. The sequence continues at coordinate 17,034,801 of OY743095.1, forward strand.
AAGGGAATTTATAAAAATAAAGTTAGAAAATTGAGTTACATGCCGTACATAATAAGTTTAATGTTTTACATTTTCATAACATCAAACACAATGGTCTAAAAATAATAATGGACTAAAAAAATATCCAAGCCCTGTCACCTTTACACTCTGTGTATAAATATATGAAAACAATATATTTTCCATAGCTATTCTAGTTTTTGAATAGCAGGGTCCCTGTGTTGGTACCTGCTAGTAGCTGGTAGTAGTCAAAATATCGTCATAGTGAAGAAAAAATGTGTACGTTAATGACGAAGCAGCAGAGCGGTGTGATCTAACTACGCGTTCTGACCAATAAGAACGTTGCTTTGCTTCCTTGTGTAACGTTATTGTTTGATTGAGACTTCTCTCAATACGACGCTATAACTTCAACTGTAACTAGAATATTGTTTTTATATAAACGGCGATCATGAATCATTATATATACCTATAATAAAAAAACTAGTTATTGTCCGCGTAGAGTATACGAAGATTTAACATGAAACATTAGTTCATAAATTCCTTACTAAATCTGCTATCACATGCATTTATTTTAATCTAACTGGTAGTCTATTAGCAAAATTAAAAAAAAAAACCTCCAGTTTTGTTATATAACATTATATATATATATATTTATTCAGTTTAAATAGTAATTGATACTTTTAGATTGAAAATAATCGCGAAAGTCATTTAGTTTTTCTCTGTCTGTGTGTGTGTAATCTCGTCTAGACTGATTGATTGCACGGCTGGACGAATCGAGCTGACGCAGCACAGGTAGACTGACTGCTGACATTGTTAGCGTTAAAAAAGGTTCAGACAAATCTCAAGGGATAATATTTTAGAGAAAGATGTCATTATATCTTGAAAAATTGGATTTATTTTTATGTACTTCGTTATGGATTTAGTTTTGTGGCCATTACTTTCACACAATGTTGAAATTATTGACTCAGTCTTTATATAAAGCTTCGCCATAACTTTATTAATGTTTACTGTAGCGTGTGTGTGTGATCAACGTGGAAGGGTATTTATATATAAACTTATTTCAAACGACTTTTGATCAAACGTAACGGCGCTTGCCCCGTGACGGGCAGAATGCATGCAAGCTTATAACTACAAGTGAAAAAATGTAACTACGTGACGAAAACCTAAGAAAACTTCCCCGCCCCAGTGACCAAGCGTGCTATTTTCAAAACCCCCCTCCACTCCGAAACGGGTCACGTAGTAAGGATAAATTCCATGTCCATACAACGGCTGACAGCTTCCCCTAATACACTAATTTCTTACTCTATCCTTCCTTGTTGCCACACATCCAGCTCCGTTTCATACATACACTTTTCCTTCATCTCCTTGAACCGCCGGCTCTCAGCCCCAAACACAGCTACTTGTAGATATGGACGCTCTAATATTCCTACTTATCCATGTTAAACATTGTATTATCTGTACAATTTGTAGTCTTACACGGATAAGACGCGAGCTAATGAGATAAATTAATATGAATATGTAGTAGTTCTCTCTTATTTATTAACGAATTAACGATGTGTCGTTAAAATAATATGGAATAATAGACAATTAAAATAATAATTTATTGAGCTGTGAAGTATGAAAGCAACAAAAATCAAACGTGTGAAATAATATGAAGTGCAGCTTTAATTACAATATATTCGTTGTAATCGTCATGTTTTAAAATCATCGGTCACTAGGATTGACAACTAGTTGACAAAAAGAAAACTTGAAATTGATGAATAACAAAAAAATATTTATTAGACAAAATTGCTTGCTTTACCATACTATATACCCGTAATTACTGTGATGAGTAAGTAAAGATAAAAAATGAGGTATTTCTTTATTTGTACGCAAAATATAATGACATAAAATAGGATACGTTATTATAAAGTGTGGCAACCCTACCGGTCACCGAGCTATGAGTGAGCGCGTCGAGATGTTTATTGATCAGCGTATCTGATGTTGAAGCTCTTTGTTCAATCACACGTGTGTTAAACACGCGTATGATGAAATTATTTACAATTTTAAATGAAATCAAACTAAATTTTATAATATTTTTCTTTTATCAACGGTAATTTGCATTTCGGTTAGATGGATGGTGGTAATGAGAGCTAAAATTATACAAATAAGGTAAAACTGAATAAAAATAAAAAACAGTATAAACTCTATATTCTATAAATTCATGTAATATTTATATACACAGGGATGTTTTTGTTTTTTTTTTTTAAATATCTAAACTTCTTAAGAATTTAATTAAATTTCTTTTTAATTAAATTTCTTTTTAAGAATCTCTAAATCTTCTTTTATTATCTTTGACAGAGGTGTTGGGGGCGATGACCTCGGTGCTGCTTATTTGGGTATTGACTGGTATATTCGTGTATGTGGCGGCACTTCGTATACACACGGGCGAGTACAACATCGAACCTGATATGATGATGCTGGTGTCTGGGTGCGGAGTGGCCTTCAATGTGGTGCTGGCGCTGGTGCTGCATGGCTGTGCCTCTGATGTAGGTGAGTTAGATGGACGGCCGTATGAGGCGGAATCACCTGCTCTCAGGAAATCAACATGAGGAAACTATTATTGCTACTATTAGTAAAGTGGGTGAGTTCCTTCTCCGTCTATTCAATATGTCATACCGTCATGGCCCTCGAGGGTAGCTGTAACCTGCACCTATCAATATTAGCCCATGTTTAAGGCGGACGGTAACATTTCACCACCCAGTGTATCCTCTGTTCGTACACCCACTACTAATAAAAAGACTTTTCTTTCGTTATTTCGTTTCTTTCTTTATGTCATAACAATCAAAGCAGCCTTAAGCGCCACATTGCGAAAGTTAGTTACTTTTAACAAGTAATTTCTTTATTTCAAACTCAAGTTTTTCACGGTTTGTTTCAAAAGTATGGAACGAACCTCAAACTAACTTCAATAATACTCTATAAAAGTCATACATGTCGCGGAGATAATATTTAATATCAATAAGGACTCATGATTTGTTACAGCTCACCACCACTCCCACGGTGGTGCCGCGTGCTCCCACGCGAGTGAGGGCCCCAAGTTCCGACTCTTCCATAGAGAACACCATCAGAACGGCGCTGTTCCTAACGGAGACTACTCCATGAAGGACCTCTCCAGCACAGAGGCGCACGTCAGCGGTGCCACTGCTAAGTAAAGTATTTTCTGTGCTGTTTATTAATTAAAACGTAGTTTAAATGTCATTAATATACACTTAACCTAACAAGGACGTTCCATGTTTTTCATCAGAATTAATTTAATTTTCGACATCTATACAAAATTTAAAAGTACTAGACGAGACCAATCTGCATATTTCTTATAGGTATTGAACAATAGTTTTTGGAATTTTTTGACTATAAAAATAGTCAAAAAAAATTGCATACTTTTTCAACATAAGTATAAAAACTACTGAACGGACTTTTTACTACGATATTACATCATTTCTAGAATAGGGCTGTCAACACAGCAATATAAACATTGTCGATTATATGTTGACTTGTTACGTGTGAAGTAAATGAAGTCACTAGCAATACCTAGTATCAAATCATAAATACACATGTATATTTTAAATAGGAACATAAACCTGCGGGCCGCTCTCATACACGTGATCGGAGACCTCATACAGAGTTGCGGGGTACTCGTCGCCGCCGTGCTTATCAAAATATATGTAAGTACTTATTCAAAAAATATCAATTCAAATTAATTTATTAAAAAAATCATATTTATCTGTTAGACGAAATTAATAAACAAAATTAATATGGATTGTCTTATTAAATAGCTCGATTTATATTAATACACATAAAAAAATAAACATTATATGAAGTGTCAACCCTGACCCCGCAGCCCAACGCCAAGGTCATCGACCCTGTGTGTACGTTCGTGTTCAGCGTGCTGGTGCTGATGACGTCAGCGCGCGTGGTGCGCGACGCACTCGCCGTGCTCATGCAGGCCGTGCCCGGGGACTTCAAGTAAGGGGGGAGGGAGGGAGGGAGGGGGTGGACATTTAGATGATGGACAAGTTTATAAGTTCACTTAACTTCTGTGTTATCCATCTTGCTTTATTTCAATCAATGAGACTGATAATCGGTCGACTCGGTCTGGGACCAAATTAAATTAATTGTATAATGACAGCACAGGGTTTGGATGTAACTTGAGTGCTTAATGAAAGTGAGGACGTACTGAGGTGGCGAGTGTGGTAGGTACCGCGAGTGCGTGTCCGCGCTGTCGTCCGTGAGCGGCGTGCGCCACGTGCACTCCGTCCACGCGTGGGCGCTGTCCACGCACCACACCGTCCTCACCGCGCACGTGGCCATCGGTGAGCGCGCCACCACTACCACTGGAAACAACTTCAGTCGCTCGTCAGCAAACAAACAGATTTTAATTACATTTTTCTTACCGAAAAATGTATTAACTAATTACTAAAATTTATTATTGAGAATTAATTTTAGCTCTAAACTTGACTTAGACTAGAAAAGTTTATCTTAGTTTCAGTAACCAAATTACATTAAATAAAATATATATTTTTTAAATATAATGTGAAATAAAAATAAATACATTATTATTTTTGCCTACTTTTGTTTCTTGATCTGCTAACATTCAACGCACCTACATGATAATAGAATATAACGGATCGACATTGTACACACACTATCGGTATAATATCATCGTCGTCCATAACACACGAGTGTGCTGCAGATGAGCTGTCTGAGTGGGAGGCGGTGCTGTCGAGCTGCCAGCAGCTGGCGCGGCGGCAGTTCGGAGTAAGCAGCGCCGCCTTCCAGCTGGAGCGGTACAGCGCCGCCATGGACACCTGCGCGCGCTGCCGCCAGCCCGCCGCGCTGCCCTGACCGCCGCGCACGCTCAGCCGACCCGTGCGTACACGCACACGCACGCACACACGCAACTAGTACTTGAACGCATTTGTTATTTATTCAATATCGTTACCTTGCAGGGGGCAGATTAAATGACATGGCTGAGCGACGACGAGATCTTGATCAATAACTTCAAATGAAAAAACCGGTCATTCGACCTGGTATTGTTGACCTGAAATATTTACTTACTTGAAGCCGCGCTACGACTAGGGTTGCTGACTTCACCAATATTCCTAACAATTATATATTTCAACGAACACCCCTCGTTTTTCTAAAGAGCTGTTCATTTTCTAGTTCCATTTCTATAACAAAGGTGTTAATAATTGAAAGTATTTATCTTATAATAATTTTAATATTATTTATTTATTATTCTTATCCTTAGCATTTGTCTTGGTCTGTTTATAATAATTAGCTAAGCTTCATTTTTCACTTTTCAGTTACTACTATTATTTATTGTAACTAGAAACCCTAGGACGTGAAAATAAGTTTCGAAATGCGAATGTGATAATAGACGCTAAAGGTAAAAGCTAAATAATTATTAGTTATAAGATAATATATTTGTGTAGATAGGACTTGTATACATTCCACAAAAGTATTGCATTAATGTTTAGATTTAAGAAATAAAAGTCACTTACTATTATAACAATGAACTGTAGTGGACGTTAGAGTGAGAAGGACAAAACACACCATAGAGAGAGAGAGTAGAGAACTTCTAAATAACATAGAGAAGCTATTTCATTTTGCAAGTCCAATTTTTCTAGTATTTTTAGTACATATTTTAGATTAAAGTCCAGCCGATTGGATCTTGTTTTAAGTAGTATTATTAGTGCCAAAGTAGTCAAAAAATTATGATAAAATAATTTTCTTAAAATCATGTAGTTTAGAACACTTGTTGACTTGTATGTTTCGACTGTTGTGTTTGTTACTTACTGTATGCGAGTAGTTTCAGTTCATAAACGATACTATAGTCACCGAAAAAAAACAATTACTTTTTATTTTTTTACTTGACTTTAGTAATCTTGTAAAGTTTGTTAGCTTAAATATATTTTGTTATCTTTAAAAAATTACAATAATTATCTATTTAATTTAAACCTATGCGCTAAAAGAGACAACATATAAATCTAAGTCCTCGTAAGTTCGATATTTTTTGACGTATATTAATTATATCATAAGTACCTAATTTATTGTGGTCGATAATTGTAAAAATATGACTACTTTAATTTAAATACAAAATAATGTACATATTCTATATTGTTTATTTGAAGGCTCTACGTTATGAAACCAATGATAATCATACGAATTTAATATTTATTATTTAATTTAATTTATTTTTAAGATAATACAATCCCGTGCTCAAAATGAAATTTGATTGTGATGTTTCGTAAATCGTCATTTGTACATACCTAGTTGATAATTATATTTTGTCTCGGTAATGACAAGTAACTCCAGTATTGAACGGTGAGACGTCTGTTGTAAATTGTCTAGTTGTCGTCGCTTCACATTAGCAGTAAGCATTCAAATTGGTTTTCTGGGACACTGATTTATTATTAAAAACTTTGACTGAACTTTTTTATTTGACGTTTTTATTGACAGCTAGTTGTCAATTAGCGCGGGTCGCTTACTACAGTTTACAGCAGTTTTTAACAGGTAATATAATTTATTTTTATCATAATGGCTAAATGTGATTTTTGAATGTCCTATCGTTTCAGTGTCCCGGATGTTGTTTGCCAAATTTAAATTAACCAAAAATGTATTTTTATAGATCATGTAAATGTAATTCTTGTGTAATGTATGTTCGCTGTTGTTAAGTTATAGGATGTATTTGCCGTCCGTGTGTACTCCGTTGTAACCATTATATTGAAAATAAAATATTAAACATGAAATTGGTTTTCTTTTAAATAATTATTTACTGTCAGCGTCTCTTATATTAGGAACTATTCGTTAAGAATTAACAAATGTTCTAGGAATTTAGAGAAAATAAAACAATATATGAATATTAACTACATAATATTTATTTATCTGAAATCCAACACAACTTACACTAAACTACTGTGTTACGGCTAATGTTTGTACAGAGTAATATCACAACGGCCAAAATAATCATAATTAAAGCTATTTTTGCATACATCTAAATATTATGCTTAATTATTGCATTATACATTTATAGACGCAAGTTGAGAAACTGCAAACATCTGTTATTCAATTGAAATTATAATGAGAGGAATGAAGGACGATATATATTACATAACATAACATATTCAAAGAGTTTCAATTATTTAACTTCATATTTTTTTACTCAACTTCTAAATGATTTTTGTGTGACACCATCTGGACTCATGCAAGATATTACTTTATTTCAAGAATACATAAAACAGGATAGCTGCAAATAAAAGATAAACACATTTATTAGATCTCGAGATATGTTATTTTACTGTTGAATTTTGTTGGAATCTTATTTACACGTAAGATCATTTACAAACTCAACTACAGAAATATAATTGTCATGTATTTATAAATAACTTATTCACTTTAAAATGTCACTTCAACAAACATATTTATTTGTCATTGTAATAAACAATCATGAGATTTATGACCTATCAATAAAACAGTATATACTATATCTATAACTGAACTCCATACATTTACAACTTGCATTACAAAGACATGTCGACTCAAATCATTAAAACATGTTTTCATGATACTATGGCCGACCTGCCTGAAGCGTATAAGCCCTTAACTTACTAGTTAACAATTTCATTTAGATTTAGTTATTTTTGGTTTTGAAAAAGTATTTCAATGATTTAAATAATTGACATTACATATGATATGATTTTTAAATTAATTTGTGTAAATGAAATTATTATTCTAACTATTCTAATTGAGTGTATTTATTATGTTTCATGAATAGTCTGTCACTTGTGAGTCACGAAAATGACTTGATCTTTGGATCTATTACAATAAGGACCAAATTTCAGCATTTATTTTATTAACTAAACGTTTATTAATATCTGCTTTGAAATACATTTTCAAAACTATTCTTAACCTAAATACTTTTAGATTCAATAAACCTTTTATTTTTTTTAACAATATTTATTAGTTTTTATTTATGGAAGACTAAACAAAAATGAGACTTTAATAACGCAATGAAGGGTTCATATATTAGAAAATAGTTTTATCTATTTATAATTTTACCAAATATTACTTATATTTATTGCATTTAAATGTCATGTGTTGATGTATATTTTAAAAGATATGAGATGGCAAGTAATAATAGGGCAAGAAAATACTTATGGGTTTTTAAATTTACTTACGACAAAAATAAATAAAAATTCTTAAATTATAGCTTATCATTTGAAGCGTATCTTCATTAATGTCATTTCCTAGATCCAATGAGCTACCTCACAGTACTAGTGGTAGGTATATAGACTAGTTTAAAACTGTCAAAATGTTACATCAAAGGCATCAACCGAGTCTAGCTTGGTCAAAGCTATTCATTATTCCCTAATATTTTAAGCGATTGTGGAAGCTAAAATGAACTTTATATTTATATATTATAATCACTAAATTTCTTTGTATTTTATAAAAAATGCTTATTATTTTTTATTTTAATATTTGATTTTCAAAGATCAACTACAGACTTACTAAATGATTATTTAAATCTAGTGTCACGTCTCACATTAAAAAAAATGAGTATTAAAATATATATATGTGTGTGAATTTAATTTTACTACAATTGCATTTCTATTGTGATTGAATGAATAAACAATCTCCTCTTTCTAAGTGCATGAGGTCGGTACTCAGGCTTTATATATTCATAAATGGGAGATCGGGCAATAATATAAACTACACAAAAGGGTTCAACTCGCAGGCACCAAATAGTCACGACAATCAACACGTGGGCCACGTGGGAGGTATGGAGCGCTGCCGACAACGTAATATGAACCGTATTACAAAGAGGTAAGGTGTAGGATGCGCCCGTAGCCGTCGCTAGTGTGTGAGCGCTCAGTAGCGCGTGTCGGGCGAGCGCGCCACGCCGGCCAGCCGCTCGCACACCGCCTCCAGCTGCGCGTCCAGCATCAGGGACGCGATCTGCTCGTCGGTCAGCATCTCCACGCTGAACATAGACACCATGTAACAGTCCCGACAACCGTCATCAAGTATACATACATCTATCTTATTACAAAACTAAAATATAACTTTAGGAAATCAAGTTAAATATCAATACATACATAATAGGATACAAAGCCACACCCATCAACGCATAACATCGTATGAAAACTCATTATGATACATTTTTTATATATTATATATAATATGATGAATGATCGAGTCAGCTCTATATTTAAATAGGTCAAAGGCCTCTCCCACCTGGCCAGGCTGTCGGTGTCGGAGTACCGCTCGTCGGAGGCGGAGGAGGCGGCGTCGGGCGCGGGCGAGGACCTGCGCGGGGTGCGGGGGGCGGAGCCCGAGCCGCGACGCTCACCGAACAGGGACAGCCCTGGAGGACAACGGAAGTTACGAGCTTCTCTTTAGATTACGATTAGAGTTCAATAGTGGTTACTGATCGCGTTATACTAACACTATTATTATGTTTTAAAAAAATAAAGCGAAGCTTCTTAGCATTCCATGGATTCACCGTGCGGGTGCCTGGCCCATCGCGCTGCAGGGAGAGGAGTGTAAACAGCTCCTGGGACTTGCGACCCAAGTGTAGGTTTAAGGGGCCCCTTTAAAATGCGCATTCACTCTCACCATCAACTGGTTGCGCTCCTCTCCCTACCTAACCAAATTTGGAATGAACCTACCAATACCGCCTTTGAAGTACGTTCTAGAAATGTACTGATGATAGTTCTAGAGAGGCCAAGATCTTTAAGTAGGTTATAGAGATTTCGCTGTTATACCTCTCGCTTCCACTTCTACCGCGTACAAATTAACTATATACCTATTCCCGGTCAGTTCGTTGGTCAGTTCGTAATACTTGTTTAAATATATGAACTTTGGGGATGTTTGTTTCCTATTTCATATGTTAAGAAGGGATTTTCGAAAATTTTGCAAATGTATGATATAACGTATGTTATATGACATCACAGTACATCATATGTATGACATGCACCTTAGAGGTCAACTCTAATCAGAATCTATACGATATATAACCACGACCGACCTTGGAACATCTCCTTGACCTTCTCCCCGGTGTCATGCAGCAGTGCGTCGAGGCTCTGTCTCCGGCCGCGCTCCAGCTCCGCCCTGAGAGCCGCCCCCCGGTCTCCTCGGTGGTCTCCGAGGCGGTCGGCCAAGAGGTGCCCGCGGTCCCCTACTCGTATGATGCGACGGGGAGAGGCGGCGGACACCTTGGACTCCAGCGGACTGGGCGGGGACGACTTCTCCGGAGTCGACCGAGGACGGAGAGAGCACTTTTCGAAACTTATCTGTTGAATATAAGTCATATGATCATGAAACTTTTATATTGTCAAATAAATACACTGTATTTCATATCAAATACATAGATACAACCAAAAGACACGATAGCTCAGTTTCTGCTCTGGCGGTTAATCCGACGGATGGAATACAAAGTAACCGATTCCAGGTCATTAGATTCCAAAATTACCTCCTCCGGGCTGGAGTAGTCCAGATCTATCTCGGTCCAGGTGTCAGGGTCGCTCCTGTCGGCTCGTCGGAGCCACTCGCGCACGCTCTCGTCGTTATTGACGAGCTCCTCTAGGGCTTCGCTGGCGTTGGACTCGCTGGCCGTATCGGTTATTGTTGAGCGATCGATGTCTGCAAAAGGGGAATTACTCTTCAACTTAACATTTTATTACCTTAAGAAACCTTAGGAAAAAAAAAATAGTTTCGGTATAGACAGGAAAAAATATTTTTTGGACCGTCTATTTGCATTTTGGATGAATGGATGTTGTTACAATGATAGTGGCCGGGACGCGAAATGGATTCTCTGAAAACGTTAATAACATAGTTGTACTGCAACATGTACAAGTGTTATATAACGCTGTGGACCCTCCACAGTAACGACACGGGTCCAGACCAGCGACGGCAGAGGTCAGGTCTCTAATATTAGCCGGGAGTCAAACCAGTCTGAGAGCGACTTCTACACCGAGCACTCCTCACCGTTCCTAGTGGACTGTCTTCTGGAGCGATGCTTATGTATCTCGTCTGAAATGCGTTCCAGGTTTCTGAGCGCACAGGAGTACCGCTGCTTGGCCTCACCCACCTGCTGCTCCAGAGCTTGGATGCGAGCCTTTTGGCTCTCCAGGGAGGAATTGATACGAGCCTTCTCTTCGAAGTATGGCCTGGAATGTTATATCTTTGAAAAGGTTTTTATTGTATTGGGTTGTCATGTTAAAAAAAATAGCTCTGTGAATGTCTAGGAAGTCGTGTTGAGGCTTTGATCGTGCATGTGTCACGTGGCACTTGACACTTGAACTACGAAGGGTTTATGCTTTAACTACAAGCGAAAATGAAATAAAAGAAATCAAAAAGATGTACCAAAAGTGATGCGGCTGGCGGCGGCGTGCCTGCGGAAGAGACGTGTGCTACTACACAAGCGATACGGCTCAAGTTAGTAAGCTCTATGCTACTGAAAAGGTTTTAACTTAATGCATAAAATACTCTTGAGATTATTTATTTTGTATCTGTAATAGAATTAATTACTTTTTAAAATGAGAACATATTACAGCAAATGAAAAAACTATCAAGTTATTTGTCACTCAGACCTTTATGGCCGAGTGATAAATGACGGTACCGTGACTTAGTGATGTGTCGTTTGAGGCCGTTCTGCAGCTGCTGGACCAGAGCGGAGGCCGCGCGGTGCGCCGCCGCCCGAGAGCGCTGCGTCACCGTCGCTGACGCCCGGTCTGCTTCCGCCTTTTTATGATAGCATTTCAATGGGACTTGAGTTGCAGAAATCCATCAATCATAATCCAAATTACATACATAAACCACTACCCTCATTTTTCTATCATTACAAAATCTCCATAACTTTAACAATAGAGAAATTAGGAGGTGATGAAGACTCTAGAGGTTAATAAGACTTGGTTTTGCATACTTGGTTAACTCTGTGAGTGGCGTGATTAAGCATTTCCTGCCAAGCCGGGTCGAGTGTGAGGCCTCCGGAGCCCTCGGCCAGCCGCGCCAAACCCTGCTCTGCCAAGTACACCATTTCACGAGCAGCGGCATGGGCACTGTTAGCTTTGTCATATGCCAAGTTCGCTGTGAGCAGCTCTTGAGAGGTCTGTGGTTGGAGTTTGAGATACAGTCGAAGCCTAATTATTTAATAATTAAATCACTTTAGGAGTATTTATTTGTGATTATATAATAGATGTCACTGTTTTTATTATAAATATTAAATAATTTAAATTGTATACTGTTAAATCCTATTGAATATATAAATAACCAAAAAAGGGCTACTTAATTTCAACTGGCAATAATAAATATTACAAATTTGTTATTTACAATATTACTTTGTCTCTATGTATTTTTTTATTGAATTGGTTTGTTATAAGTATATATTTCTTACAATTAAGTCTTTAGTACAGTACCTACTACTTACAATGTTTGCTCTAAATCTTGCTTCATAATAAGGCCTGGCCTTATGCACACTTGTGCCAAGTTTTTTAGTAAGCTGTTGTATCCGTATGTGTCCTTCGGCAAGGAGACGTCTGAAAGCCAAACGGGCTTCATCAAGTTCTACCTCCAGCCTGTTGATTTCATCTGTTGCCGTGTTGAGGCGTTCTAGCTCGATCTAAATATGTTTTAGATTTATATGAAAATTTTGGGAAAAAGTTTAAGTTTTGAAAAAAAAAGTTTTATAGTGTTTTCTAAAATGTATTTTGTGAATTTATACTTAAAAGTTCAACATTTAAATATGTGTTTTTTTATTTTTCCTAGCGAAACAAATATTTATATAACATACATTTTAATAATGCATATTTCTTCATATTTTAAATTATATTCGAGTTGCATAAGATGTAATTTTAAACTATTAACAGTTTAACATGACACTATCTCTTACGTTTTAAAATATGAGAAGATTAGTCATGTAGCCACCTACATAATATCTATTGTTCGCTCATTTAAATATTTTTAGTATCGATTAACTTTACCTGCACCCGAGGATCTAGAGTTTCTGTACATTCTGCTACGCTATCGGTCATTTTCCTCTTAAATAAAATACATTGTAGACACAGTTACATTCAGTTTAAAGCTTTATTTGCATTTCATTGCTTTTATTCAACAAAGTGCCGCATCGCCATCGCTAAAGAGCGAATAATAAGCTCTACTACACAAAGCCTTGTTGTTACGCTCGAAGATTTTTTATAATACTTATTAGTAAGTTTAATCTATGAAAATAACTGTCAAGAGAACATACAGATAATTTATTTGTCACAAGCTGCTTTATAGACGTCACAATTTTCAGGCCCTTTTAAAATGTAGAATAAATATTGTATAATACATTAAGTAAGGTGACTGTAGAATATTAAATATTATAAATCATAATATGATACAAGTATTTATGATTTGATAAGGGTATATGATAATTACTAAGAAAACGAAGTGCATGGAGTTTACACTTACGATCAACTTTCAAGGAGCAGACTACAATTTTCTTCAATAATGAAGTATTGGAAGTTGGAACTGACTCAACGGATGAAAAGCTCATTATTTCGAGCAACTTAAAGCTAGTTGTGGATTTTTGGTTTCTGACTCATTTACAGGGTTGATATTCTAATGTATACATAAAACATTCATAAATTAACTTAAAAAGAGCAACTGTTGAGATTCTGGCCAGCTCTTCTCAGCAGAGCAGCATAATATATTTTTGATTGAAACAATAAAGATTAGACAGGCAAACAATTTTTAATTTGATACTTAAGATTGAAGGACAAAAATACTATTTTTTATTTTACCATATTCCAAATCTTATTGGAACATAAGAAGACAATATTTACACCCCATCATCAAATCCGACTATAAGTCAATTGTCTCACGTCTGCTGTAATTATTATTGTCAATACTCAAACGTCATTGTCATATGTGACTTTTAAGGGAGTTATGACGTACGATAGTCGATACCCATTGCAGTCACCTAGTCATTTGGAATTGGGTTTATTAGTGTCTATATTCTCTATTTTGTTGTTAAGCGAAACAAATTTTTAACATGGTGGGTATTTATTATTTATGTTCATATAAGGTACAGGTTTTAGTACTATTATCATATGTTTGTGTGGAATGTTATAGGCAACAGAAGTTGAAGAAACCATCAAGAGGATTCAAGCTCATAAGGGTGTTATGGGTGTTGTCATCGTCAACCACGAAGGTTTGTTCAATATTCATTTATTGTCATAGAAACTGATTCAAATTATTGATTTTCTGTATGTTTTATTTAAAATAAATTATTTTTTTAGTCAAATTAGTACAACTTGGAGACAGTCTATTAATTAATTTGTTAAAATGTTGCTCTGCATCTTGGTTCATATCTACCCAATGCTAAATAATAGCTAATATTTTTTTTAGGTATTCCTATCAAAAGTTCTCTAGATAATGCTACATCAGTGCTGTATTCTGGCCTTATAGGTCAACTCACAGAGAAAGCCAGGAATGTAGTCCGTGAAATGGTAATGCAATTATTTCATATATTTATATATTCCCAGAAAAACAATTTTGTTTCTGTTGTCACATTTAGTATGTGGGTGGCAGTGATGAGTTAAGTTTGTTTTAAGTGTTTGTTTCACTCAAATTCCAGGACTCCACAAATGAGTTGACATTTCTAAGAGTGAGAAGCCGACGACATGAAATCCTGATTGCACCAGACAGAGAATTTATTCTCATAGTCATTCAAAACACATCTGACTAGTACACCATCTCTTTAAGAAAAATGTATATTTAAGAGTGTATCGTGTTTTATCATTTGTTGTGCTGCACTAGTATTGATTGATACAGAATTCCACAATTCTGTTAATCCCCTGAACAGTCATTTTATTATCCAATTTACTTAGGGCAATGTCAAGTGGGGTACTAACTACTTCTATTTAAACTTTTGTGACCTATGACTATTATATTTATATTTACCCGGCTGTATACACTTTGAATTAAATCAGAACGTGCCCGACTAGTTTTGGACCCCAAATGGGTTCAAAACTAGTCGGGCACATTCTGTGTGAATACAGCTGGGTAAATATAAATATAACATTGCATTGTTAAAATGCTGTAGTAGTGAGCTACTGCTCGAATTGGGTGACACCTTTACTCACAATTTTTGGTGTCAATTCATTGTGTTGTTGATTGGATTATGAATTAGGCATTAGCTTTCCGAATGCCTTGAGATAGAGTTTAAAACATAATACTGATAATAAAATAGCACTTATTGCTTATTTAAAATAATTTTGTATCAAGATGCAACACATACACTGCAATAAAAAAATAACAACAGTATCAGTTACTGAAATGTCCTGAATCATTATATTCATTTATTTATATTAAGGAAATAAAGCTATTGTATACAAAATACCGTTTTATTGTAAAGGATTGTAAAAAAAACAAGTGTTTATGGTTATACTTTTATTTTAACAGTAAACAACACATACATGCATGTTAGATTATAATTTCTCAAGCGGGCTTTATAAATTTAAAGAGTTTTCTTCATGATATCGTAAAAACGAGATTTTTTTTACTTTCATGGGTACCGTTGAGAAACAATAAGCTTTAGTTACACATACTTACCAAAACTTGTTGTTTGTTTCTTGCTGTTTATGTAAAATAATGTTAAGGCTAAGAACTCACGGCGCGATTATTATTCGCCCCCGCAGCGGTAGCGGAACCGCGCCTAGCGTAGTAGTTAATATATATAAGAAATACACACAATGACTAATGCCTTTTGTTTACGACTGTCAGAGATCTATATTGGTCGCCCGCTTGCTTAAATACATAAGAAATATGAACATGGTAGCCGTATTGTAGCCATTTTGTTATCGAAGTCGGTCAACTCATTTGTTTATTTCAAGAAAGTCTGAAAAGAATATTACTACAAAAACTTCACAAATCAACACTTCGATAGCGATACCGGCAACCGACGCAAAAAGAGCTACGACACCGAAAGGTCGCTGCGGGCCGCAGATTATAACAGAGTCATGAGATCTTAGCCTGAGATTATGCTAAGTACTTACCTGGGAGTAACCTGTTAAATAATTTTATAAAATTAATACTTATGACTGAAGCTTTAAGTTATTTATTTTCTGTATATTTTTCAGGTTAGTTAATTTTTGTGGTGGGAAGGTTATGGTTTTTATCTTCTTTTATTTTACAGTATCATCTCTTTATTAGTATAAAGTAAACATTTTTTGGAAAGTTTTTGCTGCCGGCACACTGCAGAACTCACCAAAACCTTATTTGTACCTAGCGGTTTTTATCTCAATATTTCAATACGTGATGGTACAATATATTTCATATCATATTTTGAACTTGATCATTTGTTGAACTGACGAAGCTTTACAAATTGGGGTTTATTTTGAATAACGCATTTATTTTTCATTACTTATATTCAATGTAGAGGATTAAATAAGTATAAAGAAGACTAGTTGAGTGATCTTCTATCACTCAACTAGTCTTCTTTATACTTCATCATCATATCGTCATCAGTTAGAGTACCTGCTGTTGTGGGTTAAATTGCTTCACAAGTCAATTGTTTGTATGTTCCGTTGATTGTTTGGAAGCTGGGTGTACTTTGTGTCCATGGTTCATGTTTGTAAAATCCACCACATTGTCTGGTTATTATTATTTTATAATAAAAAAATAGTAGTCTCAAACAGTTTTCGTAAGAATTCGACAAGAATAATGAAATTTAATGTAAAATATACACGTTATATTACTTATTTTTACTTACATTCTTCGTTTTGTTGGATTTAGTTTTACAGTTTCGAGGTAGGTTTTGTAAAACACTAAATTGCCCAAAATTTTGTATTTCATTTATTAAAACTACGTTTTATGCATAACCGAATCAATTGCCATAGAATTGAGAAGAACCAAAAATTGAAAGCCTAATGTATTGAAACTGATTTATATTTTTTTTATAACTTTCTTCATATAATTTATAAAGTTTGATTGAGAAAATTCCTTTACATATTTGAAAGTTAATATTTTTTTCTAGCTTGTGCAGTTTATATTGGCCCCTCAGTAGCTGAAGTGCTGGCATATTTTTCTTTTTTAAATCCTAACAATAAGGTTTTATATTTTTATTGTGGTATTCGCAATTAAAATTCGAATTTTGTTTTTAAATTTTATTTATTAAGTCACACAAAGTACGGAATACATTTATTTAGTTCCAACATGTTTCAAAGGTTTCATATTTGAAAACATTTTAAAAGTTTTTAAGAACAACTTTAATATTAGTAAAGACTACAGACTATTCTATTTTTAAAGTTTATAATAAACATTTTAAAATACTTTAAACTAATTAATTTTATTATAAGTCGACCTATTAGTAAGTTAAAATCAATTATTTGTTCTTTAACATAATTATATGAATTCTACAGGTAAGATTTTAGTAGATCGAGAGGAAATGCGCTCGCGCGGGATATATTTAACATTAAGTTGCCTTTTTTGTACATTGTGAATTGTTTATTTGAAAAAAATCTTGTTTTAGACGATTTTTCTTGGTAATAAATATACCAAATAATTTTAGGATCATTTATACCCAACGTATATACTTAACGTAATATTTTTTCTGTTTGACGATTTTTGCTTCTTTTTAATTTAAATTTTTCGTTTTTGTCAAATCTACTCACCATTTACTCTAAACGCTTCTTGTGGGGCGTTCTGAAAATGTATCAACATATTAAACATATTAAAATATTATTATAAGAATAAGCAATTGATAAAAGTAACATAAAGATGCAAATAAAAAGCAAACAAAAAGTGTGTGTGGATACAGACTTAGGTGTAGTCGATTTGAAAGTAACTTTTATTTAAAAAAATGTTTTTATGATAAAACATGCATACAAATAAAAACAATTTTAAAAAAGTTAATTACAATTCCCTTAACCAGTCCGTCCGCACACTAATAAATTACCAACAGTGTTACTTGGGGGCCCGTGCGTACGGGGAGGCCCGGTGCGAGAAGTGCCTCCCGTGAGAGGGCCCCGGGCGGCGCGTGCCCACATCCCGAGCGGAGGCCTTAAAGTCGCGGCCCTCCTCCTTGTAATAGCCGTCGTCCTCGTAAAATCGTTCCTGGTTACGCTCGTAGTAGTAGTCCGGCTCGGGCGCCGGCCGCGGGGGGCCCCGGGGCACCGGCATGTTGTAGTGATTTGTATTCTGAGGAATTCATCATTAATATAGTTGGTGCTTACAAGTTTTATTGTTAAATGCACAAGTGTAAGAGTAACAATGTTTACTTTCTTATAAGTCACAAGGAAGCAATCAAAGTAACAATCTTATACGCATTTCTCATATTTTGTGGTATATTTTATCAAGTGTAATGTCATATTCCCCCGGATTAATCGTGTCTTCCAAGTGGTGAGAGAATAAACATAAAAATCTTCAGTAATATCAGTGCTCCTTCAGTAATATCAGTTTATATATACTATAGTTTAAACTCGACCAATTCAGATGAGGTCAAAAGCCGGCAGAGTGGACTGACCGGGGGCTCGGGGGCGGCGTAGGGGTCGTCGTAGGAGTAGCTGGACTCCATGGCGGAGCGCGCGCGGTCCAGTATGCTGAACACCTTGGTCTTGGCGGGCATGGGTCGCATCGGCGCTGGCGGCATGCGGGGCGCGCCGGGCCGTGGAGGCGCGTGCGGGGGGGGTGGCGCCGGGCCTGCGGGTGGGGGGGGGGGCTTAGTTACAAGATTTCACAGTATATTTCGGACCATTTGTGTAGTGCGGAAGTCGTGGCGAGAGTGTTTAAAGTGTGTCTGTGTATGTAGCCAATTAATAATATATAAAGGAATTTAGATATTTTTAATAATACAAAAATATATCTACATAACATATAAATGGTCGTGAATAGACTGCATGAAGTTATTTAATCTCACTCCTAAATTCATCCCTGTCAGTATAAAACATGGGCGCACCTGCCATTCTAAGCTCAGGATTCTGGTAGGAGTGAGACCGCTTGGTGACTGTGCACGCTCGGTATACCACACTCTTTTGTGGCAGATCTAGCAAAGGCGCCCGGTGATCTGACGGACAAATGCGCCCTTAGCTTCAGGTTGCTGGTTATAGGGTTATATAAGTCTGATTGTGAGTTGTCCGAGATACATATATCATGGGGTAAATAATAGTATTCTTAGTTATAAAAATATAAATTGTACTACAATTGAGAACAACATGAGATGTCTAACATTATAATCATTTAATTGGTTTTCACAAATGTCGTAAGATCAAAATTATCATGAATACATTGACTTGGAAATATAAAAAAAACCCAAATATGAGTAACAATGGAATGAAGTTCAATGCTAAGAGGGAGATCTAATTTTTTTAAATTTGGGATGAATATAGTTTAGAAAATTTTTCCTTTTTAAAGAAAGAGATGTGAAAGTTTTGGATGAGATAAATTTTAAACAAAATTTATGAGGCTGTTAGTGCCTTATTTGTTTTTTGTAGCAGACTGCAGATAGAATTTACAGCAAACTGAAGCTTTCATTTCATTTTAATGGTTAGATCATTCTAGTGTATATGTGTTAAATATAATATAAAGTATTAAAAGTCATTGTTAAATATGTCTTATATTTAAGCAAACAATAATCTAAAGAGTATTTAGAAAATATTAATATAATAAATAAATATTGATATACCTCTTTCCATGATTTCCCTCATCTGTGTCTGTCGGAACATGTCATTGGGATCTGGTATCAGGTACTTCTTCACCTCAGCAAGTGCATATGCAATTCTTGCATGAGCTTCAGCTGGAGGAGCCAGAGCTGATACTTCCACATGAAGTTCATCAGACAGATGTGCATATTTAGGGTCTAAAGAGTTCCTCAGTTCTTCTTCTTTTTGTCTGAAATATCAAAATTAATAGAAAAACATTTTAATTGGCATTAAATGCTAGGAAATGATTTTAAATAATACACACTTCACCCCATTAATTTCTTACTACATAATAATCTCTTATCTTGTTTGACCACTCATATTAAGGTCAACAAACAATAAAATTACTTTTAGAATGTAGAGCACATGGGTAACAAACCTGTCTCTCATGGATCCTCGGCCAAGTATAGCCATTTTGCACATGGTTTCCTCTTGCAGTTGCTTCATAGTGTTGCCTTTTGGTCCAAGCAATTTGCCAACAAAGTTCATCTACAATATTTAATAGTATTATAAATTATAACATATGAATCTTTCAAATATGGTAACTTACAAATATTTTAAAACAATTCTTACCTTAGGGTGTTCTTTAACAGGCACTAAGACCTTTACTGTGACCTTGATTGGCTTCTCTCTGTATACATCTAGGTATTTAAAGTCTTTGGGAGGTATACGCCCGGATGATTGCACTTTCGATACTTCTAAAAACGGTGTATAAATTATGTTAGGTTTTTTTAAATGTTGACATACAATTTTATAATCTCAAGATATGGATATTTAATGGAATTGATGGATCATCCATATCTAGATTGGAAGATTTTAGTAAGGCTTCAGTACTGTGAGTCACAGGATTATAGATACCGTTATATTGATAGGTCATTCGGGGTCAAGTTGTAATGATTACTTAGCAAGAATCATGATCTATCAATGTTTAATATTAATAATATTACTCTAAACAGCGTTTGATACACGATATTGATATTATTTTAAGATCTTGATTTTATAAATATTATTTATAAAAAAATCGCTTGCCTTGGTCAATAAGTCTGGAAGAAACGGGAAACTTAGAGTTATTTAGCTTAATTTTTTCACTAAGTAGTTCCCGCATATATTCACCGGCTTTTTCATTTAATTTCGATCCTTCTTCGCCATCTTGTTCATGGTCATGTTCATCTTGCTGGTCTTGCATTGAATTTCTTTTGAAATCACTGCTATTGTATCCATTTTTGTCATATTTGTCGGCCATTTTGATCAACTTATTTACTAAATTATCAATATGATCTATCACTATAACAAACAAAATAAATAATTACATATAACAGACCACCATAAACCAACTTGAGACGAGAGCCACAGAATAGTATACTGAAGCTGCGCGCTGCGCGACGCGGGCAACAGACTGCGTTAAGACGCAAAGCTAATCGTTTAAAGATAAGTAATAAAAATATGCAGATACATAACAAGTTTTGGGCACAGATTATATACAAAGAGCATAAAAACTTACATACCTTAGTCGTCTATTTGGTTTTTTATGAAGCTGCATACAAACTGATTTCTATATTTATATACCACTCAAAAGATATATAATAATAATTTTATGTAATGTATTTTTTTTTTACCCTCGAGGGATGGTTTTTCATAAACGGTACAATACATTATTTCTTACTTCCTACCAAAGGCCTAAT
Organism: Dircenna loreta; assembly: GCA_963555665.1. Taxonomy (NCBI): domain Eukaryota; kingdom Metazoa; phylum Arthropoda; class Insecta; order Lepidoptera; family Nymphalidae; genus Dircenna; species Dircenna loreta. The sequence continues at coordinate 17,056,201 of OY743095.1, forward strand.
ATCACATCCTAGCTCTAACTAGGGGAGTTACGGGTTTCCATACAATTTCATTCCGTATTTGATTTATATTGAAAGAAAAGATAGCATATGTAAAGAATCAATATATAACTTTTGGAAAGTTTTATCAAATTCTATTCTGTTGTTTTGGAATACATTAAGACAATACATAGGCAGATGAAGTTCTTTTCACATAGTAGCAGACTTAGTAAATGTGATAAAAAAATCACGAATAATCAGCAATATGTATTGGAAAATGTTACGAAACTTTCGTAGATTATATAAAATTTTATAAGCAATGCAAAGAATTACAAATTAAATCCAATAATTAATTTTGACTTTATTTAATAATATATTTTCTCTGACGTGAACATCATACACAGAAAAAGAGAATTAAACATAACGATATTAGTAATTTATACTAAAAGCGACATACAAGGAATCTATTAGAGGAAATGTTATTTAAAATTTAGCTTTTTTCTGTTATTGTCTTAGTATTCTTTTTATTGACTCTTGCATGTTGCATTACAATGATGTTAAATTCTCGATGTGGAGCTACCATTACCTCAATTTTCTTTGTTAAAATTCTTAAAACTAAAACTTCATCAAATGGGTCCTGAAAATGTTACAATTAAAGATGAATATGTTAATTAATAAGTGCCTTCATACAAGTTAAGTTAACAATAGAAAGTATGTAAAAGAAAACATATTTTATTTTACAAAAGAATATTAAAAAAGTCCAAAGAAAAGATTCGTATGAGAATAATGCATTGAAATCATGACTTTTGATGCTTTATGTGTTCCCGTATACAGTGCCGGTTTTAGCACTACTAGCGCCCTGGGCGAGAATTCTTCGGCGCCCCCTAACTGCAATTCAATTACATACGAAAAAAGGCAATGTGTACAATGAAATAACTATCTATTTAAAAAAAACATTTATTTAAAAAACTAATAAAATTTCACTTTTCTAGCCTTTACATCGGCGAACTCTTTTATTAGACATTCAAAGTCCATGTTTTCTGCAATTTCGTTTTCGATTGATAAAGTTGCTAAGTTTGTTAATCTAGATTGAGAGATTGTCGATCGTAGATATGTTTTAATCAGCTTTAGCTTGGAAAAACTTCTTTCGCCACTAGCAACCGTTACAGGTATAGTCAGTAATATTCGAAATGCTATCCATACATTTGGATACAGTTCCTGTAAGTTGCGATCTTTAATAAAATTTAAAACATAAGCAGGGGTAGCCACATTCTGATCAGGCAAAAAAGATTTCAGGCTTATGAGTTCATCACACAACATACAACCATCTATATCTGATTTAGAATTCACAGTTAATTTCAATTGGAGATCACTACAGAGTTTGACAAGGTCGGGTTTTTCAGGAATCTGTTTTATATTGTACAAAAAAGACCAGCAATCCGAGTACTCATTGAACTGTTCAAATCTTTCATTAACTGAAATTAATGTAGCGTCCAAGAGAGAGTTGAAAAATTCTACCTCAAATTTCTTTTCAGGAGAAACAATAGGCTCGTCGCGGGCAGTTTCATCAGCTGGACGCTTAACAAATCGAATTCTTTTTGTGGCCTTAAACACAGGTTCAACTTCCAGTTCTTCAGCCAATTCTTTTGCAGTTGAAATGGCGCTTTTAAAGCCTGTATTTCTATATTCTTCCAAGAAAGTGCAGCATTTTTTCAACATTTCTGTGCATTTACTGAGATCTATATCTGGTGATTGTAGAGATTTACTAACGACGTTAATTTGAAAAAGTATGTCATACCAAACAACCAATGAAACTATGAAACTGAAATCTTTTAACTGTTCAGCTAGAGTAGTAGCCTCATGAGAGACTTGAACATCAGTTTTCTGAGTTTCAATTGCCAAAGTAATTAAAGCGTCATGGATGGCACTAATTTGATAACGAACTGCTTTGACACTGCTTATTCTTGCTTCCCAACGTGTGTCACTGAGCTTTTTTAGAGTATATAATCCCAGGCTATCGGTTAGAATTTTCCATCGATGAACAGAAGCTGAAAACAATGTGAACAACCTCTGAAGTACCCCAAACAAAGTCACTGATTTTACGGAAGACTTAGCGGCATCGCATAGTACGAGATTGTATCTATGACAGCCACAAGGTACATAAACAGCTAAGGGATTTATGTCTAGAATTCTCCTTTGAACACCAACATTTTTCCCTTTCATATTCGCCCCGTTGTCATAACCCTGACCCCTGCAGTCGTTCAATTCAAGTCCGTGTTTATTTAAAATATCAATAATAACTTCAGTTAGTTTTTCACCAGTCGACTGATTTACAGGCAAAAATTCTACAAAATGCTCTTTTACTGATATTTTATCGTCATTTGATGATATATCAACAAATCGTATTGTCAGTGAAAGTTGTTCTACGTGACTAATGTCCGGTGTACAGTCAGCTATAATAGAATAATATTTTGATTTCTTTGCGCGTGATATGATTTCTGACTTCACTTTTTTACCCATCAGCTCTATTAATTCATTTTGAATATCTTTTCCGCAGTAGTGGTCTGCAATATCACCCTTCATAGCTAATCGCAAGTGCTCCTGCATAACTGGATCAAATTTAGCTAGTAATTGTACTAAGCCCAAAAACTTTCCGTTATTTGGCGTATATAATTTGTCAGAATTACCTCTGAATCTGTTAAAATAAATTTGTACTTACTTATTGATGTGATCCGTCAAAAATTAAACACCTACTTATACACTATTTATTTGTCTACTTTTTAAATAGGCAAAACTAATGTCACTCTGTAGTTGGAACAAGAGCATCGTAACGTAGCGTTAAACGTTTGATTACTGTGTTTGTTTGTTTTAAAACAATCGAATAATTATTTTAAGAGCGTCCACTTATGTCAAGCAAGAAGATGATTGTGTTCTGTTTCGTCAAAAATTAAAAACAGATAGATCCCGGGGAATCCCCGACCATAGAAAAACACATTGTTTCTGTATGTTTGGGAAGTCGGGGATTCCCGAGAAATTAAACCGATTGAACACAACGTTCTAGTGCTGCCAACTTACAATTTTTACCTAAATTTTAGGAAAATTACAAGTAAGTAGGCTGGGTCGGCGAAAAAAGACAAGAAACTATATAATATTTTTTTGTCGTTAAGTTAAATGACTGTTACCATGTATTAAAAAAAAATAACTCTAATAGTAAACCTCTGCTTTAATATGGGAAATTATCGATAGGTGTAGTTAAATACGGAAAAACTCGAATTATTGTTATGCTATAAAATAATATGCTGTTCTGTTTTACCATAATATTTTTCATGTTGAGTTTCCTTTCAATTCATGCTGACAGTGAGGCAACTTGAAAACAAAAAAATCCCTCACGGTTCTTGTCTTTTTTTGACCTAGTGGGCCTTGCTCAATGAGCGAGGGAACAATAAGGGGGTGCCTGTGGAAAATTATAAAGAATCAGATAGAGGCGCCGGACGAAAATGGGCGCCGCGGCCTGCGGCCTGCGGCGCCCCTTTTGATCCGGCGCCCCTGGGCGGTCGCCCAACCGCGCCCTACCCTAACGCCGGTACTGCCCGTATACCTCGTCCGACTCTCTGAAGTGAAGCTAACGACATTTACATCTCAAGCTAAAAACAGCCTATCGTTACAGATCGTCATTATTTATCAATTTATAATTCAAGCTAAACATTTTCAATGTTGTCTGAATTTAAGAAAAATCTTATTACAATTTCTTGAGCGCTCATCTGTGTCATATGTCCCAAATTTTTCATTCCAATCCCGTAATTTGTGGCACCAACTAAGTTTATATTTGTTAATATTGGTGCTCCTGAAAATGTTAACACATTATGTTGTTTTAAATATTTGCGACAAATCGCAATCTGATAAATCCGTATGCTTTTTTTATTCGCTAAAGTTAAACGACATCTATATGCACATGTATACGATTTACCATCAGGAACAAGAATTCTTCGGTAAAAGGTATGGAGGGTAGTGATAATAACTTTGTGTATCAAGAACGCTGATAATTCAATCCAGTCTCTATACTTTTCTATATCTAAAACTCCTTTCATTTATTGGGACACTAGCGCTGTGGCGATTTATTAAACTGTTACTTAGTGCTTTACGATTGCCCATTTTCAACCAACCCAACATTAGTTGGTAATCGTTAACTCTACTCTCCATAGATGTAAGTAAATATTAGGTGCTACTGAGTAAAATAAAAATGGTCGAAGAATGCAAGCAGTTACTTTATACACTAAGAACCCTTTTTTTAGGAAATCTATGCAGATCGTCTTTCCCAGGGAACTTTAAAGAGCTTTTAAAATATATTAATTATAAAGACTAAATACTAAAATATGTAAACCTTGTTTATTTGTCATTATAACACCTTCCACGGAATCATCCTCCATCATTCTATCGATTATGGGATTTATTTTGTTTATAGTGTCCGTCTGCATGCGAAAAAAATATAATACAGCAGATTATCCCCCAATTATATTTCGGTGTCAAAAGTCGCATATAGTGTAGTTGCGCCTTGTTAGTATTATCAAGCTATGCAGTGAGTCGTAATATTACCATTTTGGTCATAAGTATATCACTAGCTACTATATATCACTAGCTACTATATACCACTAGCTACTATATATAACTAGCTACTATTACTAGTTTTGGTCCTAAATCATACTAGGTATAAGCTGTTAAAGGGTCTGCGAAATGTCGGTCCGAATTAGCCGTAATACTATTTGTGTGAACACTAAAGCACTGTACCCGTGCATTGTAACTCGAAGTCGTTAGGGTATATAAGTATCTAATAGTGTTTTTTATTCGATTCGGATTGCGTCAGATGAGGTGCGTAAGCGCCCTGAGCCTAGCTGTTGTGTAATTATATTAAATATTTACTTACAGTTTTAACCAGCCATTCATCGAGTGAATCTTTTAATAAATTTGATATGATCTTCATGATTACTTTTGATGAGCTAAGAGAGAGAGATAAAATTAATCTTAATATAAGTCTAAAACTTATTAAACATTGTCATATTTTCAAATAAATTAGGTGCTAATTAAGATTTCTGAGAGTTGTAAACTCTAGAGAACTAATTTAACATTGTATTATGACCCCGCTGTTTTGAATGCTTTGCAATATCATTCACGGAAATAACATTAATGGCCAAGATTAAAATGCGTTAGTAATTTTGTTATATACTTACGAATCGTTAAAATGTTCTTATTTTTAGATTATCTTAGGTATGAAGAACTTAAGGCTTCAGCTTAGAAGCCAGAACCTTAGGTTTCAGCTTTGATAATTTATGAACAACACAAGCTGCGAATTCATTCCCCACAACCACCGAGATTTCTTTCTTGTTTGTTATAATTCTATAGGCTATTAGATCATCGAGGACATCCTGTAGGCCACGATTTAAAACAATATGAAGATTGATAAAAAACACAGGGGAACTTAATTGTAAGTAAAGGGATATAAAGCATTGTACATGTATGATATATATATATATATATATATATATATATATATATATAGTCATTCTGTTGGCTCAGGCCTATTATTTTAGTTACTAATTGTGACATAAAGGGCGCAATGCATAGTTCGCCACACTCCTCAACTATAAATTGTCGGGATATATGACACGATGTCTTCTAAGGTTGTAGTTTCCTTAAAATGTTCTTTTTTAATGTTCAAATTCTTCGCTGACCACTGAACAACAGGAGCCTATTAAAAAAACAATATTTTTCCACGACCTGGGTAGGTGCGAGTCGACTTAGGTTAACTTTTAATTATTGATACAATAAATTACATACAATTTCGGTGATAGCACGTTGGAACAGAGCTGTCAAAGCAGGGAGGTGGTTTGCCAGTGTTTGAGATATAGTCATCGGTAACGTGCACATTTCGACAAAATCTGGACAGTAATTATATATTATCAAAGAATTATTTAATAAAATATATATTATAAAAGAATTATTTCATAAAATATATATTATAAAAGAATTATTTACTATATTTATTTCGGTATTAAAGGTTTTGGTTTGTCATAATCTTAAAAATGCCTTTATAAAACTGTTTAGCAATGTAGCTTTGGCGTATATTGCTTATTGTAAGTAGTTATCGTTTTTAATGTTTGAAGAAGTTACGACTTGAACATTTTTACATAAATAATTACATTTAACAATGTAAAATAAAAATATAAACAACACGGTAGCTTCATTGGCTACCAACGGACTGACATCCCGAAGGTCACAGTTCGAGTTCAGTTTCGAGTTGTGCTAGTTTTGACAAATTTGTCTTTTATATGAGTAAAAAATAAATAAGCTTAACATGGCTAAACATGTTTATTTCACATTATAATTTCAATCATGTTATAAAATTATAGTTTTTTGCGATAGTTCACGGAATAAAAAGGGTTCTTTAACACTTCTGTTGGCATTTGCATTTTAATAAGGAGAGGTCATGCAGCCAGCATGCTTGTTTATATACGTGACTATACAAACATGTGCGGTATATTCTATAAATAGATATGTTGATTGTAATATCGTTTTATTAATAAAGATATTAAAATAGTATTATCGACTTTATGTTGTGTTTGATGAGCTATTTCAACATTACAGTCATCGTCTTCGGTAGTATAGTGGTCAGTATCCCCGCCTGTCACGCGGGAGACCGGGGTTCGATTCCCCGCCGGAGAGTCCCTTTTTTGTTTATATTATTATATGATCCTATTTTTTTAATATTATAGATTATGGTAAAAAAAAGTATTTTATTACTAATTATTATATATTTATTACTATTAATAATTTCTTATAGTTATCAATGTGTAATGTTTATTATTATATACTTATATTTTATAGTAGCAATATTACTTACTATTACAGATATACATGAGGCCAATTACCCGTGAGTTTTCCTCAATCCTTGCTATGGTTCCGACGGTAGATTGGTCAAAATCCTTAAAATTATAAATGTTATTATAAATATAATGCTTACAGCTGGCCTACCATGATCTCTTATAGCAAAAAGTATTACTATTATCTAAACAATTAGTTAATATTACATTTATAAAGTATCGATAAGAAATTTGATGACGTCATCCTAAATCATTCACTCTTTTACTACAGGTAACATTATCAAGTCTCACCATGAAGTGTGTTTTGACATTTGAAATAAGAGTCTAATTTGTAATATTATGTAAAATGATGTCATTCATTCTTTATCGTCATTAAGCAGTAAGAAAACAATGTTGTTTGATAGGACTCAGTACTCACGGTACGACGAATCAAAATTATATTATTGTAATATTGTAACAAAACTTCTTAATAATATGAGAGATTTTAGTTCATACTTGGCCTGCATTACATTGTTAACTAAATAATTATATTTCTTCTTTATTTACCAATTTATAAACATTTAAAATAAAACTACTACAACAATCTAAGTTGAAAATATGATATTTTAAAATTCTTACTTTTGGCATATTATCAATTTTAAGTGTTTTTTTCTCATGTACCGGCATTGTATACTGTTTAATAAATATTTTAAGACAATAATTATAAAATATATGGTACAATCATATAAAAAGTATAAATATTTTATAAAACTGACAAGTATTTTTTAAAATCTAGTTGGCTAACACGGATTAATTATTTTTAGTTCTAAGTATTCACGATAAAAACAATCTGATTCAGATTAAAAAATATTTATAGTCCATCAGAATTTATATAAAAAAAGTAAGTTTAAAACAATATTTTCATCAAAATATTTTACGAATTGAACGGATTTAAAAAAATAAAGTAAAAATATTTTAAATAAAAATGATGTAACTTTATTATATATTCGTTTTAATTGGAAAAAAAATCTACACTTGAATAAAAATGTAGTTTTCATTTAAAAACAAGTTATTTTCGTTCGTTTTTAATCGAAGCTGTGACGATCTTAATCACGGGTTAATTACAATATAATTAATATAATTACTTTATTACTTAATGCCGTAACTGACACTTTAATACTTTAAGACACTTTAATAAGAAAAAATAATAATAATTTTCGAGCTGGATTCAAACGTAATAACATTTATATATTTCGAAACTACTGGAGTAACTTTGATGAATTTTCAAAATGTAATCTAAAAGAAGTTAAATTCCATTGTAGGTGTTTAATATAGAAAGACTATATATTTTTTATATGTTGCAGTTTTTACAGAGATGTTTGTTAGAAAAACAATAAACTACCCGAGTCCCAAATGGCACCAATACACTAAGAGCTATACCTATAACAAATGGCGAAATAAGAAAAATGTTACCGCACTTAATCCTAGTGTATTGTTTTTCAGTAATATAATATACATATCTTCTTGTTTTAATGATCTCTGGAACTATCAATATTTGAAAAGTATTTTTGCTATTGATAGCACATTTGTTGAGGTAGGAATATACCATTACGTTTTTTACAACCAGTATTTGAAAGTGCCTTTTTAAAATATATCACGGTAGTGCAAACATATACTAAATATTTCTTCCCAAGGTTGTAGTTCTGAAGTGATGTTTTATACGTGTGACGTCACACTCCGGGCGACATAATATATTTAAACTTTAAATGTTTTAAGTCAGTCATATACGCAGCGTCATTTAAACTCTATAATGTTGAATAATAGCATGGTTCGACGACTAAGCACACAAAGTTAAATATAATTCTAATTTATTTGTAACTCGTAATATACCTACATAAATGATTTCTTGAAATGCAGTTGGCAATTGCTTAAATTTTTTATTTGACTTTCCGTAACGGCAGAAAAGTATATGGAATAATGGAAAGGTCTAAAGTTTCAAGTTTATAAACTTTCAGACCCATTTCCGTGTGAACTTACTCTGGTAAACAGTTGGAGTGACCCAGTGTGCGAATTATATATGAACCTGGGTTGACCTTTCATAACGTTAGGATATTTGTTCAGTTGTCGATTTATTTAAGGCGGGTGGAACCATTGAAAAATGCGACGTGAGGGAGAATTCTTTATCTAATAGAAAAAGTTAGTGTTGGTTATTTGACTTGATGTTCGTTGGCTTGAATAATTTTTTACTGTTGTTGTAATTTCTAATGGTGTTAGCTCTATTGGCTTTGACAGCGCTCGGGGCTGGGGCTGGGGATGGTGTTTAGTGTTAATAGTGTTCTTAGATTAGCCAATATCTCTATGATTTTCATAAATGTATTTCATGGTATATAGTCGTTAAAAAGTGAAAAACAGTGCACTTCCTCCCTCATTAGATGGTGAAGAGAATGTTATTTAAAGTTAATTAAAGTTGATCTTTTCTATATTGCTATAGTTTTGCTATTGTTATAGTGACGATAACAAGAATTGATTACTCGTAATTATAAAAATAAAACTAAATAATATTACACATTTTTAATTATTATTTAACATAATTATTTGACATATTTTATTAAAGTCTAAGTCAAACTTCCGAACTTACTTTCTAATCTACTTAAGAACATCTTGATGGCTCCTAACTCTAAGGATATTTGATCTATTTTCACGTTTAATTCCTGAATGGAACATTTTGTTTCTTCCACGTGAGTCACAACTTGATTCTTCACCTGGGCTACACTGTCATCTAGAGTTGGTATCTTCACATCTTCAAGTTTAGTTTTTTTAATACCGTGGGTAATTTGTTTTACACCTTCTGGTTTTGGAACATTATTATTATTATTTTGAGCGTCTTTACATTCGTTTATTTTAGTGATTGCTTTATGCATTTCATCAATTTTCTTTATAAATGTTTCCATATGAAACTCATCTTCCATTTGTTTCTTATGTTGTTGTGCTATATCTATAATTGCATTTTTAATACGGGACGGTATGGACGTTTGAAATCTCCATCTTGTACTGCCAGGGCAAAATGACATCACAGTCAAGACCTTCCTCTTATTCTGTATGCGCTTACTCACTCTCTGTGGTAATATTGTACTAAAGAACTTATTGTAGACTAGATTGTCTAAGGTTCCCAGAAATTCCACTTGTTTGGCGAGCCTTTTTATATTACCTAACATTTCTAAGTCATTGATGTCATTGACCGCAACACCAACCATTAAATTCATAAGAACGATTGCGGCCAAAACAAGAAATATCACAAAGATAAGTCGCACTATAATTAAAGACTTGGCGAGGTCCTTAGAATGCTCTTTATCAAATAAGTCCACATAGTCAAACTCTGACGTCATCATGACCATTGTTTTAACAAAAGCTGCCCAAGGTCCATCGAACGGTATTGCGGAACGAAATTGTATCATAAAACTTAAAGAAAAGCCAATAACTAAAAATGCGAATGTTAGAAGAATCTGAAACAAAAAACAATGGATTTTAAAGTATTTGGAGGACATTTACATTATATTTAAAATAAAAAGATTACCTTAACTACATTAGCAGCGACTTTACCGAACATAAGAACATAATAACCCCAGTTAGGAAATCTGGACAATAGAAACATCAGTTCTACCCAAGAAAGTAGTAAGGCACATGTAGCCACGTGTCTCGGCCATTCTATTACAGAGTTGTATCCTATCCATATCATTGGAGGTAAAATGGCAGCTAGGACGATAGAACAGATTTTGATCCACGTTTCCAGTTGGCGAAAATATCTGGTGCTCTTTAAATTCATGTAGAGGAGTTCCTGTAAATATTTTGATAAAAAAATCTGGGTTATTAATGTAAGAAAAGATTTATAAACATGTATAGCCATGTTAAGCTTACTTTCATTAACCCGAACTCTGAGGAACCGACCGGTTCGTCCGTCCCGGGACAATTTCCCAGAGGTCGGGGCTTCAAATCCCAACTCGTATTAGTTAATTTTTCACAGTATATTTATTTAAATTCAGGTATATTAATTGATTTATATATTTATAGTTGAGACTTGACTAAAATTATATTTTCCTACTTGGCTTAACTTACCTGTACGATTATCAAACATATTGTTATGTAAACTGCATAGCCCCAAACTGAAGGGATTAGGTACGAAGGTGTCATTGATTTAGTATCTTTGTAAAAAAATATTGATGTTATGAAAATTGTCAATGAAGACACGAAAAGTGCGTAGACTGCTATTATCGTATAAAAGAATGGCAATAGAGCCTTCCACTTCAAATACAGGAAACTTTCAAGCAAGGGATGAACCAAAAGTTTCTGTTGGCCGTACCGATTACCAGTTTTCAGCAAAGATTCGACAACTTTCATTTGTTCCATTTCGCATGCAGTTGGCAACAATATCTTGTAATCTACGGTCACTTCACACTTTGAATCAAGAAAATTTTGAGAATTTGTCGAGATATATGAATTAAAGACGTCTTCTAGAAATTCTGTAGGTTTTGACAAATTATTTATAATCATGTCTACGGCTGTTCTTCTGTATTTAGGTGCTGCCGTGTATTCCGATAGGTCTGCTCCTTCTTGTAAAAGTATTGTTATTACATCTCTACTGCTATGGTGACCAGCTGTGTGTAAAGGATACCAACCCATACTATTTACTTCATGTATAGTTGTCTTATCTTTGTTTAAGACAACTTTGGCGCATTCTACATAATTTTTCATAGCAGCTAAATGCAACGGTGTTGAAGACTTGTGGGGACTGGAGGTAGTCCGTAATCGTATATCTGCGTCTTGAGATATTAAATATTCTAAGCACTGTACATTATTATTTAATACTGCGAAATGAATAGGACCTACACCCCTTCTGTCCGATGTGGTTAATGTGTTTATCGTAGTTTTCATGACCCCATTTTCATACTCCATTAGATATTCCAAAATGTTTAAGTGTCCGTACTCGGCTGCTGCATGTAAAACATTTACATCTCCAGGCATCACAGTCTGTATCGAAGCTCCCTTATCCAGTATAGTTTCTACACAATTTAAATGACCGTTTATAATTGCTTTAAACAAGGGTGTTTCTCCTTCCTCGTTTTTACAGTCTATAAAATCTTTTTGGTATGTAAGTAAAATAATTTCATCTAAAACATCTATATTTCCAAGCGCTGCTGCTAAATGTATAGCAGTTTCTCCATCATTTGCCTTAAAAAATATTACCGTCAGCGATAGAATTGCATTCAGTCATTATTTGAACAGGACTGCACTAAACAGCATACCTTCACAGTAACATCTGCCCCCGCTTCCAAAGCAATAGAAACACCCTGGACCCACGAACTTTTAACAGCTGCTTGTAATACTGTATATCCATCTTTATCTTTGACATCCACCATTGCTGATATCGGATCTGCATGCTTGTAGTTATAGCTGGCTAATAACTGCAAAAAGACATGTAATGCAGATAATGTGAATGAATTGTGTGACAATTAGCTTTGGTATATACGAATTCCCAAAAACTTACTTTTATTTTAGAAAAACATACCTTTAAAGCTTGATCCATTTTTTTATCAATACAAACATGTAAAGGTGTTTTACCAACAGAATTAAGACAAGAAACCGAGACTCCAGCGTTTAGTAATTCTGTAATACAATCCAAATTACCGAGCTCTACAGCTGTGTGTATTGGAGTGTCTACCATAGCCCCACCAGCTTTCATGCTATTAAATGTACTGTCAGCCTTTAGCAGCATTTTAACGACTTCTGTAAAGCTAAAATTTTACATGTATCTATGTTTTAAACTGCGACTATAGGTCAATAAATACAACTAGACTCAACTCTTAGTAACTAACCATCTCAGACTGATTTCTTCTTTATTATTATAATAATCTGAACCAGCCACATCAAGCGGACTGCGACCCATGACGTCACAAATGTTTGGGTCTGCACCAGCCGCCAAAAGGAATCTGGTACAACGGCGGCGAGCCCGCGATGCAGCTATGTGAAGAGGGGTCCAACCAGGTTGGAGTAAGGGTAACTGGAAATAGAAAATGCATTCATCAATAGATGGATTATTTGCGTTGGAATATATTTTTCAATTACTTTAATTAATTACTCAGGATTTATTATAACCTTAATCACGATTTTAAAAGTCATAAAAAAACAAACGAACAACAAAATATTTGAAGGATTTTTTTTACTTACAGTCCCCTTTATGTCCATGCAGATATGGTCAATATTATCTTTCCAGGTCTTCGGCAGCGTCATCTTGACCTCGTCAAGATCACATCTTACATTCACAAGCTCTTGAAATGTTTGACGAATATCAAACGATAACTCGAATTGGTTCTTGATACCTTCATTTAATGTAGCGGAATCATCATTGTCTACTAGTTTTTGCATTTCTGTAATATCATATTAGTATTCCATTACTACAAAGAAAAACATAATAGTATTACCGTTTCAAATATTTCAGTTTCGTCTCAAAGTCTGGTACCAGATTTTTAGAAGCAGAATGAATGGTGACATTATGTACAGTAAATATTCAAATACATTATTGACTCACAAGGTGGCCCTGTTGAACTGATTATTGAGTGTTGAGGTCTAATTGTGCCGAGTCAGAAAATACCGTTAAGAATACTTCCCCGCATTTAGCATTTATTTAATTATTACTAAATTCGTCCTAAATTGCACTCAGTACTCATTTTTAAACTTATTTTTTTAATACTTGTTTTTCTAATTTGATAATAGAATATGTTCAAGTATAATCATGATACTGTGTGGATTATGATAAAGAAACGGATGTTACATGAAACTTCCTACATTTTTATAAAATGTACCAAGTTTTGATCTCAACAAATTCCTGCTTCTTACTTTTTATTTAAGAGAGTATTTCTTAAGAAAATAGCGTATTTGCATTCTCGCAGTTAAATTAAAGTGCCTCATTACTTATCATAATATAAATCTTAATTTTAAGATTCACGTTAATACTCTATTTTTGTTTATATAAAAAGCACACAATAAATAATCTTTATTATTTATTGTGTGCTTTTTAATAAAGGTAACTAATAAAAATATGCAAACTTTATTAAAAATCATGACCAAAGAAGTTTTAATATAGTCTGGCTGAATGTTAATATATGTGACAAGCAATATTCTTTTTAAAAAGTCTTGCAGCGGTTCTGACGCAACTTTTATTAAGGCCATTTTATAAGCTTTCCCGAAGGCTTTTAAAGCTCAATCATGGAGATAGCCCAGAATTTTATGGTAAGCTGAAGTGCCTTGCGGTTAAGAACCGTAAATTTTAAATTATAAACGTTATTGTCCAATGAAATTTTTTATTCGCCACTTTAATTAAGCACTAAAGTCTGTAGGGTTTTACTCTTGAAATTGTATATTAAAATGTGTTGTTTTCGTTCTTTGTATTATTTCTGTCTGTACAAAATATGTGATATTATTAAGAAATAATGAATATTGTAAATTAATATTTCATCATTAATTGATATTGTAAAAGAACGAATAATAACCATATAACATTAATTACTTTCTAGAGATTATTTTTGATTAATTTGTTTTATTTAAATAAACTATTCATTCTAGGGCTCCCTAGCTACAAATACTATGACCCGGATCAATGAAAACGGCAATGTTGTGGGCACCATCATAGTAAACTGTGAGGGTAAGTTTTATAAGGCGCGGCTCCGTGGGGTGTGTCCTCTTACCTCTTCTCATATTATTGTAATTTCTTGTCTCTTTATTTATTTAAAGACATTCAAAACGAGTGACACAATGTGTATGTTTATTGGTAGTTAAATTCCATCAAATGCCACACGACGCAACTGTTTAGTCAGCAATACGACAAGTATAATAGAGAATTTAATGGAATCCTTCAAGAAGATATTTCCGTAATCTCTTTATAAACGGATGAGACTTTGTCTGCATTTTCATTTCGATTGTGCAGAGTTCACAATTGCATTTAAATTTTACTTTAAAACTATTTAAGCAACGGAAGTTCTTTAATAATTACATTATTGGAGAGTTTCACGTTAGTGTGGTTGATTGTGAGAAAAGAGATGAAAGAGGTCTAGAGGTCTTTTAATTATAAAAAGTCCATGTAGTCAAGTTTTTTTATTTAAAATAAGCACACATTGCACTTATGTATGTATGTTTTGTTTTAAGTTTTTAATTGGAAGGTAGTTCTATGTTTATTGTCTATTGGGTTTAACGAGTCTTAATGAAGAGTTACGATCTATGGTTTGTGACAAGATGTGTTGATAGCTATCATATTAAACGTTATCCATAGTGCTGTAGTGCTGTAGTGCTGTAGTGCTAAATATTTCCTCTCAACACTATTAATTAGAATGTGTAAACTCAACAGTCGAAATATTCTGAAGGTACGTCATAATTAACAAGTCGTGCCAAAGTTATATTTATATAATATAGCCGAGTTGTTTGTTTTGTTGTTTAATCTAGCTATTCTGAAACTATCAGTGAACATACTAGTCCAATTATAATGAGAAAAAGCATTTGATGGCTCATTTATTGAGGAAGGAAATAATATGACATTTGGACCCAAACGTCTTAGACCTGATTACAAAGTAACGCTTACAAAAATGTAAATGTAATATAAATAGAAGTATCTTGTACAAAAATATAGCGTTGTTTCTGTGTCGCGTTCTACAAGCAATTCTGTACATAGACGAAGTAACGGGTTTTCACTAGTTTATTATTAAGAAACTACTCCATTTATCCTTTGTATTTTAACAAAAGGCACGTTACAAAATGAAGCGGAACAAACAGAAAGCTTAAAATATAACTGCCTTCAATATAAAAAGCATTTAGACCGATTACTGTTTTGTGTAAACGAATACTCTCGAGATAAAAATGTCTCCTGAGAAATTACGTCGTACTTAACAGCTATTGTTGGAAAAACTTCTCCTCAAGTCGTTTGTCTCTGTTGTAAAACTAGAATAAACTGGAATACGGTAAATCACACGGAAATGTATCATCAATGTGGTTATAAATCTGCTTGTTTTCTTTGTTACTTTACTATTTGATAGAAGTTATGTGAATTGTTTTGTACTCAGTGTGATTCAAATTGTACAAAGTAATTTATATTTACAAACTGCCACACTCCTTTTAAGGGGTCAGGGCTACATATACATTTTAATGACTACCATTATTTTTTTTACTTTTACAGGTTTTCCAGAGACTACAACCCTGGACAGTTTGACGGCCGCCACATATTCCACTCATATGCGGAACTTATCTCATCACGCTTCCAACGCCTTGAAGGAAATAGTGAGTAACGCGTACTATAAAGCCGAACTTAATGTGGCTTGGAGTTTTATATTTAAAAGTAGTTTGATTCAATAACTTCGGTGCAGGACGTTACTGATGAGCTGTTGGTACTGCGACTTGTGACACGAAAATCTGAAGCCGTTGTTGCTCCAGACCATGAGTTCACACTTATTGTAGTTATGAGGAGATCTTAGAAATTTTAAAAGTAATATACAAATTCAAATGTAGTTAAAAAATATTTATAGATTCTGATGATGGGATAACGAGGTTCATTTTGGACATTTAATGGTTTCTTTGTCATTTCTATCTCAATATTACTAAGAGAGTGCAGCTTTTATATCTCTAATAAATTATTAGATAAGAAATATAGAACTAAATGTTGTTATTTCACTCACCCTCTGGAAGATCCAACAGTATTGCCATCTGCCTCGCGTTTCCAGCATACGCTGCAAGATGTAATGGTGTTCGGCCAAGTCTGTCTTGACGATGTCTTTCGGCACCAAATTTTAATAATAGATCTAAGGAATCTCCTCCCATCACAGCCGCTAAGTGAATGGCTGATACGAAGTCTAATCGACATGTCGCGTTTGGATTAGCTCCCGATTTAAGTAACCTGTAGGTAATTTAATCTTTAACAAACTGGATACTGAGAAATATTATATACTAATAGATGGACAAGTCTTTTGTATTACATAGAATGTAAACAACTTAAACCATTCTGTCAGTAGGAAATATTATTTGAGAACAAATACCTCTCAACTTCCTCTACATTATGACTACAAATGGCGTTTAATAATTCGGTGTTCAATCGTCTTAAGCGACGATCTCCTCGAATGAACTTTTTGTGTAAGTCTGACGTTTCAATAGCTGGGGTATTGTCACCTGTAGATAGTTCAGCTGGCTCCAAGTTAAGCTTTTCCAGAACTGGAGTTTTGGGTTTGAAACTGAAAGAAATAAAAAGAAATAAAATTTAATAAAATTTGTCCAAAAAATTTATAGATTATATAACTTTTTAAATAGTGTAAAATACTTCACAGACTTGGGAAGTGTGATTACACTACAAAATACCAACATTTCAACAAATAACGGGGCAATTAAAATTAAATATATCTAATTATTTCTGTCAAGCAACTTACTAGATAATATCACCTTTAATTTTCCTTAAAACCTTGAACATTATTATAACTATAAAAAGTGCTTACTTTTCTCCTTTTCCAATAGTAGGTTTTCTTGGTCTGGGCGGCCTTTGTCGTCCCTCGTAACTCGAGGGTCTAGCTATATCAGTATTGCCAGGTAAGAGAGGAGTTGAATTGTCCACCTCGCTCCCGTAACCCTTCTCAACATCTAAAACATTAAATAAACATTATTTCATGTTAAAATGTCAGATGTTCCACTGCTGTGCCGAGATGTCTATTTCAATTATGGAAAGAGTTATTAGCTTACAGGTTATACAGGTTGTAACATTTCAATATTTTCGTCCAGCCGGAGGTCGGACTCAGGAACAGTTAAATCAAAGACTAAACTTTATACTGGCGTTATAAAGGTTAAACTTTATTGGATGGTCGTCGCCAATTTAAAATGTAGATAGATCCTATCACAAATGTCGGTATTTTATTTAGTAATGTTGTTACAAATAAGTAAAATTCCTTATTCCATTTGTTTTATTCATTTATAAGCCATGTTTAAATAGGTTTTGTTTGCTTATTATATGTCTAAATTCGAAGAAACATACTAAAACAGTCTTTATTTTAAATAGAAAAAAAGTAAATAAGCACTTATATTGTGTTTTTGGGAAATACATATTTACAAAATACACAATACATTATGTAAATGAAATTAAGATTTGTATATTTTTGTGATAATACTTTACCTTTATTTTTTATAAACAATCCCGCAAAGGTACCTTTGGTCCACATTTATAATACATTCACAAACATGACAGACAATAATGATCTTATAAACATTACCAAGGTCACATATTGATATATATAGCACAGTATTTGGTTGCACACAGAATAATATGAATGTTTAATTAATAATTATGATTTAAATATATGGATTATTCGTTGATACACGTGGTTCAGGCAATAGGTATCGCGTGACTAAATCAGAGATAAACTACCTAATGTTTACTTAGTCTAGCTGAAGGTTACCGAGATGCGCGGGCGCAAGTCACACTGCTATATCTTGTCTTGACAAATAATTGAATACATTTGAAAAAAAATATATTAACATATATTTGATGATTGAATTGTCTTACATTATTTGACTTTTAACATGCTTATATTAGCTTCACTTGTATGTATGTACGTATGTTTGTTTGTAACCGACGCCTTTCTACTCGATTTTGTCCATTAAACGGACAGATTTAATTCAAAGTTCGTACAGTTGTCAAAAATAGATGAAAATACAATTATTTCATTAGTTTATCTCATTATTCTGCTCAGTGTCGCCGATAGACGAAAAATATTACACAAAATGGCCCAAGATTTTTTCATAATAATACTAGTATTTTTCGTTCATTATTGTTTGTAGCTTATATTGAGGATATTTTTTATATTTTTATTTCGATTTTAGTAAGAAGTAACGTTTTAAATTACTTTTTAATATCCATTGAGAGTTGTCACTGTACTTTGTATGTTATCAGAGAGCTTTAACAATTCTACCACTTAAGCTACAATTATCGGATTTTAGTCGTTGGAGCAAATACTTAAGTCTAGTGCATTTTAATGAACTACAAATAGGTTACTGTAGTGGGATAAGCGTTAGGGTCGAGTCACACTACTGCTTCTTGTTTAGGAATATTATACATTTAGTATAAATTACGACTTGGTAATATTCTGGTATATTTATTGTGGCTTTATTATCGAATGAATAGAATATTTACCATACTTCAAGTTGTTAGGAATTATAAATACTTTTTGATTCTTAAAATGAAACTTTTAGATAAACTCGTTAATTTTGGATATTTACTTAAATATATGCATTTTGTGATTAAAGTTAAACAGCATGTTTATTTGTATGACAACAACTTGGCTATCTTGTGATATAGACTGTTGTGTGGATAACGTTCTTAAAGGTCGTTGACAAATAAATAAATAAATAAATAATATCAAACACTATATAAAATATTGCTAATTGGCGATAAATATTGTTTGTTCTGGAGTGATCGTAGATTAAACTTGTGACAAAACTCATTGTAAATATGCCGTAAATAAAATGAATCAAAGAATCTAGTACATAGTACTAGTACATCTAGTTTCTTGACAGTTTCTCTCCATGGGTTTAACTTCTTAGAAATTTACAACTAGATACTGACGTTTGTAAGTTCAATGTACGTTTCCTTTAAAAAAGAAAACTGACTTTGATTAAAAACCATATGTCTACAAAAAGATACAAAATAAAACTAAAGAGCGTGCCCTATATACGAGTATATATATAAGTGTTGGAACTAACTGACTCAAAGGGTATACCTTGGTATAACTCTAGATAAAAAGCTCCAGTGAAACCCCAATCTCTCAACACTCAGACAAACTCAGCTCCGCCGTCTATGTAATTAAAAACGTAAGACAATTAACGGATATTAATACAGCTCGATTAGTTTATTTTAGTTATTTTCATATATTTTGTCTTACGGAATTTTATTGTGGCTCAGTGCTGCTGAAATAAATTCTGTATTTATTTTACAAAAAAGAGCTGTGCGGGCTATTTTTAAAAGGTTAGGTTGTGGAGCTTTGCTTGTTGACTTATTTAAGGGATATTCTAATGTATACATCAAACATTGTTAAATTGTTTTTAAAAGAGCAACTGTTGAGTTTCTGTCCAGCTCTTCTCAGCAGAGCCGCATTCCGAGCTGGTGGTAGCTTACTCACGGACTGACATACTGACATACTATACTGATATTTTTTAATGTAATGTATTTGACGATTCAATAGTGCATGTAAATGCCTACTTGAATGAAGATATTTTTTATTTTGATTTTTTGAATTTTATACATAGAACATTAAGCAAACAGATATACTGTCTAATCGCAAAGCAGCAAAAGCAGCTACGGTAAAGAACCGTAAGAAACACTTAGCAGGCGCTATGATAGGGTTTTAAAAATTGAAAACCTTTTAACAAGTTTTAGGGATCTTGTATAAACAGACCAACATACTTGTAGCAGTTAACTATAACTTTATTTTGAAACATAGTATAATTAATTGAATATTTGTGATCTTAAATTGTTTGTCTACAAGCCGGCACCGCAGCAAACAGCTAGTGTTGTATATATTTGTTATTTTTTCCTCGTACTATTATGACGATTCGATATAATCAGTATGCGTCATTATTTCATTTGTAGGATACTAATAAATGGTTAAAAATCAGTTATAAACTATAACTGATTGTTCTTAAGTCTACAATAATCTAAAGATGACGAGAGTTATTTGAAACATTTATAATTCAATTCCAACAACGACCAGACAGTCGCCGAACAGGCGTCATGAAAGTATGCCTCTCTTTATTTACACTACTGCTAAGACAATCCTACCAAAAACAACATACCTTTCTCTGACATTATACACAAACTGACACAGGAGACAGCACAGAACTAATATAGATGGCTTCAATAACGTGAATGATTCACTTGCGTTCAGCGAAAATAGACGATTGCACTTATCAAGTCACTGTCTTGATATAGAGTTGTGTAAATAAATCATAGAAGTGACACGCGGTCTATTCATTCACATTTTATAATTTTAAATTTATTATTGCATTATTTCTTCTCCACCATGTACCTATTGAGTGTCAACTGTCAGTTTTCATTTAATTAAATTGTGTTTTCCTAAGTAATCATTCGTAGGGTATTTACACACAAGTAGGTATCTATGATTCAAGACACTTATTACAATGAGGTCGTAGGTACTTATATAATAAAATGAGGTGAGAGACCAACGTCTATCGCAATAACATGAGGTACGAACAGACAGATATTATTAGCATATTAAATAAAAAATAATATTAACATATTAAGAATTTTCGATGAAATATTTATTGAAACTCAATTTAGAAGAATTTTATATATTTTTTTTAACTATTTTGTTTTTAAGTATTTTCAGAAATTAAAAATAGAATATTATTTTATTTGAGTTATATTAATTAATATGTTTTTCAGTTTCTTTTGAGTTTCAAGTTTACTTGTTATATTTATATTATACAATGAGTAGATATGCCGCTACCTAAGAATACAAAACCCGTGGGAACAAACCCCGTGGGTTTTAAATTAATATTTATTTAAACCGTCCTGGACTTAGTGTTGTTATTCTATTGTAAGCTTGGGTCTCGTAAATACAATTTTCATTACTTCTCTTATTAGTTATATTCTGAAGTTATTAATATAAAATGTATTTATCCTTGATGTAAAATAATATAATAATACGCCGTCTCTATTCGTTTAACAGTCTATGGATCAGATCGAAATATTATCGCTAGATAAGGAAACCTAGAAACTTAAGATATTGGATTTGATAAAATCAATTACGTTATTTGTAATTTTTGATTATTTTTTTAAAGCGACATTTACTTCAAATATTCATACGATATAAAATGCTAAATAAATACAGTTTACATTTTCAGCATTCGGCTGCGAAAAAGCGTTAAATAATTAATAGCCATGTCAAACGGCAAGAAGAATTTGATTATTTTTTAATATTTTTATTTTAAAAAAATTAAAATAAAATTGATTGTTATATATATAATACATTTATAATGTGGAATGGCAACTAAACCTCGATTTGAAATCGGATATAGTTTCAAGTAACGCGCATTATATTAAGACCAAGTGTTTAAGATGAAACACTTGCTCCACGGAATAGAAACAAGAATTAATATTCCGTGTCTAATCATGTCCATTTTATAACATTCAAGAATTCAATCTCAAACTAGCTTTCTTTTTCTGACCTTTTTATAAATAGGAAATGAATTCAAATTATTAACAACTTGTCAATATTTATGAACTACATCTTTCTTTAAATCTAAATTCAATAATTGAAATAATTAACACAAAATATTTAAGAGCGGATAATTTCCGACTCTATTTTTTTCTAAGAATATCGTTCCCAAAACGACGATAGCTCGACGGCAGTATACGTAAAGTATATTATATACGATTTGATACGAAGCGCTTCGGTTATAGTTGATTCATTTTTCAGATATTTTTTTAAGATTCGGTTACGATATTTGACAGATGTAGCGAAATGGTATTTTGTAAATATATATATATATATATATATATACTATACAATGAATAGTTTCAATAACTGTGTTAGCTTGTTAAAAAATACTGCCGTATGCTCAAATGAATAAATAGTTGGTATTATATAAATATCCTAATAAAAATAAGTTGCTAAATTGTATGAAATGAAAATTGATATATAATATAGTTATATATAAGTTATAGTGATGTGTAATAGTATAAAAAATAATATTGAATTAATATATGTAAAGTTTAGTTTGTATGTATATGTAATATTGTATAAGGTATCTATAATACTATTATGTATGTGTATGTACCTTATTTAATTTAATTATTTAATGCACCAATTACTGCCTGTATTTTAATGAAACTATCCTTTTAATCATGGGTTGCCTGTTAGGGCCAGGCCACCTTTGTACCAAATTTAATATATTATCTTTAATTTGTTGTTCTATTTTTTTATTTCATATTTTGAGTGCAATAAAGTGTTATAAATAAAAAAAAATAAATGTTAATGTTATTTTGGAAATTAGTTTTAAATATAATAACCATTATTATTATTTATATGTTGTAAGATTTATTAATGTATTTGATCTTTTTTAATGTTTTAGGTTCTGTTATTTTTAGTAGTTCTATTATGACTCTCGGTAACAATGTAATAATATAATTCTGTAAGACAGGAGAGGAATTGTCAATTAAAAAATAAATAAAGTAGGATTCCGAGATTTGTATAAATGAACTTTACCAACAGTTGTTTGTGTACGGTCAAGGGAAAGTTATTTAAACTAAGTGTAAAATAATAAAATTATATATTGAAACAGTGTTTTAATTATAAAATAGAATATATTAAACGTATGTTCACTTCGTCCCTCATCTTCAAATGTAATAAAAAAATAAAACTACAGGAGTGTTCATTTTCGTACGCCTTAGTTTTTTAATAAAACATACGAACAATGTATTTTGTAGGAAATTCAAGTTGAATTTATGTTCTGTCTCGTGAGGCCTACATATTGTATCACTGGCTTTGTGTCAGTGAATTTTAAATGGCTACTCCTAATTCTTGACGAAAAATTTGATATTCCTAACACAAACTTCATAATTAGATTTAGAAAGGGCTATGTGTCTTGATTAATTAATGATGTGTGCTTTGGACGAGAAATAAATATTATATTGTTTAAGTAAAATATGAATTATTAAGTATTTGTTTTCAAAGAGTTTATATTGTTTGGAAAAATAATTATCATTAATTATTATTTTATTTTTTTGTAACAACTTTTAAATTTCTTAATTGAATCCAATGTCTTAATAATTATAATTATATCAATTCAGTAAGTTTAGTTGACTTTATACTTCAATGAGGGAAATTTACGAAAGATCTTAGACAAAGTAATTTATAATTGTTGTACAAAGTACAGTAAAGTTTAATTGTTTTGAATAGGATTGTATTAAGTTATTATATAGAATTAAAAAAGTATCTTTTTTTAATTTACCTGATTATAACTTGAATATTAAACTATTTAATTGTGTTTTTACTTTTGCAATCTCACGATCCAAAGAAGAAGAAGAAAAAGAGACGGAAATAAGAAAAAACTAGTCTGTTAGAATATTTTAATGGAAATGTACTGTGAATATGTGATTTATATTAAAACTAAATGCTATTTCAAGATCTTATACAGATACTCGTAGAAAAGACATGCCCCGTGAATACCTTCAAAAATCGGAACTTAAGCCTCTCGACCCACCGGTAGATCCAACCATCTAGTTGGGGGCGGACCACCCTCACTGACACCGGAATGGCGTGGGAGCCCAAATTCTTCGCGAAATGATCCAAGATTTAACGGTGTAAGCTCCTAAGCTCCGGACTACATAGGGGCATCTAACGATGACAGCTTGTAGGCCCCGGAAAAGGGTCTGGACCCTCCGCCATTGGGCAGAAGCCATTTCAAATCATCCACGATATAAATGTATATTATAAAATTACAATTGTCCGTAGTATTGACTAACGCAGTAGCGTTAAACACAGAAACTGACAAGCACATGTTGTGATCCTTCCCAGCCCTAACTTAATATCAGCACCCGAGGTTAAATTGTGGGTAATACTGAAGTTGGTTTATAGTTAGATGGTTCTAATGTACCGTCGATATGGGTAACTATATACGGATCGTCTACGGTTAACTACAAATAATATATAATAAAATATCTGTCAGTGTGTGTAAGTCTCGTATGCTTTAGCTACTTAATAAAACATATCGACATTGCGCTGCTATGATAACTCAAGGTAAATTTATATACAACGTCTCGTGACGGCTTCATAATGGATGACTGGCTTTGTCTCTGTGAATGTCTGATGGCTCGTCCTTATTTTTGTCAAAAATCTTGGTACTTTTAACACATATACATAGTTGGATTTAGAAAGGGTGGTGTGACTTGATTAATTAATTTGTGCACTTCCGAGGAAAAATAAAATAAAATTATATTGTTTGAGTTATCTTAAAACGGTGAATCGTTAAATATTTGTTATCAAATCTTGTTTGGAAAAATAACAATCATGAATCTTTAAACTTGTTTTATTTTAAATGCACTTTTGAATTATAAATCATTAATATTATTATAATTATTTCAATTATTTTTTTTGTAATCTCACGAAATAATTGAAAAATGGAAATAAACTTGTAGTCTGAAAGAATTTAATCTATTTGTGATTTTAACTAAAAATAAATAGTGTTTTTTTACATTACTTAAGTGTAGGTTGATTTATTTTCTTACCGTCAATCTTTCTTTTTACAGATTGTTACCATATGTTAATAATGAAACCAATTTTTAGGAATTCATCCCACGTCTGAAACGTATCACGTAGAGCTATTGATATCTTGAATAAAAAATCTTCATCCATTTGCAGTAACCATATAAATACATAACCGTAAGCTACTAAGATGTGTAAAGTTAGTTTTGGCATTTTTATCGTTAAATGTAACACGTACGGAGTATTAATAAAAATGATTATTTGAACAGCGAATATAATTCCGATACTAACACGGTACTTATAGAGTAAATATAATTTTAAACCTCACCTTACCATGCCATTATAGAGTTTAATGTTACTTATAAAATATCCAAACTACAGATAACAATAAAAATATATTTGATTCCTATTCGTTACTTAAATGCCACCTACATATTCCAGAAAATTCTAATAATAATAATATTGCGTAATAACACACATTTTTTTAATATTATTTTTTAACGGTGTAGTCGCAGTCAATTATTAGCTGCCCCTACGAGTTGAAGCGACCAGGACTCTCCATCCTCTCACAATAGACTGTAGTGATGTGACTAATACATTCACGTTTTGAACTGTGAATGAAGAATGTGATTCATTCGTTCTCCATTCCTTTTTTACTTCTTCTACGTCGAATTGACGTGGTATTTTATCGTACCCACACTGTGTTTTTATTGTTCTTTTATTTTGTGTTACTCTCTGAGTATATAATATATTACATTAAGGAATATGTTATTATTTTAGTCAGGTGTGAGAAATAAAAATATCTGTATAAGTAATGAAGTTCCATCCACTCTCTATTTCTATTCACATTTTGTTCGCCAACATGAAATCAATTATTAACTTTATTAAATTATCTTATTTGTCGACTCCATTTTAACTCAATATAAAGATTTGGAATAATAGTTGTTTTATATTTTGCAGTAACTGTTCTTTATTTATTTACAATACATTATATTTTATTACTAAGGTGTGCTGAGCTAAATTTGTTACGTGTTTCAGAAATAAACAACAAAATGGTCTCATTTTCTTCTAAGAACTCTGAGATTAGGCCTTAATTTATTAGGTAATAAGTCATTATTATATAAGAGCTATCTATTTATCTTCTGTTGTTATCACCACGGTACCAAAACCACTTCAGAAAGTTAGTAAATAAATAACCTAAAGATTATAATACAAGCATCTGTATCATACAAGTTATAAAATTCCATTTCAGCTTCAGTGTATTGCTTCAGCGACTCGCAAATAACTGCAGTCCGTGAGAAGTCAATAAATGAATTCTGGACATCGTTAATAATCCTTTACCGACCTAACGGAATTCAATTTATCCGCTCCTGAGAATTCCTATTGCTCTCTGTACTCATTACTAATAGAAAGACATTTAGAGGCTTCGAATGTAATGGTGTAGTTGAAATCAATGGGAGTGATGATTACTTTAGTATTTTATTTACTCAGCAATAATGAATATTTATAAGACCTTTCGTTTATTAATTCACCTAGATCCTACTGTAGACTAATTTAATACAGTGCCAAACCGAACACATTTTATATTCTAGTTAAACAGTAATAAAACATTACTTTAATTAGAATATATTGTATTGTGTATTTTATTGTCGTTTATTTAACTGGCCTCGTCACGGTAGACGCTACATCTCGTCTACAGTATAGATGATAAAGTGTTTAGATTTGTAAACAAGAATATATTTTCGTCATTATTTATTTTCTGTATTGGAAAAGTCGAGTGCTATTAACTAGACTCCACGGGGACGATGCACTTGACTCGGATATATGAACGTATCTAGATAATTGTACATGGTTCTCGGAAATACGGAAAGAGCTCGGGAAATACATTTAGATAAGATAAGATAAGATAAGATCTCTGTAAAGATAAGCTTATCCAAATACGTCTTTGTTCATTTTCATTTTTGTGTAATTGTGGTGCATGAAATAAATAAATAAATAAATAAATTTCGACAAACATTGGCTTTGCATTTCAGTCTTAATTTGTGATATATTATTATTTGGTTTAATATAGAGTGCTACTCTGTTTATTTATAATTTATACAAATTTATACAAATATTCCTTAAATACTGTAAGTGACTGTAATTATAATTTTCTTCGTTTACTCTATTATTTTACAAACGATGTTTTTAATTCATTAATAATATTTTTTTATCGATTTATTTTAATGATCCTAGTTTATTCACTAGACTCCATAGTAGGAGGAGGCCTTATGAAGTTATAAACAAATTCTATAATGTTGTATGCACCTGGCGCGAGTATGGCGCTGCGGTTGAATTAATAATATATAACTGTTGGCGGGGGGCGTCGTTTACGACACCCTGTTGGATTTTAATTTATGAAAAGGCAATCTTGATATGAAACATTGAATTAACTTTAAAGTATTTTTTTCATGCAGTCTGTTTTAAATGGAATTATGATATTAGTTTCCATTATATAATTTATATTACGCACAGAACTAAGTCCGGATAGAATTCGTGACCTGTGACTCGTGACCTGTGACTCATGAACTATGTATCACAACTAAAAAAACTATTCTCTATGGAATTTATATTATAATGATTAATTCAAGTCGTCTTTTAATATAATCTATGTACATAAAACAATACACAAATGGTTGAATTCATATTTTTTGTTAATCTTGTAGTAATAGTAATTATAAGAGCTGGTCTTACAAACGCGCCCAAACTCTTTCAGAACCAAAATAATTTAATTTCAAAGTCGTTATTACAGTCATCAAGTATTTTCATAATCCATTAATAAATATTTTATCACAATATGTGGAAATACATTCGAATGTCAGGTGTCTTTAAACTTTGTAAGGGGGAGTGTGTGGTTCAACGTATTTATAAATATTTGAAATATAACCGCTAAAGTAAACAATTTGACTTTCGTACATTTGTAATTATTGGCTATTGTTAACAATATAATGTATAACTTTATAAGAAAGGTTCATCTTTTATTTCTTAGAGTAAGACACATTGTGTCTTCATACTCGCCTTGTCATATTTGTTTTATTTGTACTTTTATTGAAGATAATTCCGAGAACAGTATCAGTAGTATCAATGAATTATAACGACTATTGAGTACTTCTAAACTTAAATCATACATATTGTAACATATGTATATGATACATTATGTCTCAGTGAATATATAAACAATCTGTCCTGAAAGGATTTTTTTGACCCTGTCATTGTAATTGGATATGGGAAAGGGCTGTGGACTCAATGCTTTGTCTGTTGCTTACAACAAACCTTAGTTTGTTATCTAAACCAAAATAATATTAAAATATATAAAGACTAGTCTGCTTTAATATATGTAATTTTTAGACATTTATCAAATAACCAACAAAACATGAAAAGTAAAATGATATGATTCATACACCAATTTGGTTTGGTTGGATTTTATAATTTAAAAGGGTGCGTTCAACTGAAAATGCTTATAAATGTATCTTTAAAATGCTGGCTTTATCCTTATGTTATTTAATCAGAATTTTTCTTCAACTCTACTAAAAGTAATAGCAGTGAAAATATTGTAATCATTACTGTTGAGTGTCATGATAATGTTTCAAATATCACTGGATTGCTAACATATTTCATGAGCGGTTATCCGTGCTCAATGGCTGTTTTTGTTTTCAATCTTTCAAAGGAATCTATAAGTTGTAATTCCGCGTGTGAAATATTCAACGAAGACTGTAGGTTTTATATTATTCCACGCGTGACACGTCGCGTCACTGATACCGTGCATGAGATATTCTCATCCATTTACTTTGTTTA
This sequence comes from Dircenna loreta, assembly GCA_963555665.1. Classification (NCBI taxonomy): domain Eukaryota; kingdom Metazoa; phylum Arthropoda; class Insecta; order Lepidoptera; family Nymphalidae; genus Dircenna; species Dircenna loreta. The sequence goes on from OY743095.1 coordinate 17,085,161, forward strand.
CCCGATTTGAGAGGCTTCGGATTTTTAAAATGTTGTCACCCTTTGTTTTAAACTTGGCGGAAAAATTCATTCATTTATTATAAAAATGAGCCTAAGAAGTATATCAATGACTCAAGCTGACAATGAAATACTACTTTCGCGATTTTGACTGTAAGTTGAGTTAGTACGGAGACTGAGCGAGCAGGGAGGCTGCAAACATATAACCATACGACTCTCAAAGTCCTACAAAAAGTAAACTTCTGTTTTATTTGTTTCCTGTTGTGGACTCACGAGCTATTGCCAATCCACTCTGTTTCAATAAAACATACCGACACGGACGTCCTATGGCGTCCATTCGAGGTGAATGTGTGTAGTGTCTCGTGACGCCTACATATTGTATGACTGTCTTTGTCTCAGTGTCAGACCTGATTTATAAATTTACAAGAGGTTTTTTATTTTATTTTTACATGAAAGTTGTATTTGAATTTGGAATGTTTAAATTTACTTTGATAAGCTTTAAAAGAGATTATTATATATTATTAAAATACTAAAATATACAATATTGATTTAAAAAAATAACGTTAAAAAATTACGTAAAATGCAACGTTTACTTAACATAAACTATTAAGTTTCTCAAAAGCTTTGAGATTACTTTGTTAAACAAAAAAGATTTAATCATAATTAGTTGAGATATTTAGTTATGAGATGTATGTATGTATGTATGTATGATGTATGTCCTGTGACTTATAATATATTTATATCGACTTACAACGAGGCCAGATGTCCTGTAATATTATTTGCTATGAGCCAGTATATTAAATTCCTCTAAGTCAATAACAATAACAATAACATTTATTGACTTCGTTCTGCTTGTGTTTATGACCAGGGTGTTAACACAATCAGTTTATATAATACAAAGGTAAGGTAAAGGTAAGTTCTTAAAATCTGGACTACATTCTAATGAGATTATATTTTTTTAGAAGATTCGATCTATTGTCGTGTGATTTGAATGAAACATTAATGATGTATTATCACTGTATTTAAAGTAATCAGCAATGTAAGATGTATTGTGTCGTTAAAGCCCAATAGTTATTTATTTGATAGTAAAGCCGTAAACTGTTTGTATGTTACGTGAACGATATAACGATATAACTATGAAATCGTGATGTTGTATATTTTACAAGGAGTGAGTATATGGATCAACTATTATTGAACTTATATATTTTATATAAGGACCGTTTGTAGTCTATTTCTAATCTTACCTTCCCTTTATTATATAAAATAAAAATACAAAGTACCAAATATATGTTGGAAAATCGTAGAATGTAATAACTAGCACGTAGTCGCCCGATAAGGTGCCTCCGGCGCGCTTCGATCGCAGGAAGCTGCTCGCGTCCGACCCTTATCTCTAATGCGCTGCCTTACGCTGCCTTTATTATGACGAGGTTCCTCGTGTTATGGCTTTTAATATTACATTTTATATGATGTTCCACCAACACTCAATTAGGTCAGTACTGTCACTCAATATTGTTATAGTAGTTTGAATGAAGTCGCCTTTTTATAAGTTCTAATTTCAATTAGACCTAATAAACTGCATTTATAAAATGGCAGACTTATATGCCTTGTGATAAAAAAATACCATATAGGTATATAAATTATGTTTTTATATTTAAACTTTAGTGAACCATGACATTTATATTTATATTTACTCGGCTGTATACACGTGGTATTAAATCGTAATTTGCCCGACTCGTTTTGAATCCATTCGGTGTTCTTACTCATGAGCTCTAAGCGTGGCGGATTCGCGGCGTGAACTGCGTGCAGCAGCTCTCTGGGCGCATAGGACGAAGAGTTGCAAGAGACCTCTGAAGACAACACTACATCTTCCCATCGCCACCTGCATCGGTTTATTTTTCTTTCTGTATTTATTAAAATTTAAATAAGCTTCACATGGCTACACATGTTATGTGATATTTTCAAATACTTAATAGTATACTTCTATAAGTATACTATTAAGTATTTGAAATACTATTATTTGAAGGAGATATGTACCCAAAACTAAATACACAACTGTAATAATTAAATATGACATAAACTATTTTGTCTTATTATGTTTCAAAGGTTATGACTATAAAGAAACTAATACGATAACACACTTCAGTAATATAATTTATAAAGTTAACAGTTAATACTAATTATTATATTTGTGTATATTTTACGGTAAGTATATGCAATAAAAACGCATTTAGTATGAGTGTTGAATCTTCGAGGTCAAAAAAATTTAATAGTGAAATAATATTATTTTATCACAACAAAAAAATATTTACTTTTCATATAAATATTATGAAAGAAGATTTAATTTTCAATATAATTTAATATGAAGCTAAAATGAGACCGGCTCCATTAGATTATAAAGTTTGTCGGCATCTGAATTTCTAATGAAATTTCACATGACGTTATGATAATAGGATTGTAAACCTGAAGTTGAGTAATAAGTCGTGTAATTGAGAATATTAGAGGATCTATAATATAATATGGGTATTAAGATAAGAACTTATAATTTTAAAGTTTTTTTTTGTTTTATTATAGATGCAAGTAGACAATTATGTTATAAAGTGAAATAAAGAAGAGAGTATTACTACTCGATGAAAGATCGACGATGAGATTTCTAGAAAAAATTGTGGTGAGAGATGTCGGTCGTTACAGGTCTTTGTGATCCTCTGCACCTACAGAAGGTAAGAAGGCAATAATAGGGAAGGAAGACTCCATAAGGATCGGCTTGAAGATCAAAGGTATCCAATACCAGAAGACGCAGAAGATAGTTGGAAACCTAAACTAATCCAAAAATCTCTAAAAAAATTACGTCTTTGAGTCTACACACGACCACATTATATGATGAACGTCTTCTGTGACTCCACTCGCTGTACAATTAGGTGATTTAAGTTGGTCTATAATAAACCAATATAAATTCAAGATATCAATAGCTCTACATGGTACATTTCAAAAGTGGAATGGATTTATAAAAATATTTTTATTATTAACATATGGTTACAATTTGTAAAAGAAAGATTTTATTAGTCTTCTACCTCCAATGATGCACTAAGCACGCATTAACACTATCTTGAGGTCACACATTTGGTAGTAAGGTCGGTTGCCATACGGCTGTGGGTGGCTTGATGTGTGTTCTGCGACGCTGGCGAGATACAGGCAGGTGATTATTGACCAAGTCATGCCCGGAGTTCACCTTCTAGATGTTCAGCGTTGCAGATGAGTTGTGCTCTCTGAAACAAATATATTTATTAACGGTAGCTAACTGGCTAAGGTGAGATGAGATTTACCATTGAGTTACATATGTGTACCTATATGTCCGTGTGTCTTATAAACAATGTGCCCTAATGTAAAATCAGGATTTTTTATGATAAGGATTTCACGAAAAACTAAAGAATTATATTAGTAGTACATCATTACAAATAAAAAATATTACCGATAGTATAAGCTACTACATGACACTCAACAAGCAGGGTTCCAGTGATACAGATGTAGACAACCAATATTTAACAATTCATATTTATAATAAAAACTAAAAAGCGTAATCTTATTTTTCCTTCAAAGTGCATACATTTTTTAATCAAGTCACACAGTTACTTGAAGTTCACTGATACAAAGCCAGTCATAAAATGTTTAGGAGTCACGAGACACTGTACATACCTAAACTCAATTCGTATTTTATAATCAACACAATGTTGGTATGGATCTATAAAGAAACTCAAGTATACGAGACTTGCACACGTATGGTTCATTGTTTCATATTTCATTCGGAGTAAATCATACTATAGAGGTTAAACGGAGTTAAATCGAGTATCCGATATCGGTTGGAGACTTTCTTTTCCAAAACACTAATTGTTACATCTGTCAAGTATTGTGTCCAAATATGACTTACTAATCAGAATTGCCGATGGGTTCCGTACTAAATAGGCCGTCGCGTTGTTGAAAGGAAAAAAATATCGATGGAAGAATTTGTACACATTTGAATTGACTTATTATATAAAAAGTAGAGTTCGTCGAATGGATTTTTGACAGAATACAATGTGTGTCTATATATTTTATAGTTTTCCGGTCACCAGACTATCAAGCAAAAAGCAAAGAGAGAATGTGGCCATCACATCCTGGAGATCAGGAAACGATGAACCTATTGGGATAGATCAGACGATGTTGAAAAGCCAAATAGAGATCTGTGTGAGTAGCCGGAGCCACGGGAAACAATATGTTCAATTTCGCCATTGACCGACTATAAATAAATACTTCATTACTGTTTAAGATGACTGCAGCTGGTATATATATCCACCGTCTCATAAAAGAATGTCATGAAGTACCTTTGCCTGTTCTTTAATGCATCTACTTTTTATTGTAATCCGCAGATATTTAAAATGAGTTCCCTCTCGAGTGCGTCCGTCGCCGTCCACAATGGTTGAGGAACAGATGGTCATTATTGAAAGTGTCGTCTTACAAACTTTTATCAACGTTATTAGTGAGCGAGCAATGAGGATGCGTTGGATTTAGATTTATAATGTAATTGTAAAGAAAAATTCTTGACTATTTCTGTACGCAGTCAATAAATGAATTCTAGTCCACTTTAATAGTCTGTTATTGACTTACAGGAATTTAATAAACTGGCTAGTAAATATTATTGCAGGATATCTCCTTTCGTATATAAGTCGTTATAAATATAAATGTATTTCCTTATTGTTGTGATATAAATAACTAATGAAGACCGGTCGTAGTAAAGTTTGTTTAAGAATTGCGTATCTTTGAAGACATTATAATTATAGTAGGTAGGTAGGCCATAACATCAGGTCGCCGGCAAGGTTACCACCCATCGGGCAAAGCCGTACCGCAAAGCGACTCTGTCGTGTTCCGTTACGTTGCTCGATGAAGCCGTATATGGGAAATGGGTCTGAACAGCTGCGTTGCGTTGGTGAACCGTTTTGTCGTCGAGTTAGTGTTTGTTGTGTCGGGTGCCTAGTCGAGGAGGGTAGCGGGATCCGAAGCGACGGCTTTCCGCTGGCCGCCCGCAGATAGTTGGGGGCCCAAGTAGTGGGTTAGCTCCCCATGAAAGGCTGCCCCGCCAGCTGCGAAAAATCCCAGGGTGGCTCCATCGTGCTGGTTGGCGACCAGATGAGGAGGCCCGATGGCGATCCCTGGGGGGGTTCGGGCGTCCCCGCAGTCTCCAGACTAGCCTCCCGTTGGCACAGCAACATCAATTTCGACGTCGGGTTCGATACGTAGCGCCTCGTTCAACTGATATTTCCTATCCTATTCACTCCATTTAAATTTTTTATGAAAAGTAAGAAAAAGAAAAGTAAGGTTACTCAGCGGTTGCACTCCTCCTCACTCCTAGTGCACCTCGCTAATATTCGAGGATTGCACTCAAATCTCGAAGCTGTCCATCACCATCTAGAGACAGAGCAGCCGCACTTACTCTTTCTGACGGAGACGCAGATACAATGTCCTTTGAGCACTGCGTACCTTGCTTACCCTGGTTACACATTAGAGCACAATTTCCGCTCACGTGCCGGGGTTTGTGTGTACACGCGGAACGACCTCTGTATCCAGCGCCTTCGTCACCTTGAAGACCCCACTTTTTCTTCCCTATGGGTTTTGGTAGACACAGGAAACGAAAAAATCCTGTATTCCTGTGTTTACCGTTCGCACAGCGGTGATCAGGAGACAACCAGATTATTTGAGTATCCCAGTGAGGATGCTGATATGGCTCTGCATCGGTACCCTTCTGCGCAGCTCGTCTTTCTGGGGGACTTTAATGCCTGTCATCAGGACTGGCTGTTCCCGTACCAGAGGACAGACCACGCTGGAAGAGAGGCGCGGAACTTTGCGTTGTCCTTGGACCTCTTTCAGCTGGTGAGGCAAGCGACAAGGGTGCCTGATGTGGAGTCACATACAGCCAACTGCCTGGACCTTCTGCTGACAACTGATCCAGACAGGTATCGTGTAGAGGTTTCCTCCCCCTTGGGAACCTCCGATCACTGTCTGGTGAAATCTGTATTAACTTATTCCCAGCCGGACTTGGACTTCCATGGTGTTAGGCGAATTTGGAAATACAAGTCAGCAGATTGGGATGAGATGCGGCACTTCTTTGCATCTTATCCTTGGCGGCAGGTTTGCTTCTCTTCTGGGGATCCGTCGAGTTGCGCGGATGCTATAACTGATGTGGTACATCAGGCAATAGAGTATTTCATTCCTTTTGCTGATGTAACTATCGGTGGCAAAGCTCGCCCATGGTTCAATGCCGAATGTGGACGTGCTGAAAAGCAAAAACATTTGGCATATGTTACTTGGGTTGATGCTCGAAACCGCAAAGCTCCGGATGTGAGTTCCAAGAAGAGAGCCTTTAACCAAGCTGCTAAGTCCTATAAAAAGGCATTACGTAGGGTTCGTCTCGGTCGTATCGCTAAGATTGGCGAAAAGCTTTCAGTCCTGCCATCAGGCAGTAGAGCTTTCTGGTCCCTTGCCAAAGCGATCGAGTCGAATTTCTGCCGAACCTCACTGCCACCTCTGCTGAAACCAGATGGATCTCTGGCTCATGGAGCGAAAGAGAAAGCAAATTTATTTGCTTCTCTTTTCGCTAATAATTCTCATCTAGACACTGGCAATGCTACCCTAGCACATCTTCCTCACTGCGGAATTTCTATGCCTGAAATCCGCATCACTAACAAAGAGGTATGGAAAACATTGTGTCGTCTAGATGTGAATAAAGCCAGTGGTCCGGATGGTATACCAGCCATTCTGCTCAAAACATGTGCAGCTGAGTTGTCTCCTGTATTAACACGTCTATATCGCCTCTCTTTCAGGACTGGAATAGTGCCGAAATCCTGGAAGCTTGCTAACGTGCAGCCAGTGCCCAAAAAAGGTAGCCGTGCCGATCCTGCCAATTACAGACCGATTTCAATCACCTCCATACTCTGCAAGATTATGGAGCGTGTATTGAACTCGCGCCTTTTAGCACACCTAGAAGGTAACGATCTCCTCAGTGACCGACAGTACGGGTTTCGCCGAAATAGGTCCACTGGGGACCTTCTAGTTTATGCTACACACATTTTAGGCGAGGCCTTGGAGAAGAATGGAGAAGCGGTCGCCGTCTCTCTAGACGTCTCGAAGGCATTTGACAGGGTCTGGCATGCGGGCCTTTTAAGCAAGCTTTCAGCGTACGGTATATCTCCTGGTCTGATCGGCTGGGTAACGGACTTCCTGAATCTAAGAACTATCCGAGTGGTTGTTGATACCCATCAAGCACCCGCTCATCGGAGTCCTTAACAATAAATGCCGGAGTTCCTCAGGGGTCCGTTCTTTCTGCAACTCTCTTCCTGCTGCATATTAACGATCTGCTCAAACCCGGTATCTATGGGTATGCAGACGACAGCACAGTGGTGGAAAGATACCTGCCGAGTACTCGGGCCAGTAGAGATCAAGTACAGGCTGAAAGAGAAGCCATGGTGCAGCGTTTGAATGACAAGCTAGAGGCAGTCTCCCTATGGGGCAATGCCAATCTTGTTAAATTCAACGCCACCAAAACGCAGACGTGTTTATTCACTGCTAAAGGGAGCCCTTTCACCTTGGCTCCCACTTTCCGGAATGTATCTTTGGAATACAGTGACCGACTTCAGTTGCTAGGGATAGAGATTTCCTCGAACCTCAACTTTGGTCGGTTCATTCTAGAGCAAGAGCAGCCGCCAGCAAGCTTGGCGTCCTTGCAAAGGTCCGGCAGTACTTCACACCGGGACAACTTCTTACATTATATAAAGCACAGATCCGGTCGTGTGTGGAGTACTGTGGCCATTTAATGGCTGGTGCCGCAAAATGTCATCTTGCTGCTCTGGATACAATTGAGAGGCGTGCAAAAAGGCTAATTGGCGGCCCTGAATTGGTGGAAGCCAATCTTCATAGCCTCGAACATAGACGTAGAGTTGCTAGCCTCTCAGTATTCTATAGGATACATTTTGGTGAGTGTGCGAAGGAATTACATGAACTAATTCCCCCATCCCCCTTCCATCACCGGACGTTCCGACGCACGGCGAGCATCCATCCTTTTGTAGTAGACGCGCCGCATATCCGAACGAAGCGCTACGCTTCATCTTTTTTAAATCGGACAGCGAAGGAGTGGAACAGCTTGCCTGCGTCGGTATTTCCGTCCAACGGTATTTCCGTCCAAGTACAATGTGGGTGTCTTCAAGGCAAGAGTGAATAGGTTTTTTCTAAGTTGATGCGCTTTCCCACCTACGACTACATTTCCACTTCCCATCAGGTGGAATGTAATCAAGCGTCAACTTAATTTAAGTGTAAAAAAAAAAAAAAAAAAAAAAAATATGGTGATAGTTTAAACTAGTTCCTACAACAATTTGCTTAAATAGTATATGAGTTAAGTAATACATTATATCTCATCATAGGTATTTTCTCATGTCCTCTATAATTCAAACGAAGGAGAAACGTTGCTGTTCAGCTCGTGGGCGTCATTTTATTAGGACGCTTACTTAGATGGATGAATATTTATTTTTCATGGTATAAATGAGGCTACGTGATACCGTTCAAACCTGTTTATTATATATATAAATATATATTTATTTATTTATGTACCTTATGTTTTCATTTCACACGTATTCTTATTTTAAAACGTTCAAAGTGAATAAAATATATTTTAGTATAGAGAACACTGAAATCTTTCACGATCACGTTTATTTTAACTTTAACTTTTTATCATTTATAACAAACTATAATAAACAAATATTACTTCCAAAAGTTGTTGTAACAAACTCAGAACTTTTATAAATTCCAATTAAAAATTTCAAGTAAAACAAACATAAATAACCTCCTATAAGTTTAAGGGACAGGACAGTCAACATTTTTAATAATTCAATGAGACAGAGGCAGTCATCCAATATTTAGACGACACGAGACACTCTACATGTATTCAACTTGAATTTTCAAAGCAATTCCATGTTGGTATGTTCTATTGAAACACAAATAGAATGGACGGACGGACATAGCCCATGAGCTCAAACAGCAAATAAATGACGAAAACTGAATATCTTTACCAGTTTATAGAAAATGAATGTTTGTTACCATTTCTATATACGATAAGATACGATAGTTTTTATTCTAAAAATATAATATAACAAAACAAAAAGATAAAAACAATAAGAAATAAAATAAAAAGATGGCGCAACACGCGGCCTTATTGCTAAAGAGCAATCTCTTCCAGGCGACCTTTGACTAGACTAGACTAGGAGACGAAGTACGAGCGGGTGTTATTTGATTTAACAATAATACACAACACGGACATAAAGGATGTCGAGTCTCTTCCTTGTGAACATATTTATAACACTGGGTTCCTGCTTTAGTCGTCCATTGTTATCAAATGTATAATTTAGTATTGATACCTAATTAAGTGTTATTCATATAGTTCGTATCTTAGTACTAGTTGTTGCCCATGACTTCATCTGTCTATCGACGTCTTCTCAACTATATAAATATGTTCTAATATATTTAATGTACATGCACAGCTTCCTCTGAATATACGTAAAATATACTTCATTTTTTTTTTTACCAAATATATATCTTTTCTTATCTCATTGGACTTTATATTATTTAAATATAAACGAACGTTGTTAAGATGCAAAGAAATAATAAAAATCTGCGTGTGGTTTAAACTGTGACTTTCAAAACGTTTACTCGAGTTACATAAATTAAAAGTAAATTTCAGTTTATGATGATTGTTAATGAGAAAAATCAACGTTTATTGAAAGTCACTTTTTCACAAAACATTTTGATAATGTTGAATCTTCAACAAGAATACTTTTTATACGGCTTCCTAAGAACCTGTAACTGAGGCTTCAGTACACTTGGAAAGCAACACTTATAACATATGAATGAACGGTGTTTAATAACAATGAAATGAAAAAAAACTACTATCGAAGGAAATAAAAAAAATAATCAGTGATATGTTTTTTATATTACAGATATCTATTTTTGTAATTATTTTCAGTGTGCTATATACAGTTTATTTCCCTAGTTTATGTATAGACGGACCAACATAGTTTTCAGATACACGAATGATCTTAAATAATAGTATAGATAAAACAAATATATCTAAATAATATCTGAGTATATGGACACTATTTGTCAACAAGTTTAATCTATTCTAAAAAGTTATATATTTTATATGATTAATATTTAGAAATATATAGTTATAAAGTAACTTAATTCAAATTATTAACTTGAGCGAATACGCTGAAGTTACAAAATGCCTCCCGTCATAAAGTTTGAAAACACCTGAAATTCTGATGTATTTTCACATGTCGTGATAAAATATTTATTAATGAAATTACTGGATATAATAATTAATTGAAATAAAATTGTTTTCTCAACTGTTTTTTAAGCATTTTTAATTAAAATATTGAACTGTCAAACAAGTATTTAATATATATATATATATATATATATATATATATATATATATATATATATATATATATATGTTTATATATACTTAAACATATATATGTATCTGATTTAGGTTTGAATACTGTTCAAAGGTTTTTCAGATCAAGTTTTAATTAAATAAAATTAAAAAATTAAATAATTTTAAAATGTATCATTTGTTTGTTTGTATTGTCTAGATGACATCTATGTAATTTAATGACATAGTTTGAAACTGTATTCAAAAATCTATTTTATTATAGTGTGAAACAATTCGTTTGCTGCGAGTCCTATCACACGTCTTATGTCTGTATGTAAATATATAATCGTGATTAAATAATAATTCCATTCAAAACAGGCTATTATAGAAATATAATTTTCATAATTAATTAAATGTTTCATCAAGATTACCTTTAGCTACATAAATTATAATTCCAGGGTTCCCGTAAACGACGCCTCCCGCGAACAGTTATAATGTATTATTTAAACAGCCGCAGCGCCATACGTCGCGCCGGCTCCCTACCGGATACCAATCTACGGATACTAACCCAGTAAGTGTACTAAATCAACAAAACAAATATTAATAATTAAGTGAAACAGACGTTATTAATTTAAAGGTACAGTATCAATTACAGATGCACAGATGTACAAAACGACGGCATTGTTGTTATAAACAATATATAACTTGTACTACTAAGTATAAACTATTAACTAACAATATCAGTAAACTATAAAATATTAAATCAAATAATAATAACATTTAAATAATCTTAACATGTTTAAACACGTCTATAGATACTTTAAAATACTGATAAATTATTTCAGTTTAAAACTATTCAAAGTAAAAGTTTATCTAAATCCAATAATTTCCAGATCTCTCGAGGAATATATTGAGTATTAAATTATTTAAAGGTTCATATGCGAGTATATGCGAGTCGCGTGCTCGTCCCCGTGGAGTCTAGGACAGGACACAGGACTTGACTTTGCCAATACAGGGAATTAATAATGACGAACTAATGTTTCTACTGACAAATTTAAATATTTCATCGGGGACGTTTTCATATATACATATAAAATCATAAGATACATTGTTAAATATTATTTGTTACGTGTTAAGTATATGACACAGACTCTTGAATATTATATAGATGTGTTATAAATATTTCAAATGAATATATATCAGTATGTCTCTTTGTATTTGTGATGCTCCACAAGTGGATTGGGAGTGGTGGATTTTAACCCAGTATTGGTGTGGTGATAGGTTATTGTCTAAATGAACAGAGGACACTTTACTTCTGTATTTTGTTAACTTTCTACAATACCACAATTACTATAACTGTCTCCACAATGAGCAGAAGAAATTGCTGGCAATAGCGATAGATTTTTAGACTTATATTCTTTAAATATTTAAATAAATCCTGTTAGATATAAATAAAACAATATTGTCTTATTTATATCACAAAGGAAAGAAATCTATTTACATAGTATATTATGTATCGTGTCTGTTTCAACAAAAGAAATAGTGACGTTACTGAAAATAAGAGCTAAATTGATCTGAGTAAGTTGAGTTGAGTGCTCTAAATAAATAAATGTCGCCTTTGTTTTTTGTGAATGTTAAAATAATCTGGAGTGTCTTAGTCATTCAGTCACTTTCCTTTTATAAATACTTAATAAATGTACATTAATTGACGTGAATAATAAACATATAGAAGTAAAACATTTAGGAGATATTTTATTTCCTTGCTTTCTTTATTATTACTTTAAAAGTGTTCAATTAGAAAATTAAATATGTGTGACATAAATTCGATTATATTACTTTTAATCAATAGTAGATATAATGCTTTATTCTGAATTAGTACGTACTAAGACGCATGAATCAATGGTATTTGATTTTGCTATCAACTTGAAGTAATGGTATCATCACTCCCATTGATTTCATGTACACCATTACATTCGAAACCTCCAAATGTCTTTCTATTAGTACTGAGTACAGAGAGCAATAGGAATTCTCAGGAGCGGATAAATTGAATTCCGTTAGGTCGGTAAAGGATTATTAACGATGTCCAAAATTCATTTATTGACTTCTCACGGACTGCAGTTATTTGCGTGTCGCTGAAGCAATACACTGAAGCTGAAATGGAATTTTATAACTTGTATGATAAAGATTGGATTATAATCTTTAGGTTATTTATTTACTAACTTTCTGAAGTGGTTTTGTACCGTGGTGATAACAAAAGAAGATAAATAGTAGCCTTTATATAATAATGATTTATTACCTAATAAATTAAGGCCCTTATATCAGAGTTCTTATAAGAAAATGAGATTGATGATGAGATTTTGTTGTTTATTTCTAAAACACGTAATAAATTTTGCTCAGCACACCTTAGTAATAAAATGTATTGTATTGTCTATAAATAAAATATAGAACACTGCCCTAATGTAATATATGTTATTCCAATTCTTAGAATTAAGTTAAAAGAAATGGAGTTGACAAACAAGATACACTTTTCAAGAAGTAGTAATGTACCTACTATAAAACTAACTATTATTAACTTAAAAAATATATTTTCTTATTGTTATCTGTTGTATTTAAATATTCAACTAATGACATTACACTCCATCATGGTATAGTAGGATTTAAAAGCTACTTTACGGTTTTTAATCTTATAAAACTTTATGAGTGTCGTGTTAGTATAGGGATCGTATTTGGCAGTTGAAATATAATTTATATTAATATTACATACGTGCTACACTCACAGCACTTACCAGAAAAAATTGCCAAAAAACTTTACACATTTTCGTAGCTTACGGATATTTATTTATATGGTTACCGGAAATGGATGAAGATTTCTTATTCAAGATATCAATCACCTACGTGGTACGTTTCAGACGTGAAGGGAATTATTAAAAAAAACGTCCTTGGTAATATATGGCTACAATTTGTAAAAGGAAGATTAGAAATCAAAAACCGATCAATCTTTACTCTCCAAATTAAAAATGATTTTTAGTATTAATATTATTTAGGTTCAATTAAGTCATTCTAATTGACTACAAGTTTTTATTTTCCATCTATCCATTTGGTTGTCAAAATAGTAGGGGAAAAAAGCAAAAAGATATTAAACCTTTATAATAATTCCATTCACCTATCTTCAACCAAGACCATTCAACAATGTTACACTATACTGTCTTGGGTCTACAGTTATAGAATCATTCGCGTAAATTTGAATTTCGCTTCTGTGTCAAAAGGTCAATTAATTTTCAGATAGCAAGATATTTTTTTTTAAATATTTTTTTGATAATTCATATTATAATTTTCCCCCAAATAACGGAAATCATGTCGTACAGCCCTTTCTAAATCAAATTATGAAGCTTATGTTAAAATAATTAAAGTTGTTGACAAAAATGAGGATGTCGGCTTTGAAATTCGCTGAGATAAAACAAGTCATACATTATGAAAGTGTCACGACATATCGTACTTACAATCAACTTGCATTTTCTAAGCAGCAAACTGTTGGTAAGTTTTATTAGGAAACTGAAACATGCAAGACTTATAAACACACTTACAGTATGTTTTTATCAATCGAAGTTAGTCGTAAAGGTGAGATATACGAATCGTATATTATTTGCAGTTATAAAAACTATATATCAAAGTTAAATAGAAATTCTATTATTGGTTCGCGGTGAAACTATATATTTGTCAAACACCATTGCTGCGTCTGTAAAATACTGTACCCGAATACAATTTAGCAAAAGTAGCACCGAAGCGCTTCCTATCCTATCGGATATAATATTGTTTTCCCTGTCCGCCGTCGCGTTGTCCGTTAGATACAATACTCTATCAATGGATTCGTATTTATTATGAAAATACTTAACGATTTGAGATAAAAATTACGTATATAGAATGTAACTACAAGTTATCACTAAGTAGAGGGTGACATTCGATTTAGGATTAGAAACCCACAATACGTTATTCCAAAGACTTAATCGTCTACGTCACAGTCAGCTATCATTGTTGAAGGTATATTTGACTGTGCTATTAACATCTCACATCACATTTAATTAATTCCTAAGCCTTCTGTTCTATGCAAGTAATATTATAAAAGTACAATAATTATTTTGTGATTGAAATAAAAACTTAAATTCAATGATATAGTGAAATGTTCTTCATATAATACATTTCACATAATACATATATAAAGGTACATAAAATTTTATAATACAACTCAATAATAAATATATAAAATTCAATAATAAAACTCATCTGCAGTCAAACTAAGGTTACCATTTTGTCATCTCTACCCTAATTGACCATTAATAGAACATTGTATAAAATGTAATATTAAAAGCCATAACACGAGGAACCTCGTCACAATAAAGGCAGCGTAAGGCAGCGCATTAGAGATAAGGGTCGGACGCGAGCAGCTTCCTGCGACTTATCTGGCAACTACGTGCAATTTATTATTCTAAAAGATTAAATTATACGTATTTGGTACATTTTATTATTATCTTATTTAAAATAGACTACATTCTTTATATATTTACACATATTTATGGACCACTGCTGTATAATTATAACTAAAAGCACTTTTAAATATATATCATTGTGATTTCATAGTTATTTCATTCAGTACAAATTATAACAATGAAACCAACAATTAACAATTATATTATTATACAAATAACCTCACAAGTAATGCTCCAACGCTTCAGTTGTTCTTGCTTTGTGCTGATTGGTTTTAGTTCCAGTGACAAAATACTTCTTTCATATCTCTTTATTAATACTCCCAGTTTTAATGAAACTCACGGACCTCAGTTACTAAATATCTTGAGAGTTACTAGGATTCCAGATTTTCCCAGCTTCTATCTTTTTGGTCGACGGTGACCAGCGTCGAACCTCAAGTGTATAGTGCATTATGCATTGAGCAAAATGCTGAGAGATGTAGCCGTTACACTCCAATGTAATCTGATCCGTCTAATTACAAATTTTAATATATAATTTCATGATCACTAATGCTAAAAATGGAAATTATATTTAAAAAGATAAGGCGCAAATCTATTATACTTTTTACAATTAAATTTCTCTTTGTTTTTAAACATGATTGACTGCATGCACGCACGACATGCGCAGACGACGCGTCGGCTCTTGTCGGCTTCAATATACATCATGTACTCCTTGATAATACTTCGTTCTAACACACCGTAAGTACCAGACGGTGTACTTACATAACTATTACATAGTTATTACACCTACTTTACTTAAACTTAAATAAAATAAATAAAAAATAAACTACAATAAACAATTACAAATAACAAAACCTTTTTCGACTCGTTTCGATTCAATATTGTCCACTCGCCGAAAACACCGTCAATCTATATATTAAAACCTCCATACACAATAACCACTTCTCCATCAAGATTTACGTTATGAAATTAAGAACAAGCCCTTTTTAGGTGGTGTGTGTTATGTTTAAGTTTTTAATAAGATATGAAGGAAAATGAATGTAATATCTCTCATTTTAGAAAACATTCTAAACCTGGGGGGGGTGAAGACTTCAAGTACAGTATAAAAGTTTATACATTCTGTAAGCTTTGTAAAGGCAAAATAGTTTATTTATTTATTTATAGATAAATATGACATGGCGCCAGTCTCGGGCTTTCAAAGGACAATAAAGAAAAGATAAAAATTCTTATACTAAAATTGTAATATTCACTAAAATCTTGTTTGAAGATAAGTTTATAATATTTTAATAACGATTATCACTATTTTCATTGTATTATGATTAAGAGTTCTACGTGTTGTTGTGTTCTGTAATAAATTATGTAATAAATCAACTCTATAACACAAACATGTTGATTTTAATACTGATATTGTAATGTTTTTGACAGATGAAAAATATTCATATTCATTCATTCTTTAGCACATTTTCGATTTTTTTTTTAATAAAAATAAAACAAACATCTGAAATAATTTTACTTTATTATTGTATAAGAGCTTTGGAGATATAATAATAGTATACTAACTCTTAGTCCAGTTACAAATAATTTACAATTTGTGTCATTTGTTTTGGTCAAGTCACACGAGGCAGTCCATTCTGTTTCAATAAAACGTACCGACGTCCTGTTGCTGAGACAATTCAAGTTGAATGTGTGTACAGTCTCCTGTGACGCCTGCATATTGTATGACCGGCCTTGTCTCAGTGAATTCTAAAAATGTAGACTGACCGGCTTCTTTAATTTTTAAGAGGTTCTTTATTTTAGTTTTACTCAAAATTTGTAATTGGGTTTGGACAAAGTTTAAGACTTTAAAGTATATTATTGTCTGTTATTTAATAAGCAAAGTGTTCTATATATATGTATAAAGTTGGTTGTATAAAAGAGTATTTTTTTTTTACATTTGTAAAACATTACTTTCATTATATTGCTGAAGAATTGGACCAGTAAGGTCCATCTTAAGTGATTGAATAAAGAAAGGGTCACAGTACATGCAACACAAACGCAGGCTCGTTAATTTGTGATAGTTAGTCAGACAGTCTATGCACTATGGAATAGTAAATTATTTTTGTTCCACGATACAAGAATTGTGCAAGTTACTATTAGAAACTTACTTATTATTAAAAAGTAATTAGTACAATGTTAAAAAATATATTAGATAAAGATGACATGTAGTCTATTTAAAATAAGATGAAAATATAATGTACCAACTACATGTAGGCAAATAGTTATGAATGTAATAACTACTACGTTGCTAGATAAGTCGCAGGAAGCTGCTCGCGTCTGACCCTTATCTCTAATGCGCTGCCTTACGCTGCCTTTATTATGACGAGCTCTCTCGTGTTATGGCTTTTAATATTACTTTTTATATGATATTCTATTAATGGTCAATTAGGGCAGAGATATTAAATGGTATTTTAGTTTGACTGAGTTTTATTTATTTAATTATCAAATAAATATAAAATGAAAAATAAACCGATACGGGCAGGGATTCGAACCCGCGACCTGTGGGGAACCGTCCCGTCGCTTTACCGATGGAGCTACCGTATCGGTGAATTTAATAAAAAAAATTGATCACAATGTTTTAATTGATATAATTATTTATTTTTTAAAAATTGTTTCTTTATTTTCAATAAGACACTTAGAAACGTTTATTTGTACTTTATCAAAGAGCCCTTGTAGTAAAATATGTTTATGTTTTGTATTTTATTTCCTATTAAATCCAATAATATTTCTTTCTCAATAGGCAGTATAATTACATCCACGATGTTTTTTGCTTCCATATTGTGTTTTACTTAAGTATTATATGAAAATACTAAATAAAAAGTACTACGCAGTAAAGGTTTAAACTTGTATCCGTACCGCGGTTTGACTAGTGCTACGTTTCAATTTAAGATAATGATTGATCATTTGACATTGACAATTCATGATCTTTAATCATATATTTTTTCCCAAGATTACGATTATGAGTTTTGTTTTAAATCAGCTACCGAGCTTTTTAAATAAAATTCTAATTCCATAGATATATTAGTGTCACATTCCCCATCATCATTCCATATATCTTTAGTTTGTAGAACTTGGTCTTCTTCCACTTGTTTTTTAAATTTCTTAGCTTATTGATTATTTTTAGTTCGTTTATTCATGTTAATATTCGAAATCAATTCTTTGATAGTATTAACGGAACATGCTAAATAATATTCTTTTAAACGGGGATCATGATCATGGAGATGTAAGGATTGCCATTGTAACAATCGTTTCTTTATATTTCTAATAATAAAATTATTATTTAAACTCTTCCACCGTCTGTTTTGGTTGGCAGCCAGTCCCTTTTTTATAATAAGTAACCTGGTAAGTGGAATTACTTTACATGAGGTTACATACTTTTCGCCGCAGACTAACACAGTAATTTAAATTAGTCCTAAAATCTCACATACTTCAGTTAAATCTATAATTTGCGTTCCACACTGAACTGGTGTCACCATTAGGTAATTATAATATCGACTGCAGGGCGCAGTTGTTAAAATATTTTAATCATATAAAAGGTAGTAGTTCCAACGTGTGGAGACATCTTGGATCTCTACGTTTTATACGATTAAAATATGTTTAATACGATTAAATTGGGCTACATGTGATCAATAAACTGCATAAATCAACCTTATAATTGTTGCAAATTCATATATTAAAATATAGTACATAGATTATATAATTTTATTGTAATAAGAGACACATGTTCATATATCAACTAGGTACGTTGATATATGAACATCACCGCCGCGTCAATCCTTTCTTAACATTACATCTCCATTAAGGAATATAGAGTTGGTTAGCGTATAGTATGGTATGTCATGTAACAACAATGTCACTGAAAATACACAATTAAATATATTATTAGTGTGTGTACAAACGGGTTATTAAATAAACACAATACTGTGAGATTCATGAAGAAAATTAATTCATATACATTCACAATATAAGTATCTAAGATAAACTTGAAAAAAACCCCCAATTAGTCATCAACACTAAATTATATATATGTTAACAATCAATAATTATTTAGACGACTACAATTCAATTCAAAAGTCATGTTATAAATTCGCTGTGTATTATTTTAAAGTTATATTTTAAAGAAATAATGTCCAAATAAAAGCACTTTCTATAAATTGGCAAAGAGTTTGAATACAATAGGAAGTAACGTGTTCTTGTTTACTTTATTTTAGTATTGGACATCAAATGATGCATTTATTAATATTTACTTACTTTATACATAAAAGTGTATTGTTTCATGCAAATACCTATTTCTAAGGTCATTCATTTGGTTGTTCTTGAAGATAAAATGTTCCATAACATAAACATGGAAACGCACCACCTTAACGGTATAAAAAACAATGCTTTGTCACTTCATCTTCATTGCTTCGAAATTAATAATTTGGTCTTAAATACAAAAACAAACTAAATATATGGAGTTGTTAAAAGCTACAATTGTCTAGCTTGCTCCTTAACACTGAATTGTTACAACTGACGGACTCAACAGTTTTCCTCGGTATAACTTTAGATGAAAACCTTCAGTGGAATCCAGCTCTCGCAGGTGAACCCAGCGCCGTCATCTATGTAATTAAAAAAGTAAGACAATTACCGTTACCGGCGTATTAACATCCGTATGTTAATACGGCGCGACTCGTTTATTTTAGTTATTTCTATTATATTTTGTCTTACGGTATTTTATGGGGTAGTGCAGAAATTAATTTTATATTTATTTAAAAAAAAAGAGCTATGCGAGTTCTTTATAAGTTAGAGATTCGCTGAGATATGTCTTTAAAGAAAGTGGTTTTATTATTACGGTCGCTTCTTAATACATATTTAATAACATCTTATTTATATAAAATTTGGATACTTATAAAAAAATAGTGACAAACTTGTAACGACAAAATTTCGCCCTTTATGGGCTCGAGTGTGACGCATGTATAATATTGTTCCACAATATCCTAGACTTTCCTTTTTTTACTTTTGAATCTAAATCTTATATTTTAATATTAATAATATATGATATGATATATATGACATCAGGACGTGGTCAACCTTCAAGCACAATGTTTTGGTATGGATACAGTTAATTTTGAGGATTCTATTTTAACAAAATACAGAAACTAAAAGAATAACGTAATTTAGGTTTCATGAACTAATATTATTTAAAATGATAACAAATAGCATATATATAAATATATTAATATGATACAATAGGATTAACAATAAAAACGTCTTCAATATTTAAGTTTTGAATGTTCTTAAAGAGATCCGTAAAAACCATATTTCAGAAACAACTTACATATTTGATTAACTGCGTAAATTAATTATCGAATTACATTCCGAGATTGAAATCAACCTTACATCCCACAAGCTGGATTGAGGTTAGTATATTACAGTACGGTTAGTAAGGTTCAATATGAACAAATAATATACCGTCATACCGTAATATCGTCCACCAAATGAAATATTAAAAACTGTCTCGAATACTTTATTTAAAAAAAAACATATCTACATTGTCCTGTTTTGAAACTTCGAGTTAAATTGATGTACACCGTCTCGTTACGGCTACATATTGTATGACGACTGGCTTTGTCTCGGAATTTCAAACGAGCCGTCCTTATTTCTTAGGAAAAATGGTTTTCTTAGGTTCAAATCCATAATTGGATTAAAAAGGGCTGTGTGAGGGCTTAACTAATTTGAGCGAAAATAACGAAAATAGTTTTTATATAAAAAAGAATAAATTGAAAAGATATTTTGTTTACAAAAATAATAATTATGAATCCTTATACTTTTGTAATCAATAGACAAACAAGATGAAAATAATCTTGTAGCATTTTAATTTTTTTTTAAATGATTTGTGATTTGTTCTTAAAATAAATAACTTGTTTATTCTTGAACGTTGATTTACCTTTTAAAATTTTAACAGTATGTAAGAAAATGATTTTGTGATATAATTTCACTTTTAAAACATATACTGTATATTGATATCTTTAATAAAAATTCTTCATTAATATCCGCTTATCATATAAATAAATATATAAAAGCTAATGCTTCTTAAATATGTAAAGTGTTTTGGTATTTTTATTAAAGCAGCGAATATTATTACTAATAAAGTACTGAAACAGTCAGAATACATCAAAAACCTATAACCACCATAACTAATAATACTTTAAACTATATTGGTATGTCTGTCTGTACTCTGTCAGAGAATCATAAAAAATGAATACTCAATTTTATATGATTATATTTGAATTCATCAACACTGATGATCTTGTTGATGAATGTTCCATGTAATATTTGTTGACAATTTTAATATTTCAAATGTAAACTGAATTTTTAAATTCCAATGTGGGGTACTTCTACAGTTTTATTATATGTATAGTTTTTAGATTATTTCAGGTTTTTTAATCGATGTACCTGAAACGATGTTGTTTTAATTTGATATATAGAAAAAACATGGATGCAATGTTGTCAATTGGTGCATTCCAAAAATCATCGACGTATTTATTGAATGAACAACACTATAGATAAATAAGTTGAACAAACAAAAGTACCACGTATCTTTTCATTACGTTCCAGTATTCTGATACAATATTCTTATTATTCGACCGTCGATTCCGCGATGTATGGTAATATAACAAGCTTTTAATAAAATAAACAGCTATGTAATAAAGTGTGTTTAAAAAAAAAACTTGTTTCATCTATATCTGTACTTTAAATTTATCAGAATCTAAAAATATCTTAACCAATATATATATGTTATATATTATAGAAATAACTTCCACGTTAAGTCTAAGCTTACCAAGGATACCAATCGTTCTCGTGAACGAAGTCGCGGGCTACTGTTAGCAAATAATATATCTAATAAAACAATAAATAATATAATATATCTAATATTAACACGAAACTTACAATATTTATTGTGAATTTAACGACTTCGTTTCTCTTCTAAATATCCGATGAAACATTTGAATTTATAAAGAAGAATATATTTTCGTCTTTATTAATTGTATTGGCAAAGTCAAGTGCTGTGTCCTGTCCTAGACTCCACGGGGACGAGCACGCGACTCGCATATACTCGCATATGAACCTTTAAATAATCTAATACTCAATATATTCCTCAAGAGATCTGGAAATTATTTGATTTCGACAAACATTTACTTTAAATAGTTTTAAACTGAGATGAAGACAATACTACAATAGACTTAATAGTATATAATTAATGTTTCTGTTTGTTCGTCTGTGCATATATGACGTGTAGTGTAACTTCTCAATCACACAACATATTTTTAATACATTAAATTGTTTATAAGATTGCCTACTATAATTATAAAGGTATTGTAGGGTAGTTATTCAAAATATAGGTATATATTTTCTAAATTTTCGATAAAATATGTTGGTTTAGTGGCAGCTAAGAAAGTTACGTATGAACCCGGCGCGACGTATGGCCGTGCGGTTGGTTTAATAATACATTGTGAGTGTTCGCGGAGTTGTCGCTCTCGGGAGCGCTGGAATTATAATTAGTGTAAAGGCAATCTTGATATGAAACGTTTATTTAATTATGTACTGTGTATTATATGTAGCTTGTTTTGTACAGAAATGTGTGATTTTAGTAAATTATTTTATATAATATAAAACTACGTGAATAAAGAGTCATGTTTCAGAAGTATTAAAAAAATATTATTCCTTTAAATAAGTTAATATAGTAATTGTGACAAATATACCAAATGATATAAATTGAAATTATAGTCTTTGTAAATTGCATTGCAATTTTAAGAACCCCCTACCAGAAAAAAATTACATATATCTAAATAATAACTACTCTATAGTTTATTTTAATTATAAAACTATGAATTACGATAACTAATTCTTAAAAAACATTTTAACCCCAAAGGTACTTCATATCAAAGTAGTTATTATATTAATTAATTGTTTTCATTATTCATTCACGTTATAATTTAAGTCGTCTTCAAACACTGTACGGTATTAACTTGAGTAATATTTAATAAGTAGGTAATATTTTGACTTTAGTAACGGTATACTTTATTAAAAATCGTTGTCATCAAATAGTTATATTGAATACTTTATATATTTAATTCGCAGTAATCATTATTTAATTGACAGAGAAGAGAAATGAGATTATAAACCATTTCTGTAATAAGGTATTTATTAAGGTACCGAAAACAGGAGTCGCGCGCGTGTTGTTAGTTCCTGATACTTTTTGTGTATAATGTAAGATCTGATCAATTTCTGAAGCTGTTACTATCAAATGACAAATAAAAAGGTTTACAAGTGGTGAGTTGGTGTCGGAGTGCTATAGTATAGTACATAGAATAATCATGTTTATTCAATATTCCTGTGTTATTAATATTTACAGCCACCGACGCTGTTTATATTATTCCACGTATGAGACGTCTTGTACCTTGACTGTCGCCGTCCATGAGATATTAAGCGATGTTCCGGATTATTAAAAATGTAACGCACACAAAGACAAACACGAACATAAACAAGTTTAAAATATTCTATATACATGTTTGGCCATATTCAGCGAATAGTATTTTAAAATATAGGAAAATAAACAAAACAAATCAATACAGACAGACACACTACAGTTTGTAGCTACGGTAGCTTTGTTAGAAGCGGCGAGTTACTCAATATCGCTTTATGAGGTCCGTTCAATTTCAACAATAGAGATATTTAATTTATCAAAATATTTTAGTTTTTATTGGAAAAACGGAAAACTAACAAGATATGCGCCCTTTTTTTGCAAAAAATATTTTAAATATTTTATGTTTTGAACATTTATAAAACACAAAATTCTCCATCTTTAGTTATTGAATAAAGGATTTCACACAGACGATGCTACGGCACTCGTAAGGCCAGCTGGTTAATTTCTGATACATTACTATCTTGCCTATGATATAACTAGTTTTTAATAAATAAACGAAGAGATCTCCTCACAAAGCGTTATCGGGTTTTAATCAGAAATTGGAGTAAAACAATTGCATCCCAATAAAACGTTTGACGTCGCTTCAACCGTTCAGCTTCATCAAGATTAGAAGCGATTCAGCGATTTACGGAGAGTCGCTCTATTGTCGTGTCATTGGAATGAAGGTACTTTATATTACTGGAACCTAAAGAAATCAGGGACTGGTGAACTTTTTTGATTAAAAATTGTGTTGTTTGTTTCATTATAATTATATTTACATGAAATATATAAACTTGATCCTTGATATATGTAAAATAATTCGTCATCTAATTTTGTTTCTCATACTATATATTATAATAAACACTAAATAATACATAAACTTTTATATTTCACACTAAACTATTGCAAAATAACAACGACTTTTTTACGACTTTCGAATTTTAACGACCCTTATAAAATTTAAATCTTTGTGTTTGTTTGTGTGTAAATGTGTTTTATTGAAAATATTTATTATATTATATTAGCTACCGCCAGCTGCAGCCGGGGACATGTCTTTTGTCATATGTTTTTTAAGTATCAACGTCAAAATTTCATCTTCAAAAAGCTAAATAATCCTTATTGGCGTATACGTATTTGTAATAAAATTAAACAATATATCCTAGACCTTCCTTTTCTTACTTTTAAATCTAAAATAAAAAAAATACATTGTTAAATAAAGCTTATTATAGCATAGAAGAGAAGAACAACTAAAAACTTAGGTTGTCGAGTTTTGGTTGTTGGCTTTGTTTGCAGGGTTGATATTATAAAATACATCAAACATTGTTAAATTAATTTAAAAAGAGCTATAGACATTTATTTCAAGGTAAATCCCACCACTACCATAGCTGCTGAGGAGCCTTGAATGCACAATGTAATATCCCATTTCCGTCGCCGCGCTGTGAGACCTCAAGATACTCTTAGTGCGTCTTTAGTGTATCTTGAACTCTATGCCCGGAATCTTAGTAACCGTTTGAGGTAGATAACTAATTAATTGACTTTAAAAATAGTTTTATTAAAAGGGGCAGTAATTTTAATAAGATTATTCTGTATTATTTATTTCATTTTAAGGTGTATTTAGTTACAAAACAAATACATATTAAAGAATGCAATTTAGTAACACACATTTATCTTTCAAATATTTTAAAAGTTTGATACATTTTGAACATTGATAAAAGTAAATTAAAAACCTCCCAACGGAACTGAGCGGAACTTTTTTGTAAGTTAAATATAATATATTACAAATGTTCATTGTAATAATATCGAACAGTACGTTTATTGTTAGTGCCTGTCACCAGATGGCGCTGTTTAATTCATGTTAAATACCGCCGCAACTATTTGACTTTACAACATGTCCACCTCTGATTAATGTGGTAGTGTAATATCATTCATCAAGCAGTGCAGGGAGGTTCAAAATCAACAGGTTATACACAAATCAATCAAACTGTAGGGATTTTAAACTGTTCATAAAATTCAAGTTGAATTTGTAATGTCTCGTGACACCTATATATAATATATAATATATAATATATAATATATCGACAGTCTTGGCTTCAAGTTATAGTATATATATATATATATACTATAACTTGAATACTATAAAGTGCTACTTTATTTGTACAATACTATACATATATATATATATATATACATATATACTATAACATATAGACAACATATATGTCGGAGTAAGCCGGTCCGGTGTTTATTAAAAATTATGACGTCAGGCACAGCTGACGTCATTATCTATTTTCCTTGATATTTTGGTGTTCCATAATAGAAATAAACCAATACAGTAAACTCAAACTTTATTTTAAGTAATTTTACACAGTTGTTATCCGTATGAACAGTAACAAACGAATCGACCATTTCCCTTCCTTGTGCCTCGCTTTTATACACAGCATAGTCGAAGGAGTGGGTCAAATATCACTAATCACTTGTTTACAAAGTTTGAAACACCTGCACGATGACTTGCCGATTTTCATTAGTCGTACAATTCGTTGTTGCGCCGATACGGCCATTCTGACCGGCGGTGCGCGCTCTGCACCAGCCGTGTTCTTGAAAGTCCCTGGGTCATTGGTCGATATGCTGGGGTTCTTCCGCCGATACGGCCATCTGAAAGGCGGTGCATGCTCTGCACCTACCTGTTTTATAAATTTCGTACTCTGAAAGCAAATGAAATGTTTTCTTTTGAGTAGGCATCTGTAAGCAACACAGCCTTTTCAAATAGTGTTAAATCAGTAGACAATGACACCTCTCGTGCACTGTCTTGAAAAAATAGGAAGATTTTGTGAGCACTACTAACTGTAACTCGTAATGACTAAGTTATTAGTTATTCTTTATGGTTCTCGTAGATCTGTGGTAAGTACGTGTCTACCACGGCTCCACAAGGCGTCCCAACGGAATCTCAGGGTTCTCTTGTGGATACATCAAGGACCCGTGGTTAGCACTAGGGTAACACGTGGTTAGCTCAGAGGTACTACTCTCCAGATTATGGTGTGTACGTGTCTAGTTAAGGCTCCACAAGGCATCCCAATGGTATCTCAGGGTTCTCTTATGGATTCATCAAGGACCCATGGTAATAGCACAAGGGTAACACATAATTAGCTCAGAGGTACCACTCTTGTAGATACTAAGAGGTAATGTAATTGAATATTGACTCTCACAAGATCTTTGGCCTATGATTAATAATTAACAAAAGCGCAAGAATATTCCATTAGCAAAGTTAGCAGAATTATAATGTAAACTATTTTTAGCTAATCAACTTCACAGAGTCATCAGCCATAGTTCAATATTCATAAACATATTAGCGAAGTATAATGAGATTAAGTACAAAGAGATGACAATGCTCCGCGCATCATGCCACCGCTTATTTGATTTTCAATACAGTCACTCCACGTAAATCTGCATTGTTTAAGTTTTAGTACATAAAAGTGATGCTGTGGTCTAGGCGGTCTTGTGCGCCGTGGTCCACAGAGGCTCTAAAGGAAATGGGTCTAGGTCGATGGTGTGGTCTGGATCATTTAATATGATCGTGGTCCACACGGGAGCAAAGTGATGATGCTGTGGTCTAGGCGGTCTTGTGCGCCGTGGTCCACAGAGGCTCTAAAGGAAATGGGTTGTAAGTGTGGGTAGCTATGAATTTTTGTTTGGAGATAACGACGGATGAATAAGATTAATTGATTGTTAATCGTTTGACTATTGTTTGTTACTTCTTTGGTAATTGTTTATTCGTTAAATCCATGTTTTTAAATTTCTCGCCCATTAATTACCTTGTACTTTAAATAATTATATGAAAGTATGGACAATAAAATCTGTAACTCTTAACGGGTGACTTAACGTCGCAAATAATTTGTTCTAACACATTACGTAAGTCGTAACAAGAGAGCATACGGCAGCAGAATACAAATAAAAATATTACAACTCACCAGATAATAGCAATCACCTGCGAATACCCGCGATGTAATAGTTGTCGAAATGTTAGGTAAGCTATTGCCTCCGCTTCTAGGGGCCACATGGCCCGAAGACGCACCGCCTACGCCTCCGTTGGTGCGATGATCACTCCAGGGAACATACCCGCTTTTGCCGCAACAAACAAACGGAAACAAACCTCTTGTTTGATTGTCTCGCGAATGTCAACGTCTAAGATAGCTTTATCGTTTTCTCAAGATAAAACCAATTTACTCGCCATCACTTGACGCGGCAATTTCTTCTACTTTGTCATCAATGGACTCATAAAACGAATAGTTTAAGCTTCCAAATATTCATCATTCTTCGGTTTTCCATTAATTACGCCAATGCACTAAAAAAAGAACAACTCATTAAATTATTTCCGTCATACCCACATGTAAGATTTGTAAAAGTCGTGATGAGTCGCCGCCTTTGAGTGCCTCACTAGGAGCTTATTCAAGCTCAAACAACTTTATATGCTTCAGCTGTATTTCGAACATAGTGAGCCAATGAGCTTCAGATCCCACTTCTGATGTCGAAGTAAGCCGGTCCGGTGTTTATTAAAAATTATGACGTCAGGCACAGCTGACGTCATTATCTATTTTCCTTGATATTTTGGTGTTCCATAATAGAAATAAACCAATACAGTAAACTCAAACTTTATTTTAAGTAATTTTACACAGTTGTTATCCGTATGAACAGTAACAAACGAATCGACCATTTCCCTTCCTTGTGCCTCGCTTTTATACACAGCATAGTCGAAGGAGTGGGTCAAATATCACTAATCACTTGTTTACAAAGTTTGAAACACCTGCACGATGACTTGCCGATTTTCATTAGTCGTACAATTCGTTGTTGCGCCGATATATATAATATATAGACCAGGAGAGTTAACCAAATCCAATTCCAAACCATTATTTAATTGTACATTAGTTATGACGTTTAATTGTACATTAGGTTTTCACGTTTGGTCAAGTACATTTTATATATTTATCTTTTTTCTTTTTAAGCACGATACCGCGTGTAAGGACGAGCTGCTACTCAGAGAGTGACTTCTTACTGCTCTATGAAAGATTTCATATTTTGGCTTTGTGAAAGGGTAGCGCATTTTTATGAGCGTCTTCTACCACATTTATAAAGGAGAGTGTTCCAAAGAGTTTTTCGACCTGATTCCCGCGAACGAACTAGTTACGATACCGTCTTTATTGTACCATCAAAAATAAATAAAAATATTGTACTGAATCAAATTTTAACAGACAGAGAGAGAGAGAGTGAGTAGCTATGTGGTATTTTAACAAATATATAGTTTTACCGCAAACTGATAATGAATATTCAAGTGTCGTAATAATATATGACTCGTATCTCTCATGGTATAAAAATAATATACTACAAATGAGTACAAGTGTGTCGTGTGCCTGAGTTACTTTATAAAACATACCGACATCGTGCTGTTAGGAATTTATGTTCAATGTGTTATGATACCTACATATTGTAAACCTGGCTTTATCTCAGCGAATTACAAATGGGCCGTTCTTATTTTTGTCGAAAACGTTAGTTTTTTAAACACAAACTTCATAATGGGCCTTAGAAAGGTCTGTGTGACTTGATTTATAAATTTGTGTCATTAAGAGAAAAATAAAAGATTATTTTTCAAGGTGTAATCTTGTAAAGAGGAATTATTCAATATTTCTATCTATCTTCTATTCTATCACAAATATATCTTGTTTCGGAAAAATAAAATTATTAATCTTTAAACTGGCATTCGTTAATTAAACAGTGGATTTAGTCATTGAAATTATCCCGCGGGACAAACTTACGAGTTATCTTAGACAAAGTAATTTATAACTGTATAACCAAGTACGGTAGAGGTTATTACTTTGAAACAAGATGAGATGAAAATATTATATAGAATTGTGATAAAGGAATTAACACTTTCTATTTAGCTGGACTTGTTTAATATACATATTAAATTACTTGACTTTTGTTTTTACTATTGTAATCTCACTTGTAACTTGTGTGAAATAAATGTACGCATCATATAACTAAAATAAACTATTCAGTTTCGCGAAAGTTTTGAGTGTTTTTAATTAACATAAATTTGGTTTATTAAGAGAGTAATTAAAGATATTTATTAAATGGACTTCTTAATGTCTGGACTATGAGATCTTAAATAAATAATAAATCACATTTAGCGATAAAAAAATAAAAGTTTTCAAAAATGTTTATAAATTGAAACTATAATATGTGTGAAATGAAGACTTAAGTTGTTAATAAAAACCAGCTCCGAACCAGATCACGTACTGCCGGTGATGCTGTGAAAAAGAAACGTTAATTCATCTGAGTAAACATCCAAATAAAAATAAGTACATAACTTAAAAGACGACGGTTTATGAATCAATAACGTACATTTTGTTTACATTTTCAAAAGTAATAATACGTACAGTTTTAACTTGACTTTTAAAAATTATTGATCAATAGAAATATAAGAAGTGAATTATCGTCCTTTTAATCTTTATAGGAGAGAGTATTAGCCATCTTTATATAATATAACGGCTTCAGTGTTATACTGGGCTTAAACAAACTTTAAATACAGTTTGTTACATCTATATCACAACAACGAACAAGTACATTATAGTATATTTATATCGACTTACAACGAAGCCAGATGTCCTGTAATATTATTTGCTATGAGCCAGTATATTAAATTCCTCTAAGTCAATAACAGACTATAAACGTTGACTAGAATTTATTTATTGACTTTTCAGCGTGTGCTTATGACCAGGGTGTTAAGGCAATCATTTAATATAATAAAATAAATAAAATTGCCAATATTTTGACCTTGTAATTAAATTACATTAAGAATATAAATCCAACTCAACCTACAAGGCTCACATACATCGTCGATAAAACGTTACTAAGATAACACTTCAATCAATAAGACTCCGTTTCTCAACCATCGTGAACAACAACGGGTCCCACTGAGGCGGACGACGATAACTCACGACTTCAGCTATATATAATAATAAATATATATTCAATGTTTGTTAGTAGAGAGATTGACCTTACAATTTAAAGTAATGTGCTAAATACATAATATATAATCTATTTACTATTAAATTCTTAGTTGAAAAATCGAAAAACAAAAATAAAATATTAGATCTCATTCTAACAGAGAGCTAAAACTTTAGTCATACATTATTTTTAACATTTTTAAAACCTCAATTGCTCCATCATCAATAATTGTATAAAGGCCCATACACCCTCGATACGACAACAACGCGAGCTCGTTAATTTCAGATACATTCTGTGCACAGCGGAAAGTAAATTAATTCAGTCCCCGATACAAACAAATGTACATGGCGTGGTACAAGTTTAAAGAGTTCGAACATTATTAAATATTATATTAATATTTGTATGTTATCAATATGAGGAACCTAGAGTATGATTCATATATTAATTATATAATATATATTAGTATAAGTTTTAATCTAAATCGGAGTAAAACAAATGCATCCCGACAATAAATGCGATGTTCCAACACGTTCACTTTAATCAAGATTATGTTTGAATGAGTGGTTTTTGAGGGTTCGATCTATTGTCGACTGATTGTATAAATCAAATATATATAGATATATAAATATAATAAAGAGATATGAAATAAGTATTTTGTCACTGGAACTTAAACCAATCAGCACAATACAAGAACAACTGTAGCGTTGAAGCATTACTTGTGAGGTTATTTGTATAATATTTAATTATAAATTGTTAGTTTTATTGTTATAATTTGTACTGAATGAAATAACCATGTAATCACAATGATATATATTTTTTAAAGGATGTCACCCGTTTATCACCGGGGTCATCATCGTCAATTAAAATTATTGGATCAGAATTATAAAAGAGAAGTTTAAGAAATATATTTTATAAAGATGACATGTGGTCTATTTAAAATAAGATGAAAATATAATGTACCAACTACATGTAGGCAAATAGTTTAGAATGTAATAACTACTACGTTGCTAGATAAGTCGCAGGAAGCTGCTCGCGTCTGACCCTTATCTCTAATGCGCTGCCTTACGCTGCCTTTATTATGACGAGCTCTCTCGTGTTATGGCTTTTAATATTACTTTTTATATGATATTCTATTAATGGTCAATTAGGGCAGAGATATTAAATGGTAACTTTTGTTCGACTGAAGATGAGTTTTAAAAGTGAATTCTATATAAAGACCAACTTTAAACACATATATTTATTGCCTATTAAGTTTTTGAATTTACCCAGAGAGAAAATGTCAAAATTGAGTTATTTGATTAACCGATGAGATTATTGACCTACAATCCAGAATTTAAATAAACCTTGTAACTCTTACCCACAAATTAAAACGAGTTTAGTGTCGTTCTTGCACATATTCAATAATGTAACCCTCCAGAGAACCTTAACATTCAAAAAAGTTATACACATTTTCATTTACATTTTCCTACAACAAAAACTAATTAAATATTTTTATAGAGTACAATTAAACATGAAATATAATTTCACATGAAGCAAATGAGACCGGCGCCGTTGTATTATAAAGTTTGACGACACCTGAATTTCTAATGAATTCCACATGTTATGTTAATGGGATTGTGAAATGAGAACTCAAAATACCATATAATATATAATATATAATATATCTAATAGCGGTGTAATTATGAAAACAACATATAATTTAAAAGCTCTTTGTTTTATAGAAGCAGGTTTTATATTAGTTGGTGTACTTCTTGTTTCAAATTATTGTAAAGCTGGCGAGTCAAATTCGCCACGCTGGCTCACATCGGATAGGTGGTTACATGGTTGGTTCATCCTCACATTGGAAAAAAGAACGTATAGTACAAAATAGCTTTTTTTTGTAGTGTTGCTTATCTGTATATTTAATGAGTCAATTTAAATGTAATTCTATTTGTCGAGTTCCCATAATACAAGGTTTGCTTACTTTGGAGCTAGATGAATCTGGTAAAGATGTACGAATAATATAACAACTTATCTTGTTTTGTTCTTATTTTGTCTAGATAGGAAATAAACCCTAAATTTAGCAATGTTAGTTAGTTACAGCTACCAGTACATTTGCATATCATTAGTAGAATTAGTAACAAGATTTTACTTGCCACATTATGAAAATATAATATTAAACTTGTTACAAACTAGAGAGAACATATTTTCTAAACATTACATATTGAAGCTGAAATGTAAACTTCAAACATTATAATGAGGGCGGCGTCATTCAGGTGTCAACGAATTCAGGGCAATTCAAAACTAAACTTGTTATGAAGTTTGGTTAAATTACTGTTTAAATTATTGCACGGTTTTCTAATTGAGTTCAGGTCACACGGGTCATTAAGTGTAACAAGATCTCACACACTACATTATATACACGTTACTGACTACTCTGCTTTATTATTTATATATATATATGTACCCGGCAGTGTACACGACACTTATATCGTCATTCTAACGTTTACAGTCGAACGTTTTCGAGGTTCTGATTCACGTGCTTGCGTGAGCTCGAAATCACATTCATGTACCCAGATGTCTTAGTCGGAGAAACTGTACATAAGAGACACTATATACATTATAACTTAAGGGGCTTCATCAGTTGAAAAATATATTTTACAATATTATCTATTACGTGACATTTTGCCATTTTCAATGTTTTATAACCCCCCCCCCCCACTTTTTAAACTTTTTAAACTGCCTTTAGAAGCTGATTTCAAGATCCAATCGAAGATTTAATTGAAATATATCTGAAATATTTCTATCTATATGCGTTTTTTCACTATTTTGGATATAATATCACATATGATGGCTGGACTTCGTAATTATAAACATTGTTTCTTTTGAAGTATTTAAATTGAATGTCATCAAAAAACCCTTTCATCCATCCCACAGACCATCCTCAATGCTTGTGTTGCTATGGTTTAGAAAAGAGGTCGTAACGATGAAGTATAGATCCTGTATATAAAATACAGGCTTTGTCAAAAAACGAGCTGTAGTGCAACGTGAGTGCACTTTCCCTTGTTTTTTACAGATTCACCTATTTTAATAAAGGTTTTGTCTCAGATATAGCAATATCGAAAGAAGCTGAGGAGGTCGACATATCCTTCAAACTGTGTATGTCTGTTCTTTTACAAAAAATAAAATAATATTGTTGAATACATCAGTAATACTTGATGCAAATAAAATAATATAGCTATTTATTAATTTTATTTCTATAATCAGTGCATATACAACTTATAACTACAATGACAAGTTCTGGAGATGAAATGTTATTAAAACCTGAATACAATCGTTATTTCACTTATATTACTAACAAATAGTATAGTTTCAATAAGAAAGAACAGATTTTACATCATAATGCGTTATATAAAGTTTTGTCTAAATTATTAACTATCAAATACACATTAATATTTGGTTAATTTCAGGATGAAAGCGGGTTCCTGTGTTCCAGTTACTGTGTCTTTATTAATTATTCAATATAAATATTAAATATACTCTAATTTTACATAAATATATTTAAGATTTAAAAGCAGACAGTAAATTAATATATTTTTTTAATATATGAAAAGGTTTTATAAATATACAAATAAATTTATTTAAATTTATAAATACATTTAAATTTATTAAATAACATTTAAAATAGTCAGTATCTCTGTTTACAAGAAAAACTTTAAAAGTGCCATGGTCAAGTTAAGAACTTTATTGTTACTAAAGAAATTTGAACATTTAATTATTTTTTGTGATTCGTATGTGTTTGAGAAACCAACTTTACAACAGACGTATATTAGTGTATATTTCATTAATAATAGAAGGTACTTCAAAGGTCCAAAATTCATAAAGACACAAATGTATAAGTGAAATGAAATTCTATAAAAAGTAAATGAATTTTCGTGGTTTTAATTAAATTATAAGCACAAAGATATGGTTATAAGTAAATAAAACTGAACTAGTATTCAACGAGATGCCTCAGATACTTATCGTAAATCTATTTTAGGGAAATTTAAAGAAGATTCTACGAATTTAAAATATTTATCTTACAATATGTAATGTCTGAAAGTGACATGGTTACTGTTGTTGTGCCTTGTTAGTAATTTAAAAGTTCAAAAAATACTAAACTTCTATTTATTAGCCAGCTGCTATCTGATGTACTGAAACATGTAAATAAAATAATTAAATAAATATAAATGACGTATATTTAGTATTTTATAAACCTCAATAATATAAAACGTCCTTAAAAATAGTTTTAAATAATACTAATACTTATCTTACAATATATTATTTTTCAGAATATATTATAGATATTGGTGGAAAAACTTAAAATATTTCATCATACGTCAATGTGTTCACGTCAATATGGTATTCACTTTTTACTTATTTAAATGTAAAATAAATTTTATTCACAAAACATGTAACGCGTTTTATTTTACAAATGATTTTTTAAAGTACTCGGTTACCATATTAATATTTACGGCTGTATTCACGTGGAATTATATCGGAATGTGCCCGACTAGTTGACCTGCACGACCCGACCCGACTGGTGGACTTGCAACACTGTATCTTCGCCCCCCCCCCGCCGGTTTCACGCCGCAGTTCACGCCGTGAGTCCGCCACGCTTAGAGTTCATGAGTAAGAACCGCGAATGGGTTCGAAACTAGTTCCGATATAATGCCACGTGAATACAGCCGGGTAAATATAAATATAATAGTCACAAAAGTTTAAAAATAAAAATTACTTGATTATCGAATTTTAATAATTTTTTGACTGAGAAATGTTATAGATTTATAATGTGTAAGTTAATTTATTTTTTTAGACCATTTTAATGTATGGTAGTGTGTGCCAAGAAACTGAGATTTATTTCAAAAGGTGCCCTAGTGCAATATATATACTAATATGTATGTGATTATATTTAATGTAAATATATATTATTATTATTGTATTATATTTTTTTTGGTAACGTCTCTATTTATGACTATATTAAATAATATATACAACTACTTGTCTAAAGGCCTAGGATATTAAAACACCGTGGTCCTTTATTTCTTACTAAAAGCCTAAATAGTGGGGTTTATTAGAAATTGACTGAATTTAGATAAAAACTTGTTAGAAATAATTTCACTTTTTTCGCATATAAATATTATTTTTTTATTTTGTAATTTCGCAATACTAAATGTAATATTTTTTTTTATTTTGCATATACATTTTTTCAAACATTAATTTTATTTTTGCAATAATAATATACATATATGGCAACCTAAAATACTTAAATTTACTCAAATGTCGTGAAAAAAGATTTTGATGTTCAAGTTTAATTCTATCCAATCGTCATGAGTAGTGAGATGAGACAGTACCTACGGTTCAATGAATATTTACATTAAATATTCCCTAACGTTATTTTTGACTAGAACAATATTATTACGCTAGGTTGATATTGACTCCGACTCCGGTCACGAAGTCATCCCTTATAAGTGGAAGAAGGGTTGCGTGTCTGTAAAAAAAAATAGCATTTAAAAATAAAATATTATTTAAAATTCACACTAAGCCTACTTTCGATAAGTTATGTTAATGTAATTACCACGCGATAATATTTAATAAAGTTATTTCGACAAAAGATATAAAATATGCAAGTATTCTAGTATATACGAGTAAATATATCCACGGTTGAAGTATAGACGGGGTTAAAGTGCAATAGTTACAGAACCAAAGCAGGTGTGGGCGGTATTAAATGTATCTAAGTGGTCCGTGAGACAGCGCTGTGTGCGTGTCACACGTAGAAACGTATCTTAAATAATAACAAAGAGACAAGTGTAGTATTTTATAGCTTTAATAATGAGACGTCCAGATGACACTGTCGCCCATTGAAGGTACACGCTGCGTCATACAGACATCTGGGGTTGTTATTGTTTTGGTCCAATTTGATGAAATAATATTTGTTAAGTTCTGTTGTCTGCAGATGTTATTTGATGAAAACGCTATTATATTTTCTAGTTCTCTTATAATTATTAACTAAACATTTACAAAAACCTTTCACAAAATGACGTAAGTTTAAAAGATGGTCCCGGCCATCACTTTAGAGCGACTCCATCGATGAGGCTGATTGTTTTTCTTGTGTTATTTAATATAGAGACAATATCTGTATGCTATAATATTTTTTGAAAATCCACCGGAACATTTAAATGAGTGGCATTTAGTTATTGAAATAAAAAATTGGGACGTTCAGTTTCACAGATCTGCTGTCTACATTACAGTGATTGTCACAAAATGTTATGTACATAGTTGTTGGAGTAAGACTAGCGCTTAAAATATTATTACACGGTTCAATGAAACAAATATAATTGTTACAAGTAGACAGAGAATGCCAATTGTCAGAGCTGCTACTCTATATGAACAGGCACGGGCAGGACGGGCGTGTTGAACTCACTCGTGCGTGGGCCACTGCGGCGCGTGCTTGTGCGTGGCTGCGCGGGCGCGGGCCAGCAGCGTCATGACCGCCCGCTTAGTCGGCGACATGGCGGCCCGCGCGCCCAGCAGCGGCCGCTTGCGCCCGCTCGCACCCGCCCCACCCGCACCTGCTGACAAGTCCATACCGTCTACTAGATGTATATATTATTTTTATTTAACTGTTAACAGGATGCTATTTATTTTTTCTACCATGTACTTACTATGTTTCTACTATTCTATATGTCATAAAAAAGGTTTTTTTAAATACAGCTAATGGGAATGTCTTACAACTCTTTAACTGACTACTTCAATCACATCGGTTAGTTAATATTGTTATTTTCAGTTTTGGGAATTTTGAAAAAAATTCCAGAACATACGACTATTCTTTGTCTACATAATGACAAGAGTTAATATATTTCTTTTATATTATTTCATTGTTTTTTTATCTGTAAGCTGAGTACAAAATATAATATGAATATTGTCAAATTGACTTCAAGATATAACATATAGAGTTGTTGAAATCCTGATTACTGAATAGTTCAGACAACACCTTGGATATGAGAACAAGTTTTAAATATCTTATTACTTACAATACTGTATTGTGTCTCCAGTTAAGGAGAGCTTTAAATTTCCAACTTTAAAGTCAAACCAAAACTAAGTTTGAGGTTGTAACTTTAAGGGTCTAACTTTGTGAGGTCTAATGTTTGTTTCCAGAACGTTCACTGTCTATATTATAACGAGAATTATTTACACGAACACATGTGTTAAAATTATTTATTATAACTATATTAGAAAAAAAAAGAATGACATTGTCAATAAAGATATATACTTTCTAGATTACGTTGCTTTTTTATGAAGAGAATTCAAATAATTCAACAATACAATCTAAACGTTTATTAAATTACGTTTATTAACATTTTCAAAACAATAAAAAATAGTTTATAGCTTAAATTGTTTCAATGTAAACGTGCGTTTCCAGGGTTTCCCAAGTCTTTAAACAAATTTAACGACATTTACCTTGAAAGTTAAATTTAAACCAGCTAGTTGATTTACTTTGACAATAAAATTAAAGCGGATTCAGTTAACACTGAAGTATAACTTCAAGACGCCATTAAACTTACACCTGAAGAAGGAAACTTATTTCGATGTCGTTATATTACATTATCAGTAAGAATCTCACTAAATTATGTAATAAAAAAATGTTTGTCAACGTTTTTAAATCAATTATTTAATAGATTTAAAGACCGGTGGTTATATTAAAGATACGATTTATGCAACACATGCAGAGGTAACTCTCAGATGACGGCCATTTTTATTGCATTAATCTTAAAATTTTGCTGATTATCTTAAAATCCCTTTAATTATTGTCAGTTCTGATGAATGAATTATTTTACCAAGAAGTTTCATCTAAATCTGTACAGTCGTTTCTGTACGCAAGAAGTAAACCGCCTATTATAGTAAATATAAGTGTATAGACCTACCACCAATACCTTTGTCGTTTAAAATACTAGTAGAATTCAATTTATCTCTTTATAAATGCGATATATTTTTCTTAATACATTTATATCAGAAACACATAAACCAAATCATTTAATATCGCCTTTGCTAATCTAATTAATCAAAAGTGTTTCAGAACAAACAACTTATTTGTCCGAAATCTCAACTTCAACGGACAATTGTATTAGTATCATAAATCTGCAAAAACTACATAACTCAGCAAAGTACGTAACTCACCGAAAAGTAAACAAACGTTTTGTTATTTCATTCTGCGGTTGAAATAATGCCTTAAGATATCTGAAAAATATTCTCCAAACAAAACACTTTGAATAGATTTCGGAGTGTGGTACAAGTTAATAAGAGACTCCGAGTGATGTTTATATTGATCATGACGTATGATTTATATACATAATTGTAATTAGCTCGAAGCATCTGTTACTTTTATATGTGTATTTTGTGTAATTATATAATTATAACTGTTCAAATGAATCTATTTCTGTCCATCAGTACACACACAGTCTACAGTACTCGGTCCATCTTATTTTATGGGATTTGTATTTATCTTTCATTATCATCATTAAAAAAGAACAAGTTGGACTTTGAAGTTTTTACCGTAGCATTTAAAACTTGTAGCTGTTGGGTGAAATTAGTACTCAGTCTATTGTATAATACTAGCTCAGAGCTCTCGTTGGCATGCCAATGACAATGGGGATAATTGAAGCCACCATATCAATGATGTGGCGAAGAAAAAGTTTTGAGGATGTAGCATAGCCTAGGGGAATACTAGTGTTTAGAGTTAGGGTCAGAAGAAAATTCGTAAGGAATAACTTGTATGCTTTGCTTTCGAAAAATACTCTTGTTAAATATGCATAGACTGTTGAGAAGCTCATTGGAAGATAGCTTTAAGAGATATTGTAAGATGCTTAAAATAACAATGTGTTGATTTTAACACAAATAAGTAATTTCGTAACTTTAAATTAATAATTACGAATAAAACATTAACTTATAACTTGCTCCAAACTTTACTCATTACGGAAGAGAATTTTGCGGCGGAGTTTTAATGTTTTCGAAGGCCGCAAACATTCGAGTCCCTATAAAGAGCCGGTAGACGTTTAATAAAATCACAAAAGAACGGACAGTATACAGAGTTTGATATTAATTGCATCAACGTGGTTTACAAACTTTTTCAAAAGGCTTGAATTAAAACGGTTTAAAATTGCTTCTGTCATTTAAATTTTTGGACGTATTTTGAAGTCAGTGATTTTCTGTTTCAGTTCGGTTTGTTTGATGTTTTGCCAACTCTTTGTCAACTGCTATAAGTTCGGTAAGAGATGACTTGTTCATTCTACTTTTACAATAAATACAGATTTCTTTTAGTGTCTACATTGTTGTTATGTAATTTATGGTAAATGTATTTCACTTCAAGGATCAGGTTTATTGAATTCCTAATGAGTTATTAAAATATATATATATATAAAAAACTATTATAGAAATAATAATCATTAAGACTTACAATAAATATATAGTATCCTGAGAACCCAGCAGTCTCCTTTACGTCAAGACCCTACGTATTTAGTTCAATAATTAATGCTAGCTATCAAGTCTAACTAAACTGAACGATAATCTTAATTTAACAACAAAGCTCTGCCCTAGCATCTCCCTACACATCCAAGTACACGGAATGCCACTTTGATGAAATTGAAATCGATCAGAATAGATAAACTATTTAAAACACGGCTATTTAAAAAAACTAAGAGTGCAATGCCACATAAACTAAATTCACAAGGCTATAAAAATAAATGAGAAACAGAAGTTCTCCTAAACTTAACTAATTACAATGACACATGAGCTCCACTAAAATCTTAAGGCTTTCAAACTACACTAAAATCGGCCGACATCAGAACGTTAATAATAGAGTCACCTAAACTAAACTAAAATGACAATGCCTCCTAAACTAAACTAAAATCATAACGTACCGACCTTGCGAGGCGAGCGCATGCACGGTGGCAGGCTTGACCCCCCTCAGAGCAGGATGGGCGTGCAGTACGCCGCCAAGCACGGGGCTGCTGAGGCCCAGAATGTCGCCACCCCCTGGGGTTAGTAGTATTAGTTTTTGGTAAGTTATTAGTGGAAGCTAGTTGTTGACTAATTTGTTTAGTTTTATATCAAGAAGTGCTAGTGTCTAGTTTTTTAGTTGAAGCGTTACTTCTTCATTAAGTCACTCACCTATTTATATAAGAACATATAAAATAAATATAAACATTATGAAAAAATAGTGTGGAGAATTTTGTAGATGTGTATATTTTAGGTGAGCGGTATAAAGAGACTTGACATGTATTATTATTGAGAATAAAAGTAGGGGTAAGGTTCAGTAACTCACCTAAAATAGAGTTTTGTGTAAGCAGGTGGTGAGTGGGGGGCTGTTGGAGCACGCCGCCTCCGACGAGCAAGCCATGGCCGTGGCTGGGGGCGAGCTGTTAACATAAAAACATTGTACTGTAATTAATGATAAGCGTTCCATTAAGGTCAAGCACAGATTATATAAGACGGTCGTCACGATGTAGGATGGATATTTAGACAGTTGTAAGCTGTTATATAAGTCTTTTAGAGTTCATCGTTTTCCTTATCTGTATCTGTGAAATGTGCGTTTTTGTCAAAGAGCACACATGTTTAGAACTGTACTTAAACTAAATTGAAAAAATGGGTTTTGTTGAAAAAATATTTATTTCCACGTATGATATAGTAGTATTATAGTTTGTATTAATGTTAATTTTACCTTGTTATGTTTGTAATTATAGTATTTGGAGACCTCAAAGGGTAAGAATGTGTCGGGATAAAAAATACTTTCACACACCATATTGTCGCTATTAAAAAAATTACAAATATTATTAATTAATTGTTAATAAAAATGTAATATAACCACTTTGTATTCTTGATTATTTAATACAACTATATAACTATATGTTCGTATATAAAAATCTTTCATAATTAATAAAAACGTAATATGGAAACGAGAACTAAAACGGATTACTTTCTCGTCAACAAAAAATCTACCAAATGTGTTAAAGCTGAGATTTTGCTAACAAGTACAAAAAATATAACATTCCTCGTCCTCTTCACGCTCGCTTCAATTCAACGCTATCAATTATTTTTTACGTCTTGTATAAAAGACTTTGAGAAAATAAGACTCCCTTTTAGTTAAGTCGGAGTTATATTGATTTTTCTTAAAGTATTGTAATATAATATCGAATATATTTAATACACCGTACAAAAAGCGTTACATAAAAATTTAAATCTATTATTTAATATTTTACAAAATGAAAGTCTGATATATTTCATTCAGCTGTTAATGGTATGTCATCATCGTGCTGAGTAAATGAATGAATGACGGAATTGATGAGTGAATGAAAGTGACATGCTTTTCATTTCAGTTATTTGCTTGGACGTTTTGTAGTAAATCTAATACTGTTACACAAAATATATGAATAGTCAGAGATACTTTTGGTTGTCTATGGTGTAGTCTTTTTATTAGAGACGAAGCTTCTTAGCATTCCATGGATTCACCGTGCGGGTGCCGGGCCCATCGCGTTGCAGGGAGAGGAGCGCAAACAGCCCCTGGGACTTGCGACCCAAGTGTAGGTTTAAGGGGCCCCTTTAAAATGCGCATTCACACTCACCATCAACTGGTTGCGCTCCTCTCCCTACCTAACCAAATTTGGAATGAACCTACTAATGCCGCCTTTGAAGTACGTTCTAGAAATGTACTGATGATAGTTCTAGAGAGGCCGAGATCTTTAAGTAGGTTATAGAGAGATTTCGCTGTTATACCTCTCGCTCCCACTTCTACCGCGTACAAATTAACTATATACCTATTCCTGGTCAGTTCGTTGGTCAGTTCGTAATACTTGTTTACTTTAATTGTGTGATCTTTGGGAATGTTAGTTTCCCACGGAACAGTAAGCTCCACAAGTATCACGCGCTTTAACTGTCTAGAGTACAGGAATATGTCCGGTCTGGATGACGAGACAACAATATCCTCAGGAATTCTATACTGTTTCTCATACGTATCCATCATTATAGTCCAATCGCGAGCCGCCTCTAAGATAGAGTGAGGCTTTTGTTTTGTTTTTTTAGACGAGCCTTCTTTAATGAACTCTATGAATCTTTTGGTGGTTGTTATACCCTTTTGCGCTCTAGCTACTGAAAGACTAACCGCTTCACGTATGATTTCCAATACTTTATCATGGCGCCGCGAGTATTGACCTTTTTCCAATAGCACCCTACACCCTACCAACAAGTGTTTAGCCGTTCCTACCGCTTCCCCACAGATATTGCAAGACTTTTCGGTAGCTTTACCTCATCTTACTAAATTACTTTGATCTGGGAGAGTCATTTGGAATGCATTTAGATAGAATTTTAATAAGGCTGGAGACCACTCATGAAGTAAGGTGCGCCACCTCAATGCTAATGGAATACAAAAGTCGCCTATGGTCACCCACTCATTTTGAATTTCTAGATTCATCGCGTGCACTCGATACTGATCGTTTTCATCTTGCCGAATAAAGGATTTTGTTAAGTCTATATCTCGAACTTTCCCGCTAGATCCTAACCCTGCTTTATTTGTTTGAGCACCTATCATGAATTGTTTATGGAATTGAAGTCGTGACTCCAGCTCTGATGCATTTTTATCTTTTGGAAGAGATGTTACAATATCATCATGAGATTTTTCGATGATATGTCTTTTGGTAGCTCTTAGGTGTTTATAGAGCTCCGATGGTTTCTTTAATTTCATCCCAAAATTGTTTCGGTCTCTGAATAAAGTTGAAG
Organism: Dircenna loreta; assembly: GCA_963555665.1. Lineage (NCBI taxonomy): Eukaryota > Metazoa > Arthropoda > Insecta > Lepidoptera > Nymphalidae > Dircenna > Dircenna loreta. The sequence continues at coordinate 17,128,356 of OY743095.1, forward strand.
AGTCCGCTGAATGCGCGAGCCCAAACCACGACTTCAATATCTTTATGACGTTTGCATCTAACTTAGACAAAAGGGTTTTATTAAGATCGTAAACTAGAAAAGGCCAATTTAGACGTGACGTTAGATAGTTGTCATATATCCAAGCTTTTTTGATATTACTGATTGGTTGACCGTTTACCTTCTTAAGATCATTTAAAAAGCTATCGACTATAATATCTAGAGATGGAGTGCGACCTTTGTAACCTTATTTGTGACCTTATTTGAATTAGAAATATGATTTTCAATAAATAGTCTCACCTTCACCTTCTTCATAAAAATTAGTGGAATAGAGTGTCAACTGCACGTCGGCTCTTCATTTTAAAAGGTTTTTATTTTATTTCTTTGCAAGCATCGAGCAACATAATTTTGAATAATGTTTCCTTCCACGTTAAAGCTTTTCCGTCCTAATTCCTTTATTTAAATAACTGCTTGAGAATTACATAATGTAAACGTAAATTACCTATATTGTAATAAATTCATTGAGAACACTGAATATATCTTGGTTATATCAATTTATATATTTTGAAACGCAAAAGAAACGTCTATCATAGACTGAATGAACAAAAACGTTATTTTTTAGAAAATAATTTAATTGCATAACGAAGCAATTAGATCTTCAAAATACATTTAGTAAACTAGATTGGCTTAGCAATAAAAAAATGTACTAAGTATCGAAATTGTATAACTGACTCGTCATGACATAGCTGTTGACTTGGAGATTGAACTTCATCTTGATAATATCTCGTTAATGGCACAGATCTCATTTAAACACATGTAGTTCAATGTGGTGTTCCTCGGCAGGAAACATAGTGGAAAAGGTAGTGTTAAGTTTGTAAATAACATAGCATTATATGTTTGTATCATCTTAGCATTAGCTTAGGCCAATGGACGGGAAGACTTACCTGATGATGAGCCAAGTGTTCTGGTGCAGGAGTGGGCGCGGGCGGAGAGAAGTCTCTAGCGTTGGTGTGGTTCACGATGCCTACTGGTAGCGGCTGTGATACCGGCGTCGCTGGTAACTAACAACGAAAATACAATAATTTAATATATCTCGTCACTAAATAAGAAATTTCAGTCTCTCAAAATCTTCATCATTTAGATACATTTCTCATGGGTTACAACCATGCAATAAAAAACAATAAAAAGTGTCAACAATTGGCTCGGGTTACAGACATAATGTAAAGCATTATCTCACGTTAGTTGATAAATAAAAAGTAAATAATAAGCCCTTTCAATTATAAACCTACGAGATAAATAAAGTAGTCCAAACTTTTCTTTTTATATGGTTATATTACGAAAATCTATATTTATTTAAGTTTAATGTTTTAAAACCACATTTTGCGCAGGAACTGGAACTCTCAACTCACGTATAATTTAATGTACATTGACGTTAAAAAGTCAAAACCGGGTTGACTAGAGCTTTGAAAAGTTTCGTCTTACGATATCACAAACAAACTTTAGCGTCAGTTTCATTTAAAGAAAGTTGTATCTTTTAAAATAAAATTAAATTTGTCAAATGCATAATGCTCTCACATTTTAAGAGTCGATGTCACGACACAGATTATGTTTTACTGATGTATTCTTTAGTAGTTATTTGAAAATAAAAAACATTTTACGTTTCATACAAACCTTTCACGTAAGGGTTTTAAAAATAAATTTAGTAATAATAATATTTTTAGAAGAATATTATAGTTTAGAATAAGGTATTATATATTTATTTAATTTCTTGGAAAAGTCTCCAACAATTTAATTTGTTTTCCAAAATCAATCACAGATATTTTTGAACGTTATTTGAGATATTATGAATTTTGTGAAATATATACGGAGTGATCTGAAAACATTGAGTTAAACAATGACAGATACAGTTATTATTTAAAACAAACAAACTTTTAAATCTGATCCAAGCTATATAATGTTAATCTTAATAGCACGATTGTCACAACACTTGATAAGAAATATTAAAGGTAATTAGATCTTTTCATTATATTAGATGTTAATGAAATATCTTTAGCAGTGTATTTAACATAATGTAGCAGTTTGATATGGGTCGTATCTTATAATTATCAGACGCCTGTATCAGACAGCTATTCAAACCGACTTAAAGGGTAATTCCTGGCGTTATCTAGAGAGTATACATCGTTTCAGGCCAGATTATAAAATTGTATAAGTATCTATGAATGTCTGTTAAATTGTACCCTGGTTTAGGAGAGACAAGAATATTTGGGATATGTATAATCATTTTAAAATATAACATATTTCAACAGCTCTTTTCATTAAGAATGATATATTTTAAAATGTAATAGAAAAATACAGATTTAATAATTAAATGGCTATGTACTCGAACCAGCTACCGCTGATGTCGTAATTGAAGTGTCGTACAAACATATTGTCTATAGTATTTTATATATATGTGAATGTTTTTACTTACTCGTTGCTTGTTAATATTTTCTCGTAACGGTAACGTTTCTTCGCTGCCACTTCTCGAGGAGTCAGGAGGAGTCAGACGGCGCTGTTCGTTTTGAGACGATAGAATCTGCATCTCAAGCATCTGTTCTTGTCGAATATCATCGTTGTAATCCTAGAAAAGAAATAATAGCTATATTACAGGATAATAGAATATTGTATAAGTAACTAAATATTATTACGGATTACTTAATTTGTTTTGGGTTCAATCTAAACTAAGATATTTGTTCACTGTCGTTAAGCTCATTAACTGTTAGAACTATTTCATAGTTTTATTGAACTTGATAAAACATTTAATGAAGAAAAAAACAGACTTCAAAAGGCAAAATTATACGGAATATAAGTGGAAAATTAAATCAAAATTTGTCAATCCAGTCCAGAGCTCTCTGTAGTCCATGTAATGTGCCTATACCTTCAATACGGTACATACTTAATATATAATGTCACTTCAAATGTTTCAAGCTAGCTGTAAGTAATCAAAATATAAAGTACTTTATATCTACTCAGTGCTTTCATGAAAACGTTATCGTGCAATTTTAAAACAAACACAAAACTTTTTAATTTATTAGAAGCTCTTAATGTCCCAACATTTACAAATAATATTTGTGTTCTTAAAAGCCGGCTTCGTCCTTTGTATTTGACCTTTGCGATAAAAAGTGTCTCGCAAAATGAAAGTATCTCGATAACGTGGGTTATGGCCGCACAATTGTATGGTATAATACTTTTTATTATTTCGATCTTTAGACTTAATATTCTCTGAAAGATTGATAACGTCAGAGTTTCGAAGTAACTTTTATCCGCCCTCCGCTGAAATTCAGGCGATTTATTACAAACAAGCGTAAATTTGTCGCTCGGGAGTTGAGGTTCATCTCTCATTATTTAGACGTAATGGCCGGATCTCTTTGGGCTCATTTTTTATCAAAAAAAAAGGCAAAATGTGATCCAGACTCGCCTCGTGATTCTCAAGCAAGACAATTGTGCAAGAGTTAGATACATTATTTATATTGTTACTCGTACTAACTATTGCTTACAATCTGCTTGATAGATATTATTAAGGTTTTTTTTTTATGTAGCACTGCCCCGCGACTCCGTCCACGTAGTGTTACAGACGTAACATTAGCCGTATAAATGTTACAGTTTCATTAACATTATTACATTTTCTTAAAATGCACTTTATGTTGTTATTAAACTGATAAGAATTGACCTATCAAATACACGATTATATTTAATAAATAAGGTAGCTTAAACAAGCAAACAAAAACCTCTTCATCTTTATAATTTTAGTACAGAATCATGTTTGAAATTGTCAATAAACATGTTTAGCCATGTTCATCTTATTAAAATTCTAAATAAATATAGAAAGACATATATATACTATCATTCTATATGTTATTTTCGTGACAGGGACATAGCCGATATCTATTAAGCTTCTTTCGAAAATCCTTACCACTATTTTTAACTAGACAGTATATATTAACTTTTAAAAGACACCACACATGGAAGTTGTCGATACGGTATTTTATGAAATAATACGGTACAGAGACGAAACGGTTTACAAGAGGTTGAGCTCAGGTTTAAATCCTGCCCGTATTGATACATTCTTTATTTTGTATTTATTTTCAATTTAGTTTAGGATAATTTAAGATTAAGTGTGTTAATTTTACCAAGCAAAATATTTTAGTGACGGTCTAATAAGAAAAATATTGATTACGACTTATAAAAAACTATTTGATTATAAAGTGCCATGTTTTATAAAAAAAACAATGATCTCCTTTATTAAAAATTAATAGACTTCATATTAACCTACTTATCTACTTCTGAGACACTTTAATTTACAACCAGATATATTAAATATTATTCACGTCTCTATAAATACTAGAATAGACTAGTTCAAAGGGCTGCGTGGTTATAAATCTGTCTGCAGACAACGTTCAAATTGGCGCACTCTTACTATCAGAAAGCGCTCGTAAAATTCTAATTTTCGCTCTTGTTAGGCTCATAAAGTAAGATTAATAAATGTATCTGAGCCTAACTTCAGGATTTCACGCATGTAACTTTTATTAAATAATATCGGCAAACCTAACAACTATGTTTAAAGGTTTAGGGTTGAATAGGTAATACAATTTAATAATTATTTATGTTGACATTTTAACTCGGATAAATTAAAATTGTAACACACTGTAAATAAAATATTTAATATTCTATATATACAATAATGATTGAACGTGATTGGTTGATTTATTTAATAAAATAACAATCCCAGATCACCATCAGAGTAACACCAAATGGTAAATGCCGTCTCAGAAGTACCAGAGACGTCACGACCTGGACGGGTGGCAACATAAATCTTTCGACAGATTGGTTTATTATGAAGGAGGTATGTCGGGATGAACCCTCGGAAAGGGCACCCACAAATTATTTTAAATAGGTTATCCGATGACGTGGAAAATCAATAACGACGTTGGAGCTTACATTGAAATAATGTCTTATAAATGATTTCACTCGTGTGTGTGTGTGTGTGTGTGTGTGGCATTATATAAACGTAAACATAAGTTCTGAAGTAATGTTACATAAGTGTTTAGTTTTTCCGTTGACAGTCCGCAGGTTTCTGTAAATATATGAAATAGAGTATTTTACTTACCGGAACCAAAAACCTCCTTAGTTCAGCGAGGGCATACGCGATGCGAGCGTGTGCTTCAGCGGGGGTGGCGAAGGCGCTGATCTCAACGTGTAACTCATCTGATAGATGAGCAAACTTTGGATCTCCGGAGACACGGAGCTCCTCCTCCTGGCGTTTTTCAACTCAAGTTATATTTTTTATTTATATTACAGATATATATTGCACTCATATCCTAAACATTAGCGACTTGATACGATTGTTTATAAGATAATTACTAAATATAAAATATCAGTTAAATCTTAATCAGAAAACTGAATAAGTACCTTTTGACGGTCTTTCATTGATCCTCTACCAAGCACGGCCATCTTGCACATCGTGTCTTCTTGTAGGCGTTTCAGAGAGTTGCCTTTAGGTCCCAGCAGCTTACCTACGAAATTGAACTGAAACAAAAATATAATATAGTCATTTCAATATAAGACAGAGTCACATTGTGATATTAAAATAATGTAAACTTTTTAATTTTATTCATTTAGTTTATTTGCCGTAAAAATATATCAAAAATATATTTTTATTATTTAACATATTAAAGAGGAGGTTACATTGAACTCATTACCTCAGAAGTCTAGATTCGTTTAGACTAAATATAGCTCTACGGTAACTTTGTACAAATAACAACTACCTAAATTCAATGTTCGGTGAACACTGTTAAGTCAGCCAGAGGGTTTTGACAGACTATTAGAGACTATATATATATATATATATATACATATATATATATCTATATATATGTATATATATATATATATATATATATCTATATATATGGTCATACACTACACGATATTAAATAAATCTAAAAAAGATAAATAATGACTCCACTGTTTCCAGAAAAAATAAAATTGTTTAATAATTATAAATGTGGGGACACAGGCCGACCCCCAATGCTCTACTCCCCTTCCCCCCTGTTTCTCAAGAGTAATGCATCTTCATTGATTTCAATTCTGCAGAAGTACGTAGATGGAAGTTTCTTATCATCAGGTTGACCGTTTCCTCGGTTTTATATCGTATATAAAAATAGATTTCATCTCCCTTTTATATTTTATATTTTCAATTTGTTTTATATATATTTTACGATTCGGAATTGATGTTTTGAAAGGAACTCGTAAAAAGTCTTTTTACTCTTTAAAGGTAGCTAATAAAGCCGTGAATAGAGGAGGGGAATAAAACTCGCCGGCTTTAGTGATAAGATCTGACACACACTTTGAATGTGCTTGACATCTGTGTTTTTGCTTTTATATATATATAAGATATAGCAAAAATATAAGATACATATATATATTTGTGAAAGTTAAAAATTGATATAAACTTAAAATAAAACCACGAAAACTACAAGTACTGGTGACTTTGTAATACAAATACGATTTCATTTTTGGATGTTGGTACTTGATGAGTCAGGATCCTTCAATATTTCGACCTTAAGTGTGCTTAAAGTTTAAGAAGGTGAAAGTTTGTATGGGAGTTTCATATTGAAATGTTATATTTCGATTTTTGGAAATCAATTATTATTTATAATTATATATTTTATATGAGCGGTTATTATTTATTATATATACAGTATATAAGAAGCCACCCTGTGCAGTCAGTCCAGGTATCGTCATAGGAAACTTATAATACTAAAAATGGAAACGTATGAAATTTGTTTCACTGAAGTCGGAAAGTGCTCTACATATTATCATTAAATTTACAGGTTAAGGAGTTTTTGGAATTAGGTCACCGATTTCCTGTAATTATAAAAATAATAACATAATTCATTATTTATACTGTTAATAAGTGACATTTTGCTAACTAAGGATAGTTTTGCGTTGTCGACGACTTGACAAATACCTGTGACATATTAGACTATTCGACGACACTAAATCTCAACACGACATTTTAAATGATTTTCTAAAAGAAATGAAACTCAATACAAGTCCATAGAACAAAGAGAAACGTTTAATATTACATACTAAGAAATGTGATAATAATAACTTAAAACTTCAAGGCGACTAAAAGTTGTCGGGTGCTTTTAAATCTCTTCAAATTTTTTTTAGTGCGTTAAGCTTTTGACGGATCATTAATTATCCTAAGTGAAGGTTGGTGAGTTTTAAATATTTTACTTTTCTCCGGATTGAGATGGTGGTAGAATTATTTATAACGTAAAATAAACTGGGGCTGAACTGGGCTTCTTGCTTTTTATAGAGTAAATAACTAATGTAAGATATTCTTAGAGAAACAAATATACTAAATACATGTTTGTTTCAATAGCTTTAGAAGTGTTGGAAGTTAAAGGTAACAAATAAGTTTAAACTAAAATCAAACTATTTCAGTTTTGAGGTTATACCTGTAACCACAAACCAATGTTAATATGCTTGCATTGGATACCGACATACATACAGACAAGCAACCGTGTATAATAGAAGGATACAGAGAGAGAGAGAGAGAGAGAGAGAGTTTACCTATAGGTGACGATCTTCATCATAAAATGTGAATTATGTGAAAAGATGATATTTTTAATAATTTTGAGAATTAAGAAAACTTTTCAAATCAATCAAGATATATCTAAATAATATTTTCAACGTTATTTTTAGCACATTTTATGTAGATCAAATATCTAAGACACTCGTATCAATGTTGTACTTATAGCAAATATCTAAGACACTCGTATCAATGTTGTACTTATAGCAAATATCTAAGACACTCGTATCAATGTTGTACCTATATCAAATATCTAAGACACTCGTATCTATGTTGTACCTATATCAAATATCTAAGACACTCGTATCTATGTTGTACCTATATCAAATATCAAAGACAATCGTATCTATGTTGTACCTATATCAAATATCTAAGACACTCGTGTCTATGTTGTACCTATATCAAATATCTAAGACACTCGTATCTATGTTGTACCTATATCAAATATCTAAGACACTCGTATCTATGTTGTACCTATATCAAATATCTAAGACACTCGTATCTATGTTGTACCTATATCAAATATCTAAGACACTCGTATCTATGTTGTACCTATATCAAATATCTAAGACACTCGTATCTATGTTGTACCTATATCAAATATCTAAGACACTCGTATCTATGTTGTACCTATATCAAATATTTAAGATACTCGTATCTATGTTGTACCTATATCAAATATCTAAGACACTCGTATCTATGTTGTACCTATATCAAATATCAAAGACAATCGTATCTATGTTGTACCTATATCAAATATCTAAGACACTCGTATCTATGTTGTACCTATATCAAATATCTAAGACACTCGTATCTATGTTGTACCTATATCAAATATTTAAGATACTCGTATCTATGTTGTACCTATATCAAATATCTAAGACACTCGTATCTATGTTGTACCTATATCAAATATCTAAGACACTCGTATCTATGTTGTACCTATATCAAATATTTAAGATACTCGTATCTATGTTGTACCTATATCAAATATCTAAGACACTCGTATCTATGTTGTACCTATATCAAATATCAAAGACAATCGTATCTATGTTGTACCTATATCAAATATCTAAGACACTCGTATCTATGTTGTACCTATATCAAATATCTAAGACACTCGTATCTATGTTGTACCTATATCAAATATTTAAGATACTCGTATCTATGTTGTACCTATATCAAATATCTAAGACACTCGTATCTATGTTGTACCTATATCAAATATCAAAGACAATCGTATCTATGTTGTACCTATATCAAATATCTAAGACACTCGTATCTATGTTGTACCTATATCAAATATCTAAGACACTCGTATCTATGTTGTACCTATATCAAATATTTAAGATACTCGTATCTATGTTGTACCTATATCAAATATCTAAGACACTCGTATCTATGTTGTACCTATATCAAATATCTAAGACACTCGTATCTATGTTGTACCTATATCAAATATTTAAGATACTCGTATCTATGTTGTACCTATATCAAATATCTAAGACACTCGTATCTATGTTGTACCTATATCAAATATCAAAGACAATCGTATCTATGTTGTACCTATATCAAATATCTAAGACACTCGTATCTATGTTGTACCTATATCAAATATCTAAGACACTCGTATCTATGTTGTACCTATATCAAATATTTAAGATACTCGTATCTATGTTGTACCTATATCAAATATCTAAGACACTCGTATCTATGTTGTACCTATATCAAATATCAAAGACAATCGTATCTATGTTGTACCTATATCAAATATCTAAGACACTCGTATCTATGTTGTACCTATATCAAATATCTAAGACACTCGTATCTATGTTGTACCTATATCAAATATTTAAGATACTCGTATCTATGTTGTACCTATATCAAATATCTAAGACACTCGTATCTATGTTGTACCTATATCAAATATCAAAGACAATCGTATCTATGTTGTACCTATATCAAATATCTAAGACACTCGTATCTATGTTGTACCTATATCAAATATCTAAGACACTCGTATCTATGTTGTACCTATATCAAATATCAAAGACAATCGTATCTATGTTGTACCTATATCAAATATCTAAGACACTCGTATCTATGTTGTACCTATATCAAATATCTAAGACACTCGTATCTATGTTGTACCTATATCAAATATTTAAGATACTCGTATCTATGTTGTACCTATATCAAATATCTAAGACACTCGTATCTATGTTGTACCTATATCAAATATCAAAGACAATCGTATCCATGTTGTACCTATATCAAATATCTAAGACACTCGTATCTATGTTGTACCTATATCTAATATCTAAGACACTGACTATTATTGATAGAAGGTTTTATTATTAACTAACTGTCCGCTAGAACTTTAACTAAATATTACATCACACGCACCACAGATTAATTAACCCTCGATGAGCAAAGAGGATTGAAACCAAAACATTTTTTGTCTTTTTATATTGATTTCTAGACTCGAAGTTATGTTGATTAATATTTATTTATAAAATCTTTATTGGTATAAAAATGTACAATTAACGGATTTAATGCTACTGAGTATTTTCTGCCAGTCAACCCGTAAAATGATACATTAACAAAAAAAAATGGCAATAAGGCTGTATAACTAATAAAAACTAAAATATTACCTAATTATTATAAGACTGAACAATAAACACAATTATAGAACTGTTATATTTATTAATATAGATATATATAAATTAATTATTTTTACCACAGACAATATTATTGTTTTATTAATTTAAATTGCAATTGCCTTCAAAATTCTTTATTTAATGTTAATGGAGGATTTCTTACATTGTTTTATCATTTTAAAATGTTATAAATTTATTAAAAGTTATTAATATTGTAATTGTCCGAAACGACCAATCAGAGCAGAGGGCGCACCTCGAGCGGGGTCGAGACGCCATCTTGAGAAAGAAAGTGAGACTGACGACTAATTTAACGCGGGAGTTTTATTTGAAGTGATTGGATATCGATGGAGTGATTGAGTTGATTTATTATAAAAGTAATATTTGTAAAGAGAATATTAAGATCGGTGCCCCGAACCAGCAGCTCATTCTATAATTAAAAGTGTAAAATTAATCAATAAACTTGTAAAGTTGTGAACTTCTTTTGTGCTTGCACTCTACTCCAATGACGTCCACCAAGACTGTGGCAAATAATAATTCTTATGCAACTTTTGCTACTAAAAGTTCAAAAAACCCTTTACCCTGTTACTTATGAAAATTCCCTATTCATGGGTTATTCCGTAGTTATATTATGAATAATTATATAAGGTTCAAGCTAAAATGAATGTAAGCATAACATCTTACTATTAAACTCGGTATATCAGTACACTCGGTCCAATGTCAAACGCACTAAACGGCAGCGTTGGAATTCATTGATATAATTCATTGAAAAACCATTTTTTTTTTGTTTGTGATGAAATCTGTTACTTTTGAAGTATATAAGACAATGATTGTATTCAAAAGTAAATATAATATTTGGTAAAATATTTTATTTAATAGGATTTAGTAAGGTACAAACAAAAGAAAACCCAGTTCTAACTGGAAAAAGAAACAAGGTCATTATAACGACGTTATTACAATATGGAATCAACATGTGCCATTGTATTTCACATAACTTCTAAAATATTCTTATCACAGCAACTTAAGCGAGAAATTATAAAGTCATATAGCTTATGTAAAAAGATATGCAAAAGATTGAAAACAATAATTAGAGCACAAATAATGCGAAAATAGCAGCATGGATGGAAACAACTGAGCAGCTATTTTACACCTTTATGATTATTCCTAAATTTAATTTTGTATTAATTTAATTAAATGTTTAGAGATCTCATTTTTAAATCTTATTCTCTTTTAATTTGGAGTTTTATATATACATACGAGTATGTATCACCTCTGTATTATAATAGAAGAATTCCGTTTTACAATATAGTTGTCATTTTTGAAGTTACAAAAAAGCGTGACATCTTGATAACTCTGAACTTTAACTAGAGTGAAGGTTGGAATAACTGTGATACAAATATTCTTAAGACTTTACACCTACGTTTAAGTTACATCGAGTTTATGAGTTGCCATTTGCTTATTTCGAGTTTACGCTTGATATAAATTGTTATTTTTTGTTTATAAATAAGAAATAATACAGTACATTTTACATTTAAGTAACTGATAATACAAGAGACTACGTCTCTATGTTACGTTACGTTACGTAAATACGTTTTTTTTTCTGATAATACAAGAGACTACGTACTCTTGTATTATCAGAAAATAAATCGACTTGAAAATAGATAAGATATGAATGTCGGGTTGATTCCAATCTAGAAATAAAATATGAATATTAGCAAACCATAGAAGTCAATAACGAGATCTCTTATGAAGTGCTTTTCATAGAATGTTAAGAGTCAAAAACTAATCGTCACTTTAAATAAATGAAAGAGGTATGGAAGAATATGACTGAATGGGGCCAAGCTTAATTGGTTCAGAGAGCTCCAAACATGAAATAGGTATGGTATGTGTTTGAAATGCTGTTGCGTCCTATTTTTTTACGAGATTTTTCAATTTATATTCATGTGAAGTCAGCTTGTTCGTGTCCGTTCTAGTTTCCTTTTCGATTTATTTACATTAGGAAAACCCTTTTTTAAATGACAAATAGTAAAAAAAATACGATAAATGAGATGCGAAGACAGTAAAAGAAATTAAAATGTTCTATTTATTATACTGAATTATTTCATCGGCTGAAAGCTGGAAGTGGTTCAAGGTATTTCAGACAGTAATTGAACCCATGAGTGGTCAATGTTTGCGAAGGTCTCGTCTATGTGTCTGTGTGTGGAGCTGTTAGCACTAAGACCCATTACAGTGAGCGATGGATATATTTTGTTGCTAATTTTATGACACGATTGCAGAGTTTTTTCCAGCGATTATGTCCGCGGGAATAACAGAAGACTGTTCGGAATACGTTCAAAATATTAGTTCTAGAGTTATTGATCAAACAAAAACCACTAACAGCTCTTAACAATATATTTTTTATACTAGTAGTAAAGATCATATTCAAAGTCAAAAGTATTTTTTTTTAATTTAAAATAAAAAAAGAGCCTGATACGTGTAATGGCATACATTGCACGCACAAGCACGGTTCCAAGGTGTAGGTCTATGGAGAAGAACTAGCAAGAAGCTAGCACTATTTCAGTCACAGTCCTAATTGATATGAGAATATGAAAGAATAAATTAGAACTTAAATCAAGCGCGGTGTCGAGAAGAAAACAATAATAACCAACCACGCCGCCATTAACAATATACTAATGTTCTCACGTTAACAAGGTGTTAAAGGATTTAAACTTGAAACATTCAAAACAATACTAATTATATAACCTATAGTAAGATTCTTTTTTTTATTTTGTTAGAAATTACTTTTTTACAAACACACTATTCGTATTTTTATTTATTATGATTCGACAAACGAGGACCGTTTGATGATTCTGTAACAAATAGTATATTATAATATTAATTAATTAATATTCAGTATAGTTAATATTATGAAGACAGAACTATGAACATTTTATATTTAAATGTAATGAAGTAGCTACGTCTAAAATTTTATTGTTTCTTGCAAATTTGCTGAATAAAATTTTATTAAATAGTTCTTTGCGAGTCTAAGAAATAGTTTTAATTTCTTCAATTAGATTGAAATCGTCTATTGAGAGCTATTCTCGAGATGTAATCAAATCAAAATATAAAATATAGCACTCTTGTAAAGTTGTAGCCAAAGTTCTTATTTAAGTCAGTCTTAAAATTAAAAGAGATATATTTACTTTAACTCTTAAATATAAACTGACCACATTAGTTATTTAGATTAAAATATACTAAAGAAATATAGTCTTTATTGGTAGTTATAATTGAAAACACTTATTAAAAAAATATTTATATAAAATGTTAAAATTTCGTACTTAATATTTTAACAAACGTATCTTACCCAATATACCGTGTCTGAATAAAGGTTATACTCGCAATACCTCAAGTGAAGTCGTCGTCGACTTGATGGGCAATGGGCCAGAACGGACTTGACTGGAGAATGAACGGCCCGCCCGGGATTCGAATCCCGGAGTTCAAGGCTGTCGAGCCGTAAATTGAATTTGGCCAAAATGTTTTATTGTGTTACATCTAGCTGGTGGGGAGGTTTCTTTTGTTTTATGAGTATATTGGGAGTAAAAAGAATAAATGTGGATATTATTATATATAATTTAAATAATGTCAATATTGTCGTTTAATTATTCATTAGTAGGTATATCTACATTTAAGAGTTACGTTTGAATAATTATTTTCCTATTTTAAAATAAAGTTCCTTAGTCAAATAAAATGTATTTGTATCTTTTCTATAACGTCAATTTATCTAGTCTTATGGTCGCCATTTTTAATACCTTGACGTTTTCAAACAAATTGGCCCTCTGAAGATTCATACCGATCGACATTTTCTTGGATATAATAAATACATCGTTTGTGAATACAAGAGCGCCCATTCGGTCCAGCTGACGTTTAATTAGGGAAATATTGTGTCAACTTTATATCACATTCAATATGCAATTAAAATTAATCAACAATATATACTATACAAAATAATTACGTTCATATCATTATTTTGAGAAATATGAGAAATGGTTCATGTTTTATTCCATGGATTAATTAAAAATAATAAATAAGACGAGTTTTAAACGAACAAGCAGAAGTGTCTTATTTACTTTTTATTCATCCAGTGTGAATAGTAGGTTCAAGGTACTTCACGAGACCATACAATGATGATTTATAATTATCATAAAAAACCCAAATACATTCTGTTTAATGTTTGTAATAAATGTACTGCCATGACAATGATTATAATAGTTGTTCTTCCCTGCTTAAAAAAAGGCTATCAAATATATAATTTATCTATTTAAAGAAATATAATTATTATTTTGTGCGAGTAATAAGCTCCCGTATGTTTTTAATATTGATTTACGATCAAGGCAGCAGCACACAAGGCGTCCGCGTGAATTTCAATCGCCTGCATTAAGGAAATATCATTTTGACTGAATAAGCTTATATCACGACGTCAAGCTCTATGTAGAAACATCTTTCAGGAGTCGGTCTGAAATTATTATTTCATAACGTATTATACTCGTAGATCATCCACTCGGCTAGTCTCTATATGATAACAGTGTATTGTGAAACGAAAACACCTCATTTAATAATGTATTTTAAAAATCTTCCAAACGTAAAGATTTTATTTTAAATTTATCTGAAAGCGTGGCAATTGGATTTCCTAAGTGTGAATTCATTTAAGATTCGAATTTTGTTTTTATTTCACATTGCAGCTTTTAGTCGAAATAGAGTTTTAATATATTGGTTTAATTTACTTTTTATATGACGAGGCGGTATTTTAAACAAGGGAATTGAATAATTTGGGTCAACGTATTTGAATAGACATCGCTACTTAAAAGTAAAATAAATAACCGGTCTCCATTTTGACAATCAAAATGTTATTATAGAAATAACAAAGACTGAAGTTATTCATTGTCCTTGATTCAATTATTTACAATAACTCAAACTTATTCTAGTTTTATTGACCGTGCGATTTACTAATATATCTAATTACAGGAACTGATATATTCCTTCCAATATCTAATAAAGAGTTGATTTGATCGAAATATATAGGTAATATAAAAACATTCTTATATAACATATTATTTTATTATTTTTGCTTAAAAAAATGTAATATATTTTTTCAACGTAAATAAATACAGACATTTGACAGCTTCCCACCAACTTGCATTTGTCTCTTGAAATGTGGTTGTAGTCAAAGTTTAAAATTTAGACAATATACAGAGTTACTGTTATTAAAATTATAATTTGCGATGTTTAAATAACCAGTCACCCGAAGTACATCGAAGTAGACACGTCACACACGTCACGTTTTAAACTATCTATAAATTAATATTATAATAAAAAGTAACGAGGAAATATCTGAATATTAAATATTTAAAAAATAACAATTAATACGTGGACACAGAACTCATATTAAGTTTCACTTTTTGTTGTCGGTTTCACAGCGCAGCTACACAGGAGAAATAGAGAAGATTGCGCGACAGCAGGTGAAATAAAGCAGACAAGAGACCTTTAAGGCTCTTGACTCTCTGGAAACTTAAATTTAATAACACATAAATAATAATTGTATCTGCGGTCTGCTTTAATTAATAGTGATTTTAATACTACAGGATTTTTGTTATAAGATTAAAATATATAAATATTTGTTAGACAAATAGTGTATTGTCTAACAAATATGAGACTACTGCGACATAACACCACCTGAACTAATATAAGCAAGCCCGCCGCCAACAAAATAGAATACTTCTCGACTTGAAAACACTGGAGTCGTGCCAAAAAAAACACATTCAGATCACACTTTTATCTCAAATCAAATTCATTACAATAATTTAAAAAAGTCGAAATCAGCAAAATAGTATATTAATAAAATAAACGTATCGATTCAACAGTTAATAACTTCTAGTAAGCATTTTTTTAACAAAAAAATACAAGAAGTAATTTTAATAAATAAAGATTCGATATTAAGATGGTTAACTGATTTATATGCAGTTTTTTATTTTTAAAAATGGTTTTAATTAATTCACGAAGGTTTAAATGTAGATGAGGAAAATGTATATAATTTCCCTGAACTAATATGATCATTGAGGAGTGAGACTGTCTATAGAAGATATATCTGTCTAAGATCTGTCTAGATATATATATATATATATATATAAACAGGTATTCATCTCAATTTCCTATTAGTTACTTCAAAGTCGTATTTATTATTATTATTATTGCTGTTTTTATTGTCGTGGAAACAATAATATATCCTTCATTGCACACGACAAAGATCAATGTACAGTACAAAAAATAAAGAAAAATATTAAAAGTATGTAATACAGCGGTCTTATCACGAAGCAGTGAACTGTGAGCACTGTGTGTGACAATCAGGTCAGAGGTGGTGCTTAAAAAATATAAATAAATAACTTACACGATTAACTTATTATATAATAAATCGAAAATACTAACACTAATGGAAGCTTACATAATAACAAGACTTTTAAATTAAACGATTTCAAAATAAAGAACTATTAATTCGCGGATTCTTCACAATTTAAGTTGAGACAGTTTGAGCTGTAAGTAGAATTACAAATTGGCAAACTGACCCAACTGGCGGTAATGAACGCGTGCCACGTCCCGCCGTTATGTGCTCTGGAACTATTGGAAGACAAATATTGGAGGTTACTTAGTTGGAGTTATAGGTTTCACTACTCTTGAGACTTGACTGGATTATAAACATTATTAATTAGGATCAAAAGTTGGTTTCTAATTCGGTTTGATTTCATTTTTGAATGTTGTATCAAATTGCATATATTTCTTAGTCGCGTACGTCTCTCACTCAGACCACACACGGTGCGTGAGCGCTCAGACATGTCCTAAGAGGTGATACTTTCTCTGTTTACTTTACTTCACAATGGTTTAATTAGAGCTCCCTCTACTCTAAGAGGTAGCTTTTATTAACTGAGCTCTCTCCACACACTTGTTAATAAACATTGTATTAGCTTTATCTTATCTGACTCTGGATAAAAGCTTATATAAAATAATATTTTCTTTACATTACGAACGGCTGACCGATTTTTCACAGTGATTACATTCTAATTCTTTTAGGCGAGATATAGCATTCCACGTTTTTTAAATTAAGAAACTGACAACCTTTTACGATTTAAATAGAGGCTGTAAACCTCTTAAGAGTGAATATCAAAACCCGTCTACCGACATGATACAATCAACCTCTGAGCTAAATATCAGAGGCGTGGTTCTTGTGGTTTCTAAGATTTCATATTAAATCAGTAAGTGGTATAGTCTTATATTAAATATATAGTTTTATTGTATTTCTGACTTCATATATTCATGTGAACAATATTAAAAATGTTTGCATTGTTTTTGAAACTCTTGGTTTTATTTGTAACATTATTTTGTACACATTAGTTTTTAATTCATTGTGACAATTGCCACTTATAAATTTATAAATATTCTTACAAAGGAATTAGAGATATATTTTTTACTCGTAAAGATAGTTTAATAATAAAATAATTGGTACAGAAATCTCTCCGAGATAAGAAGAAACTAATAAAACAATTAGTATTAAATCAATATTTATTGTATGTTTTAATTTTGTAAAATATAGTTATTATTAAATATAATAAAATGTAAGAAATAATTAATAAAACAATGGAAATCAATGAAAATTATATATGATATGAAAAATTCATAATAAAGGACAGGACGTGAACCTGATACCTGCGGGCGACGGCCCGTCGCTCTGTCTACTGGGCTATAGAATCACATTAGTTACAAACATTATTTAACAATACAAACTTTAAAAAAATGTTTAGTACAACAAATTAAACTTTAATTACTTTTTTTACTTTTACTTAAATTTGGTTTTGAATATGTATGATATTGCCATACTATTATTTAATTAAAATATTCAGTTATACTTCTCATGGCTTGTACGAGATCATTAAAACTGAAACATTTACATATTGTATATTATTAGTGTACAAAAAATATTAACGTGTTGGTTTATTTGTATTAATATCTGGTTATTAAAAGTTATTGCTAAGTACAAGTAATTGTTTTTAACCTTAACTGTACCGTCGTCGGTCAGTCGTTCAGTTCAACATTCCATTAACAATTATAAACTTATTTTTATTACACACGTTTAAGAAACAGATAAAATATCACACAACTACATTGACACAGTTTTTCTGACGTACACACACACATATGTACCTAAAGTTGATGATTTTCGGCAACACTGTAAACGCGTCCTTTGTAGATCTCATCTCAATCGTAATATTTATATTGTTTAATATTTGTTTGTTTGTCAGTGTGTATTGTATCTGACATTGAGACTGTGAAGGTGACTCTTATTAAAATAAAACGATAACTTTGTACTCCACAGATATTATTATTGTGGCAAGTGTCATATTGAACATTCCTCTTTCATAATATGAAATATGAAAGCTTTTCTTCTAAAATCATGAACGTTTTAATTTCCTTTCAGTTTATATAATGTACTTATCAAATGAAGAACTGTACGTGTATTGAATATCTTGAGACGATAAGTTAAATAATACTTCAATTAAACAAGGAAATATCTTTTATCATTTGTTTTTTATATATTATTTTAAAAATCTAGAGTTACATTTATTTTTAATCAACGACGGTTCATGAAACAGCTTTCATAAATTATTTTATCGGTTTTTGTAATTTTAGAATATTAAAAGAAATATAACAGGAGTAGTATCATGATAAAAATATAGTAAGTGTATATTACAATTAAAATGTTATTTGGAAATTTTTAAATAATTATTTTCAATATAATACAAATGTTTAACACAATGTCATTGACACACACACGCACACACACACACACACACACACACACACACACATGAGTAAATACGTAGGTGTGTAGTGTGTAGTAATACGTGTGAGTGTGTACGTGTCAAAAATATTATTAAATTTTTAAACGTTATTAAAATAGAAATCAGGGTACGGGTTCAACAAAATATATTTAAATAACTTTTGAATATTAATACTTATAGGTATATAATTTTTGTGAGAAATATTATTTTCACAGATATTGACCTCCCAGACGTAGCAGGGGTGCCATGGGTGCCAGGGGTGCCAGGGGTGCCAGGGGTGCCAGTCTGTATTGAGTTCACTTCTCTATTATAATTTGTAGTTCAATACCGAGTTGTAATTATCTTTGATATTGTAAGGATATATTTACAATTAACTTTTGCCGCGACTCCATCCGCGTGGACAATACAGTATTGCTTTTTAATATTATACATTCAGGATATTAGTTCAGTGCTAAGTAAAGATATGACCACACATAATATTATTGTTTTATTAAATTAAATTGCAATTTCCTTCTAATTCTTTATTTAATGTTAATGGAGGATTTCTTACATTGTTTTATCATTTTAAAATGTTATAAATTTATTAAAAGTTATTAATATTGTAATTGTCCGAAACGACCAATCAGAGCAGAGGGCGCACCTCGAGCGGGGTCGAGACGCCATCTTGAGAAAGAAAGTGAGACTGACGACTAATTTAACGCGGGAGTTTTATTTGAAGTGATTGGATATCGATGGAGTGATTGAGTTGATTTATTATAAAAGTATAATTAGTAGAGACAATATTAAGAGCGGTGCCTTGAACCCGCTGCTCGGTTATTAAAAGTGTACAATTAATAATTAAACTTGTAAAGTTGTGAACTTTTGTTTAGTGTTCGCACTTCACTCCAATGACGTCCACCGAGACTGTGACACATAATGGTTCTCCGACAAATATATATCTAAGTAGTTACTACTGCAAGCAGTGGTCGTAATGAATTATCACATTATTTATTATATAGCGTATGAATTGCCTCAAAAAATAATTTGTCAAATGTTCATAGCTTCAGATAAGAGAGCGTTCAAACAATCTGACTATTCTATTTAATTATATAAATAAAAATGAAGTTAATAATATATTAAAATCTTGAGAGTTCAATAAACCAGTTCAGTTCTAACAATACCATTCGCAAACTGTAAAAGCAATGGTGGTATTACAAGTGTAATATATTCAGTGTCTTTGTTTTTGTATAACTAATGTTGTAACTTTAGTTTCAATTCAAGGATTTTATAGGAATATCTACTTTGTTAGTTCTGTTACTTTTGTTTTGATTATATTTGTGTTCCTTACTTGTTTGGAATAATATTTTGTTTATGTAATTATTGTTATATCAAAGGTGCTGCTCATGTCATATAAAAATAATAGTCATGATAAAATAAACATTAAATTAATTCTTCTTTTCTTAAAATGATTGAAATGCAGAACGATTTGATAAAAGAACATTCCCGTGAATTAAAAAACTCACTTGAAAAGTTACACATTAAGCTGCCATCACATTTTTGGTCAAAATCGTATTTAAATACTATTATTTTCTATTGGTTTGTTAAATACAGTACGTAGAAATTATTGACAGCTGAAAGTATTGGAAGCTGGACGCCATATATATTTAACATATTTGCGTCGGAAAATTGTGAATATTTGTAGACACTGTTTATAATATGATTTGAAATTATGAATAGTAATACTTATATTATAGATGACTGTCTGTATGTCACAGAGCAAACATAAATAGTTCACACAGAAATAACATAGGATACTTTTCAACCTACTTGATCACAGGATCAAGTATGATGATATGATGATATGAAAACCAATTTTATATAGACAGCTATAGAAAATTGGTTTTCATATAATACGAAAGTACATTAATATTCAAGAATGATTTTAGTACACCAATCAAATGACAGACAGACCGCTGTCACAAGCTACTGTATTGATATCATCTCGTACAGATGACCTAAAGCCAAGATGAAAACTAAATAATATTTATTTCGAATAAAGTCACAGTAATCATTATTTTTTTTTATCAAGGCGTTCATTTTGTGTAAGAATTATTTCCGCTTAAATTATTTATGATTATAGTTGAAAATGAAATATTTTTCATTTATTTTACTATAGAACTTTATCTTTACGGTAGAATAACTACTTTTCAGTTCATTGCTTATTGTAAATATAGATTAAATTAGTATGGACAATAAATATAAACTATTTTGCACCAGAAAAGTAAGCACTTATTGGATGTACATTTATGTATGACTGATGTGTGTATGTGTGTGTGCAAAATGGGATAAAATAGAAATAGCAAATATGAATTATGAATGGCTTTTGAACTAATTCACTAGTACCGTATATACACTCGACGTGAACCATTCTCCATAGATAAATGTTCATATATGTACTTCATATGTGTGTGTTGGTGTGTGTGTGTGTGTGTGTGTGTGTGTGTGTGTGTGTGTGTGTGTGTGTGTTTGTCTTGGTGTGTGACAGTTGATACCAGTTCAATTACATCGGAGCACACAACACCAGTATTACGGCTACTGATGACAAATTGAACAGACTGTCATTAATCCGTGTCTGTTTTAAGCTTTCGATTGAAATTCAAATTTGGTTTTAACTACATTGATGTTGAGAAACAAATTAAAATATATGTAATATGTACACCTCACTCACACGTAGATAATACACTATACTACATTGAATATTAACGGCTTTGGAGCGCGTAAACCACAAACAAAAACACACGTTATTTATATACATTTAAATATTAAAATATAATATTCCTTTGCAGTATCTAATCCTACCAAATATAATCTACAGTACTTTAATATTAATCTATCTCACATCACTCCATTACAATAGAGGAAGTAGACGGTTTATTATATTATAAAGTAGTTATATCTCGTTATGATTCACACATCTACGATGGCTCTTACTACACGTGCTTTGATACAGAGAAAGAGAGACAGATAGAGATTGAGAGTGAGAGACAGAGTACTTATATGAATTATTAATTATTGCAAACTATAAATATCACTAAGTACAGTTATCACAAACTATACCAGAGTTTAATAAGACGCAGTTTGTATTATTGTTATATTAATTACATTTAGTAGTGATCTACGCAGCTTCTAATAACTACATGAGAACGAGGACTCGAAGTTATTTTGGGCAACTAGTATTTATGTAACCCTTATGATAATATTAAATGACGGTGAGAGAAAAAAACATTTTAAATATAAGTTTAGACACAAAATTTACATAAATAAAATAATAGTAACACTATGATGAAATCAAATTTTAGCGTTAAAATAATTGGTCAATAGAAATGAAGATTGGAATCCGAAACGACTTGACTTGAAAATGTTTTTTTTTACATTCCCGTAAGAGTGAAAAATTATATACAATTATATAAGGAACTAAAACCACACCTACTTAAGAATATTGTTTTTGCAATAAGTAAATATTATATGTGTATTTAGCAAGTAGCAACTGTTTTAAAAAAAAAGGTGACATTTTGGCCTCGGTGCCTGACTTGAAATACGGAATAATATCTCGAGATCGAGATAATTCTGTTGAAATCAATATTATTCTGTTTTAGTTCAAGTGACAGCTATAAGTATTGGCACCTGATTGATCGAACGTGCTTGCGTCCGAAAATTGACAATATTTTGATAATATCATTATAACATGATTTGAAATTATGGATTATATTTACTTATATCATAGATGATTGTCCGTCTGGTAAGCAAGGAGATGTACCATACACAGATGTATAATTAAGACAGAGACATCAAAGTATACATGAGAAGAAGGGACAATGTGGAGGCTGTATGGATTGACGTATCATTGGATTTTGTTCACAACGAAAGAATTATAATAACCTACTTTCAAAATCAAAATCAAAATCAAAAATATCTTTATTCAAGTAGGCATTTACATGCACTTTTGAATCGTCAATTACATTACATTACATTAAAAAAAAAAAAAAATGTCAGTATGTCAGTCCGTGAGTAAGCTACCACCAGCTCGGAATGCGGCTCTGCTGAGAAGAGCTGGACAGAAACTCAACAGTTGCTCTTTTTTTTTAAAAATCAATTTAACAATGTTTGATGTATACGTTAGAGTATCCCGCAAATGAGTCAACAAGCAAAGCTCCGCAACCTAACCTTTTAGTTGACCGAAATACGATCAACCAAAAACTCCTGTATGCTATAATAAGCTTTTTTTAAGAGAATACTTTTAATTTTACATTTAAAAGCAAGAAAAGGAAGGTCTAAGATATCTTGTGGAACCTTATTATATATGCGTACACTCAAACCCATAAAGGATTTTTTAACTTTTTGAAGACGATATTTCCGCGTTGAGAGTTTATTTTTATTTCTTGTATTTATAGGGTGTCTGTCACTATTTTTTTCATATGTATCCAAATTGTAACGTACAAACAAGATATTATTTATTTATTTATTTATTTATGTACCAGATTTGATGAAAGTAAAAATACAAAAGGAAAGAAAATAATACATTGGATTAGCTTATCTCTAAAAAGAGATCTCTACCAGCTACCCGTGAGAGTGACTGAGATGATTTTAAAGGGCAGAAATAGGTACACACATATATAAACTTATGACCTAAACAATTTATATAAATATATATAATAAATAAATAATTAGACTAAATAAATGTACCAATAATACACATATATAAGTATTATTAGTATTAATATAAAATATAAAGACAAACGACATATACCTATAATAAATACATAAATATATATAATTTTATATCTGGGAGAGATAGAAAAGCTTTAATCTTCGTTTGAAAGACAAGACTGATGGGCTACTTTGAACGTGACTAGGTAGGGAATTCCATAACCGCGCTGCTTGTATAGTGAAGGATTTGGAGAAAGAAGTTGAATTGAAAAACGGGACATCAAAGGTTTTTGCTTTGACACAGGAACGTATGGGACGACTACTTGGTGATGACAGATGAAATCGTTCGTATATATAAAGGGGAGCTAGATTAGTAAATATTTTATACAGCGCGGTTAAAACATGCATATTCCGGCGAAGGCGAATAGGGAGCCACTTAAGTTTACGTCGGGAATCTGAGATATGATCAAACTTGCGCAATCCGAAGATAAACCGAATGCACAAGTTTTGAAGGCGATCTAATTTATTAAGCAGCTCCTCACTAGCATCCAAGTAGCAAACGTCGGCATAGTCGAGAATGGGTACTAGGAGGGAATGTGCTAGCAAAATTTTCGTTTTCAAGGGAAGGAAATTCTGCAGACGCTTAAGGGAATGGATAGACAAGTGCACTCGTCGACTTGTATCATTGACTTGTGCAGTCCATGATAAGTGCTTGTCCATCGTCAGACCCAGATTTTTTACAACATCCGAAAAAGAAATCATTGAATTGTTGTAAATTACTTTAGGGAGCTGGTTAAGATGTACTTTATTCTGAAGATATTTGCTACCAATGAGAATGGCTTGTGATTTTTGGGGATTAATAATGAGACCGAATGACTCAGTCCATTCTTTTATTAAGTCAAGGTCCTTATTTATTTCTTCAATGGTAGTATTGATATCTTTTAGTGTAGTATGTCTGTAAAGTTGTAAATCGTCTGCATAGAGGTGGTAGTGAGAAGAAATTATTTTAGTGATTTCATTAATGAAAATGGAAAAGAGTAAGGGTGATAAAACGCCGCCCTGAGGGACGCCGGCAGAGAGAACAGCCCAATCAGAAGATGATTCATCAGAGCATGTAATCTGACGACGACCGTACAGGTATGTGTGAAACCAGTTAATCACGGGTGGAGATATGTTAAGACTGCGAAGAACCCCAAGTAATATATCAAAGTCTACCGAATTAAAAGCATTGCTGAAGTCAAGAAGGACAAGAATGGTGAGCTTATGGTTATCCATAGCAAACCTGATGTCTTCGGTAACTTTCAGCAAAGCTGTTGTCGTACTATGAGCAGTACGGAAACCTGATTGAAATGGACTAAGGAGGTTGTTACGGTTCAGGAAATTTGATAATTGCGTGAATACAGCTTTTTCAAGGACTTTGGACAGGAAAGGTAAGATAGATATTGGACGAAACTGTGAGGGAGAACTGGGATTAGTTGTTTTGGGTAGTGGCATGATATGTGCTAATTTCCAGGGAGATGGGAAAGAGTTGGCTGTTAAAGAGAAGTTAATGATATGTGTTATAACAGGCAATAAGACGTCGATAATAGGAACTATCATGTCACGGCTAATTTGGTCGTTACCCATAGCTTTGGAACTTATATTTAAAATTGCTGTCTTAACATCACACTCCGTGATTTCTCTAAAGGAAAAGCTATCACAGATAGGTGGGGTGGTCGTATTTAATTTGTTTAAGACTGAGTTTTTCAAAGAATCGGAGAGGTTTAGCGGAGAAGACGAGAAATAGTGATTAAGACAGTTTAAGTCAACTAAATTATTAGAAGAAGGCAGAGACTTACCCACACCTAGTGACTTGAATAGTCCCCACAATTGTGGAGGCGTAGAATTATTAATAGCAGAGTATATATACCGGCGTTTGGCGTCTCTACACATCCTATTGCAGCGATTTCGTAACTTTTTATATGTGGCAAATAGTTCATCGGTAGGGTTCTTCTTAAAATTCAACTTTGCTTTATTGCGTTTATTCATATATTTTTTTATGTCAGCAGAGAGCCAGGGTGCAGGAAAATGTTTTACTTTAATTTTTTTTACAGGTGCGTGAGTATCATATAATTTAATAATAGTTTTGTTGAAAATGTCTACTTTGGGGTCCACTTCCATAGCCAAAAATAAGTCGGACCAATCAATTAATTCGGCGTCGTGGCGCAAGAGTTCCCAATTGATTGTTTTGAGGTTGCGTCGCTGAATCACTTTACCCTTGCGTTTTGGAGAAGAAAGATTGTAACGAAGATAAAGAAGATCGTGATAGGAGAAAGGAGCAGTCATCTGTCCATGTGCTAGCACGTTATGGGAGTTTAAGACCATGATTAAGTCAAGAAGAGACGGTTCAGTGTTGGGTGAGAAATGAGTTTCGGAAAGGGGGAGAATAGAAACGTTGTAGGAATCAAGTAAAGATTTTAGTCTCTTAGACCTAGAGGTGTTTTTGACTAGACAGGTGTTCAGGTCACCCATGATAATTACATGATCATAAGAGGGGGAAAAAGAGTCAAGAATAGTATCAAAATTATTAAAATAATCAACCGTAGGGGAGGGGCTATACATCACACCAAGGAGCAGTTTACTTTGCTGAAGTACGACCTCAAGAAAAAGGTACTCCAAGTTTCCGCAATTAGTAGAAGGTGAAAGACTGATGATTTGAAAGGTAATGTTGTCCTTGATATATATGCACACCCCACCACCCCTTTTTTCAAGACGGTCATTTCGAACCATAGTGAAATTAGGTAGACGGTAAAGTGAGGAAGAGAGAGATGGTTTGAGCCATGATTCAGAAACAAGGATGCAGTCGACTTGGACGTTACTAAATGTTGCTAAAATATCGGAATAGTGTGCCGGTATGCTTTGAGCGTTTATGTGGACAATGTTAAAGCTATTAGAATTACTAGGAAAGATAGAATTAAGTCTGCCATCGATTGAAATAAAATCATTATCTGATGAAGGGTTACTAGTAGTGCTCATGTAGCCATCAGATAAAGGAGAAGATACACAAATATTATTAAGATTAAAACTTGAATCAGACATAATAAAATATTAAAGAAATAAATACGTATAATAATGTATGAAATATTTAAAAATATATATTAATAATCCTATATAATAAAGTAAAATATATTACTATTAATATTCTACACTCACTGGCGTAGTGGGAAAGTATCTTTACAAATAGTTTAAAAATATTATAAGAAAATAGACACAAAAACATTACAATATACTGGTGCAGTTTTTAAACGCTTATTGTATGACTTATGGAAAAATATGACATTGACATTTATCAAAATGACATTCAATTGATTGTATAATTAACTTTAAACATTAAATAAACATATTGAATGGAATTAAAGAAAAGAAGTGGAATGATCAAGAAGACAAGAAAATAATATTAATAGTTGGAATATTACTGCAAACCAGGCACAGATATAGAATATAAATCACAAGTTCAAAAAACACACACAATAGAGACTAAAGAGACAAAATGCTAAAATAGCATGATTATTAAAGAAAATGTTAATAATTATGAAATCACTTAGCTACAGTTTTAGCAACTCGTCGAGGTCTTGTTGATCTTTGCTCCTGGGTATTCTGAAGTGTAGGAAAGGCTTCCATTAATACTTGCAGCTCCCTCATGGCTTCAACTCTCTTCCGGCTTTTATCTGGCAGAACAACAATGATAACACCGTCTGACGTCCAGGAGTTCTTAATACCAAAATGCCTTCTTGCTTCAACAAAGACTGCTTGTCTGGGTTTTGTTAAGAACTCTGATATTGTGACACCAGAGCCTTTAAAGGCAGTCTTAGCATTCCAAACAACTGATCTCTGCTTCAAGGTTGTGAAGCGAACTAATATCGGCCTTGGTTTGTCCTTTTTTATACCCAAACGGTGACAGACATCAATGTGAGAGATGTCAACATTATCTATCTTCATTTTATGTATTATGTTATGAATGGAGACCTCCGGCTGCTCATTACTGACCTCAGTCATTCCATGAAATAGAAGAACCTTTCTACGAGAGATTACTTCATGCCTATCAAAACCTGCAGAGAGCAGCTGTAACTGTTGTTGAAGCATGGAAAGGGTTTTCCACACAAGATCTTTAAACATTTTATAATCATGAGCCAGTTCAGAAAGGTCCTTATAAGTGTTGTTTTGTGATTGATGTTTAGTGGTAGAAATAGTTTGAGACAATGCCTTATCGAAATTATCCATTCGGGACTGAAATATATTGACAATGTCCTCCATGTTTTTTGTGACTTGGCTGTGTAGATCCATTTAGCAATAAAGATGTTAATAAGAGATTGTGTTATAGTGCCAGGTAATGTAGAAAATATTAATATTCAATAATATTTCATATAAAACTTATTTAGTCAATCAATATTCTTTAAAATTTTAATAAAATGGGAGTGCAAAATTTTTGGATGTTGTACTTACAGCTACCCGCACAAAAAAAAGATATATATTATTAAAGATAGATATTATTAAATATGTTCTGAGAAACGACCGTAAGAATGGCTCTTTCTTTAAAAACATCTCTTTTTTGTAAAATAAATACAGAATTTACTTCAGCAGCACTGCCCCACAATAAAATGCCGTAAGACAAAATACTATGGAAATAACTAAAATAAACTAATTGAGCCGTATTAACATCCGTTAATTGTCTTACTTTTTTAATTGCATAGACGGCGGAGCTGAGTTTGCCTGAGAGTGTTGAGCGATGGGGGTTCCACTGGAGCTTTTTATCTAGAGTTATACCTAGGAAAACTGTTGAGTTAGTTAGTTCCAACACTTCATTGTTAAGGAGCAGGCTACAATTTTGATTTTTTACATTAGGAAGTGTAAACTCCATGCATTTATGTTTATATTTACCCGGCTGTATTCACGTAGAAATTAAATCGGAATGTGCCCGACTAGTTTCGAACCCGTTCGGGGTCCTTAATCATGAGCTCTGAGCGTGGCGGACTCGCGGCGAGAACTGCGTGCCTCAGCTCTCTGGGCCCGACGCGAAGGTGGCGGCGGCGGCGGGGGGGAAGATGTAGTGATGTCATCGGAGGGCCCTTGCAGGTCTTCGTCACTCGTCGTTGTCACCCGTTGTATACACACTGAACTCACTGTGTCACTATTAAAATCTTCTGAATAGAACTTGCTCTTCATTGTATTGATAACCGGTTTCCACGCCGATGGTAAGGTCCAACCACTATCCCTATTGAAGTTTGGTATACGACTAATTTCGATAGCCTCCCGTACTTTACGCGGTACTAAAAACTTTTCCCTTGCTAATACGGACGCTTTGTCAAAACGTATGAAATGCGCCGTTCCCGAATCTAAGACGTGTTCCGTTATCGCTGAGCCATTGCTGTCTAAATTTTTAACACTACGTATATGTTCCGTGATCCGTATATTGACGTTTCGACGAGTTTCCCCTACGTAACACTTCACGCATTCACAAGGAATCTTGTATACTCCCGGGACGTCCAGGTTGCTATCGTCTTTAGGTGACCGTAACAATGACCGTAACAATTAGTTTTCTTAGTATTTAAGACCAAATTATTAATTTCAAACCAATGAAGAACACGTGACAGAGCACTGTTAACTTCGTCATAATTAGTCCTATTACGCTCTACTTTAAAAATAAGTGAGGTATCATCAGCAAAAAGTACAATGTCACATAGACCTTTTACGAAAAAGGGCAGATCATTAATATATAATAAGAATAAAAAGGGGCCAAGAATAGATCCTTGTGGAACACCCATCTTTAGGTAAGAACCAGCCGATTTAGAATTATTTACATCAACCGTCTGGACTCTTTGATCAAGGTAGGAGGCAATAAGATCAAGCGCAACACTACGCACACCATAGTGGTTAAGTTTGCATAGCAATGTTTGATGGTCAACACAATCAAAAGCCTTGGATAAATCGCAAAACACCCCGATGGCATTCTGCGACTCTTCCCATGCGTTGTAAATGTGCTTAAGAAGCGTGGCACCCGCATCAGTTGTTGATTTGCCTTTGGTGAAACCATATTGTTCGCTATGCATGATTTTATTGTTATAAACAAATTCTGTTAATTGGTTTAAAATAATCTTTTCAAAGATCTTACTTAAGCTCGGTAAAACGGAGATAGGCCTGTAATTTCCCGGTTCTAGTTTATCGCCACTTTTAAACAAAGGAACTACTTTACTATTTTTCATTAAATCTGGAAAAATACCGGTTTCAATGCATTTGTTGAAAATTAAGCAAAGCTGTGGGGCAATATCACTTATAATATTGCTAAGTAAATTAACTGACATACCCCAAAGATCACCGGTTCTTTTCAGGTTTAAGGTTCTAAACGTTTTAACAATTTCATCCGAAGAAACAGGCTTAAAAACAAAACATTTATTACTGACTTTAACGTTATTGCTCAATACAGTGATTGCATCAGATGATGAAGAATTTAAATAACGCGTTACCGTTAATGGAATTTCTGTAAAATATGATTCAAAAATAGTGGCGACTTTTATATCAGTACTTATTTCTTTATTATTAATTTTTAACTTTATGGGTTCATTGGTAGCCCTAGTTTTCCCAGTAATACTAGATAAAACATCCCAGGTTGCTTTTATTTTATCTTCTGAATTTACAATTTTATTTCTTATATATATCGACTTGGCTTGTAAGCAAACGTTCTTAAATATTTTAGAGAAATTCCTAACTGTATTCAAAAACAAGGTATCATGATTCCATTGCCTCTCACCATATAAATCATATAACTTTTCTCTACTTCTATGAATTCCCACGGTCGCCCAGTCACTAAATTTAAGATTTAAGTATTTTATCCTTGTTTTTGACTTAAAAATATTATTAAATTCATTTAATAACAAATTGAATACGTTATTATATAAATAATTTGGATTATCGTCTCTCAAATTTACTTTAACGACTTTTCGTGCAATATTATTTTTAAAAGTAAGAATTTTATTTTTTGTTATCGGCCTGCAAGTAAATTTTTGGGGCCTCTCAATTTCATGATTAATGAAGAGAGAAAATTTTTGCCCACAGTGATCTGAACTTAAATTCGTTATCACCATCTCTTCATAAATGTTACAGTGACAGAACACATTATCAATACAAGTTGCAGAAACATTAGTAATGCGAGTAGGTTCCGAAAAGACGTTGAACAAGTTAAAAGATTTAAACAAATTTAATAAACGTACACTAGACGAAGTTACATGTAATATATCTACATTAAAATCACCGCACACTATCACCGACTTGTTTTTATGACAAAGTTTTGTTAAAATATCCTCCATTTTATTTTCAAATTCCTCAAAGTCACCAGAGGGGGGTCGGTACACGCATAAAATAATATAATCATTGAGCTCAACGCAGGATAGTTCAATAATTCGCTCGACAGAGAGCGCCACTATGTCTGATCGAGACTTTAAAACTACATCGTTACGAGCTAAAATAAGTGAACCACCGCGAATAGCTTTCTCTCTAAAGAACGAACTTGACAATTTGTAATTTTCAATATTTATAATATTGTTGTCCTTTGACATCCAATGTTCTGTAATGCATAATAAACTAATGTTATATTCATTAACAAACAGTTCCACTTCCAATTCCTTGCCACCTATGCCTTGTATATTTTGATGGACAATATTTAACAGCTTACGGCTTTGTCTTATCTTTTAGTTTAAAGTGGACTGATTATTATTTTTCTCATTAAACTTATTTTTCGTTATACCTTGTATAACGAAGTTTTTTAAATTAAATGCTACTAAAGTAGCAATTTGTTTCCTATAATATAGAGACAGATACATTGTACCTTTTGTCATCTTAAAACTATTATAAATAAATTTATTGATGTCAAAATAAAAGAATGCGTCGCTATGACGGTATGTCAAGTTATACAATGTCATATTTACAAATTGAATGACAGACAGACAGACCAGGGTCACAAGCTACTGCATTGGTTGGTGATTTTTGAAACTCATACAAATTTCCTATGATTTAAATTAGTATAAAGTTCATTTGATTTTAGACTAAATCACAGGCGCTGTGAGAAATATATGTTTAATATTTAACATAAAACGTTCATTTTGTGTAAGAATTATTTCCGCTTAAATTATTTATGATTATAGTTGAAAATAAAATATTTTTCATTTATTTTACTATAGAACTTTATCTTTACGGTAGAATAACTACTTTTCAGTTCATTGCTTATTGTAAATATAGATTAAATTAGTATGGACAATAAATATAAACTATTTTGCACCAGAAAAGTAAACACTTATTGGATGTACATTTATGTATGAGTGATGTGTGTATGTGTGTGTGCAAATTGGAATAAAATAGAAATAGCAAATATGAATTATGAATGGCTTTTGAACTAATTCACTAGTACCGTATATACACTCGACGTGAACCATTCTCCATAGATAAATGTTCATATATGTACTTCATATGTGTGTGTTGATGTGTGTGTATGTGTGTGTGTGTGTGTGTGTTTGTCTTGGTGTGTGACAGTTGATACCAGTTCAATTACATCGGAGCACACAACACCAGTATTACGGCTACTGATAACAAATTGAACAGACTGTCATTAATCCGTGTCTGTTTTAAGCTTTCGATTGAAATTCAAATTTGGTTTTAACTACATTGATGTTGAGAAATAAATTAAAATATATGTAATATGTACACCTCACTCACACGTAGATAATACACTATACTACATTGAATATTAACGGCTTTGGAGCGCGTAAACCACAAAAAAAAACACACGTTATTTATATACATTTAAATATTAAAATATAATATTCCTTTGCAGTATCTGATCCTACCAAATATAATCTACAGTACTTTCATATTAATCTATCTCCAATCACTCCATTACAATAGAGGAAGTAGACGGTTTATTATATTATAAAGTAGTTAT
Organism: Dircenna loreta; assembly: GCA_963555665.1. Lineage (NCBI taxonomy): Eukaryota > Metazoa > Arthropoda > Insecta > Lepidoptera > Nymphalidae > Dircenna > Dircenna loreta. The sequence continues at coordinate 17,161,167 of OY743095.1, forward strand.
ATCTCGTTATGATTCACACATCTACGATGGCTCTTACTACACGTGCTTTGATACAGAGAAAGAGAGACAGATAGAGATTGAGAGTGAGAGACAGAGTACTTATATGAATTATTAATTATTGCAAACTATAAATATCACTAAGTACAGTTATCACAAACTATACCAGAGTTTAATAAGACGCAGTTTGTATTATTGTTATATTAATTACATTTAGTAGTGATCTACGCAGCTTCTAATAACTACATGAGAACGAGGACTCGAAGTTATTTTGGGCAACTAGTATTTATGTAATAATGGTATGGTAGTATTTATGTAACCCTTGTGGTAAAATTAAATGAGGGTGAGTGAGAAAAATATTTTAAATATAAATCTAGATTCTCATATGTCTTTATTTGGGTTAAAATGAAGAGAAAGCCTTTTCTATAAGTATCTGCTATAAAAATTGCAAATGCGTTACAACCTTCAAATAATGAGGAGGACTGCAGGAGACGAGGATAAAAGGAGGGTGGGGGGGGGGGTTGGTCTCGTGGGTTTATCACTTACGTCATACTAAACAGTTAAAACACTTATTAATTCTTACTAGAGTCGTCGTCTCTGTGAGAGGGAGGTACTCTCTCTGCCGAGCCAGCCTACAGTTACAATATAAAGTAAACAAATTACAGACTAGAGCTAGACTATTCGAATTATCTTCCTCTCTTTCTTGATTTAAATCCGTGTGACATTATACGTCAAATAGTTTTTATCCTAAACATTATGAAATTGGTTATCAGATGGTCATGTCTTTAAGCGTCGTTCGTAATGACTCTTTACAAAATGTAACGTCAGTTTATTATGTACAATGTGAGCTCTCTGTAATTTGTTCATGGTTTAACTGAAATTAAAAAAACAATAGATTTCTGTCCCAATTATGATTTAGAATCAATTTAAATCAACCTCAATATTAACAGCTTTTAACGATTCAGTATAATCCGGGTTGTTTTATCAAATTATAAACTTTTTAATTATTTTATGGAACTAATTAAGAAGTTAGACGTCCCTTGATTCTGTACTTAAAATAAATTTAAAAGAACTCAATAAGAAAATAATAAAACTCGTATAAAAGTTCCCGGTGAGAACTTAAATCTATAATATTTTACAAACTGGGACACTGGACTTTTAGTCACGAGACCAGTGGCGCAATTCATAGGAGACAGCGATTTAAAAACCACTTTATATTAAGACTGACCTTGTTCTACAGTAAAGTAACATGAACAACTCAGTATTCATTTAAAATGAAATAAGCACAACATGGCTAAATATTTTTTTGGACATGTTCAAAACAAAAAGATAATTCATTTTATTAAAATTTAAATCGCTTCAGTATATTACTTTTACGTTAGACGAAAAAGCGAAACGTGAGTCGCTTATGATATTGCTATTTGAACTATCCGTTAATGCATTTTTATTACCAGATCGTATTTTGGTCACTCAAGTTCGTGAAGTTCTACTTCACGAACTTTTCAAGACATATAAGTTACGGCGAGTCGTGGAATAATTAAGAACGATGGATTTTTATTCTTTCAAACAGAACTTTAAAAATCGTTAACATAAATATTAAATTTGTTCGAAAGGTATACCTTATTTGATTTTTATTATAATCAAAGAGTAAAAATTAGTTCCTTGAAAACAGTGTTATGATAATTATTTCCAGTATAACATCAAACCAGTAACTGGTGAAGGACGAGTACACGAACCCAGTGTTTCGATCAACCAAGTGTACAATAAATACATCAGTCTGAGAGCAGCTTCATTACGAGCCAATCTCCACTGGTCTCTCATAAATCATACTGAATTACGGCGTCCTGCGTGACGTCATTTGGCATCTCTATATTATAATTGACCGGACTAATTTGGTAACACGCAACACAACTGTGATTTATAATGTGGTAGTATTTGGGTTTGAGAGTCCGTGAATTAATGAGATGAAGCTTCTTAGGATTCCATGGATTCACCGTGCGGGTGCCGGGCCCATCGCGTTGCATGGAGAGGAGTGCTAACAGCTCCTGGGACTTGCGACCCAAGTGTAGGTTTAAGGAGCCCCTTCACAATATTTAAAAATGCGCATTCACGCTCACCATCAACTGGTTGCGCTCCTCTTCCTACCTAACCAAATTTGAAATGAACCTACCAATGCCGCCTTTGAAGTACGTTCTAGAAATGTACTGATGATAGTTCTAGAGAGGTCAAGATCTTTAAGTAGGTTATAGAGAGATTTCGCTGTTATACCTCTCGCTCCGTCTTCTACTGCGTACAAATTAACTATATACCTATTCCTGGTCAGTTCGTTGGTCCGTTCGTAATACTTGTTTACTTTAATTGTGTGATCTTTGGGGATGTTAATTTCCCACGGAACAGTATGCTCCACAAGTATCACGCGCTTTAACTGTCTAGAGTACAGGAATATGTCCGGTCTGGATGACGAGACAACAATATACTCAGGAATTCTATATTGTTTGTCATACGTATCCTTCATTATAGTCCAATCACGAACCGCCTCCAAGATAGAGTGAGGCTTTTGTTTTGTTTTTTTTTAGACGAGCCTTCTTTAATGAACTCTATGAATCTTTTAGTGGTTGTTATACCCTTTTGTGCTCTAGCTACTGAAAGACTAACCGCTTCACGAATGATTTCCAATACTTTATCATGGCGCCGCGAGTATTGACCTTTTTCCAATAGCACCCTACACCCTACCAACAAGTGTTTAGCCGTTCCTACCGCCTCCCCACACATATTGCAAGACTTTTCGGTAGCTTTACCCCATCTCACTAAATTACTTTGATCTTGGAGAGTCATTTGGAATGCATTTGGATAGAATTTTATTAAAGCTGGAGACCAATCATGAAAAAAAGTGCGCCAAATCAAAGCTAATGGAATATAAAAGTCGCCTATGGTTACCGACTCATGCTTTTTTATCTTATGGAAGAGATGTAACAATATCATGGTGAGATTTTTCGATGATATGTCTTTTGGTAACTCTTAGGTTTTTATAGAGCTCCAATGGTTTCTTTAATTTCATCCCAAAATTGTTTCGGTCTCTGAAACAATATTTTATTCTTTCTTATTTTCAGAAAACTAACTCCCGCAATAGAGAATGAATAATCCAACTGGCACGGGGGGTTTTATAAACAAATAAATAACAGACATAAAGTACACCGAAACGCGGAATAACGCGGAATATAATTGTCTTGTGTGGGAATGAAACCCACGTCCTTTGTTTCAGTGGTCAGGATCACTAACCACTAGACAACTAGACCGTCATTGAGGTAAGGCTTTAATAGACTTGAAATCATGAATTAGATCATGTAAACGATATATTATACATTTTTAAATGAATATAGAATGAAGCATTCATAAACGCGGATAGAACTTGAACTGTATGGTACCAGGCCCTTTGCTCCGCCAATAACTCTACCGTATCCATACTGTGTGGTCTTGAGGAATCTACCATTTTATATCTGGAGGGTATTCCAGAGATCGCTGGTTTGAGTACTGGCAGTGGCGATGAATTTGAATTTCTCATTCAATACATATATATAATTTAAACAACCTTAATATGTCAAAACCTGGTTCAGTTCAAACAAATTAAATATAACTTCTTTCAGAATATTACTTTTTATAATTCTGTCTAGATATCATTTAAATTCATGCTCATCGATGTCAGATGATATTGAATTTTGGCACTATTCGTTACGGCCGGTTATTGAGAAGAATAAAGGTAAAATTGGACATTAGAAGGGATCGCACGTGCCGCTAAATAAATATAATCTGGAGTCACACTAAGAGGTAACTTTAAATGTTAATATTTAACAGTTTTGACAAAAAGGAATATTTTAAATAAAATTGTCAAACTTAATCAGAACTTAATAAGAAATTAAATCAAAAATTTGGTAAGTGATTTAAGAATATAGTTAAGTATATATATGATATAATATATGGGACTCATATAAAAATATCTCCAGGCTATAAGAAAGTAGTAATGAAATAAAATCAATGACAACCTGCATAATATTATTTATTTCAAACAATCGTTAAACCCAGTGTACCCTTGTCCTTAAATTGCTTAAGATTGTGGACATTTCTCAGACAACCTTTACAAATGAGATTGGGACGTGATGACCCGTGTCAAAAATAGATATATATTTTATGAGAATTTGTCAAACCACGACACATACGACAACGCGCTGCCAAGAGCAGCTCGATATGAAAACACATATTATATGAGTTATTGATTGTTACGCGATGTCTGGTTTTATTTCATAGATTGTGAGAAATAAAAGTCACATATATTGCAGAGAAATTAAACTTTTTGTGACACCATAAAAATAAGTTCAATGCATTTCTTGTTAATGTAAAAATAAAGTTATTAGGTAAATTATTATTATGTATGTTAAACGTGGGTATCCAATATTACCAACAGAATTGAATATGACAATATGATAGAGGAGATGCCTGTCAGTGTGTCTTATCTTTTTGCCTCTTTGATATATTCATACATTAACGAACCAATTAAAAGATTATTTCATGTGAATGTAAATTCACATTTTCGTTTCAATTAGTTACTACGTGTGAGAGTGACAATAGATTAGAAAGTTCCCCTCAATATGTTTTTTGAAGCCGCTTACCTTCGGGTGGTCCCGGACTGGTACGACGACCCGAACGCACACCTTGACAGGTTTGTCTCTGGTGATGTCTAACATCCTTCGTTCAGCGCGCCATTCGCCTGTCAAAAAAAAAATGTTTCAGATAATATATATTCATATCCAAGACGGTAAGTATATATAAAAAATGCCGCAAAAGTCCATTTCTTCTTAATTCTTTGTATTAAAGTTAAATATAACTTCAACTTAATTTACGAACTTAGAAACATTGATTTTGGAGGTTAATATAAAAACAATATTTGTGCCAGACTATCATTATTAAACCTAATTCTTTTCAACGGCCTAATGAAAAAATACAAAAAAAATACCGACTTTAATACATTTTGAAAACCTTCCATAAAAATTAAATACAACCAATATTTATGTACGCGTAGCTGTACCAACCGCCATTTTTAATCTTCGTTTGACAGCTGTCATTTTTACCGCCCACCAGACACCCTTTGGCGTATATTATTTTTCATTACGCCATGCTCGATTGCGTCAAAATCTGAAATATTGGATTTCTGAGTGTTCCCTGCATTATTTAGATGTTTTTACAAATTTTCGTGTATTTGAATAACGAGATTGAGTTTTAATTACTTGAAAATAACAAGCCGTCAAATATTAACATCGACCTCGATGAACTCGAAAATAACACTATATGTATTTTATATATATTGGAATATAACGTATCACAAAATATTTGGAGTGGAAACCTTATTCAGAAGAATTTTTAATGCGTCCATACATTTTGTAATAGAGATTTGTCCGTACTGAGCGCTCTGTTAACGAACAGAACAATCTAAACCACTTACTTGGATTGGAAAATATATTAAATTTCCACTTTAAGGATACTAAATAAAGAATAAAAACTCTTTTTTTTCAAGTTATATCTATTATAATACTGTTATTATATTAAATAATAGAAATACGTTGTACAGGGTTTTTGAAAAAAACACAAAAAATATTTATGAAACAAAATCAAAAAACGTCTGGTAGATTTATGCAAAAGATATATTATTTTCTGATATAATATTCTGAATATAATGTTTAATCAATATTCGTACATCACACTAAGAATGAACGAACAGATTGTAGTTGAGATATTGCTATTTATTTCATTGTATACGGTGCCTTCAAACAATAATTACAGATATCAGCCCGCATCCAGCTAAGCGCTTTGTTCGTTAACGGTATACTAATTGTCCTTTTATGTTCAATGTTCGGTCGTTTGATAGAACTATCTATCTATTCAACTAGAGCGAGATTAGACTATCTTATTAACGCAACATTTTGTTTATAATACGATCGAACTATTTTACAATGAATATCATTGTACAATATCCACCCAGTTTATACAGAGCCATTATAGGTGAAATATTATTCCAATAAACAATACATTTTAGTTTATTTTTTAGAAAATGTACCTAATAAACGTTAAAAGTTTATTTATACTGTTTTATTTCAAATCAAATTTATCATTTTAATTATAAAATGTCTATTATATTGTAGTTATGATTCATAACTTTGACTATATAACTGAGTCAGTGTACATTATGTAGCTATTAATGCTATTATAGCTATTATGTTTGAATATTATCGCTAGAAACCAATAATCTCTATGACTTATTCATGAAGTTTCTGATCCGTTTTTTTTTCATGAACCTACCTTTACAATCGTGAATCTAGAGTCTGATGTATCAGAAATACTATTTAAGTTTATTTAAAATGATTAACTTAGATTTTGACTTTGATATGTATAATTGTTGGAGAACTGTATATACATGTTACACGTGGCTACAGTGGGTAGCTAGGTAGGACACTGCCCGAGCGAGAGAGCGAGAGAGCGAGAGAGCGAGAGAGCCGTAAACCAAAACAACCACCTTCCTTCCCTCTTTCTTTTCTAGCTCACTTCATGCCTCTCCATTTTTCATGAGTGGCGAGGCATTTGCATTTATATGTGCAAATGCTATGGATGACGTCATCATTTATCATCAAGTGCTCGTTTAACATAATAAAAAATATAAAATTAAAGATGGAATGTAATAATAAACAAACATTTTACAAGTCGTATTTACTGCTCGTGTTGGTGATAAAAAATAACATGATTCCACGATGGTTGTGAAACAATCAGATTGTTGTTTATTAAGTCCGATGTAATCCTGTTTAGACAAGTCTCATATTTATTCAAATCAATAAAAAAATATATCAATTTTCATTAAACACTGTTTGTTTGTAGTCGTACTTAAATTTTATTGTTTCATGACTAGAACTCGTTGTTTAATAACACATGACATCGTAATTAACAGACAAATCTCCTAAAACACGTAAAAATCAACGTTCGCTCTCGTAATTGACAAGTAGGCACTAATTGCCACTCGCGGATATAAAATAAACACTAGAGTATATTCAAATGTGTTGAGTCCCTCCCAAGTAAAGTTTATTTTATAAAACCATGTCAAGATTAACTCTGAAATTTACTCGCTTCTACAATTTTCACAAATTTATTCGTTATGAATATTTTATATTATCTAGTGAAGCGCGAAGATGCTATGCTAATAAGTCTTTGAGTGAGAGATGAGCTGTATAGAAAGGTGTCGTCATATCAACGTGTTTATCTATTCTTTTATACAGAGAAAAAGTTTATTACTGATAAACTCTAAATTTACTCGAATATTTATAGAATTCACCAAGTGCAAGAAAATTACATTACAATATTTAAAATAAAATTACAAGACTCGAGCCCGATGTCTAGCGCCGGTGTCGATGGGGTCGTGCTTTGTTTACCTATTACTGTGTCTCTAATTGCTATTCATTCTTAATTAAAATGATTCATAAATTAAATAAGTCTATTGTTTCATAAAGGAGCTGTTTAACGTCACTTAAAGGATTGACTAAACCAACCAACTCATACATTATGTCGACTGGAATGTTGTATTATCTGTGGCACAAGTGACAGGAATTATGGCGGGAATTTTAGACATATTGTCATATAGGATAATAATGTTTGTTATTTATGTTTATATTTATGATAAATAACACCAAGATATCCGGACCTATTCCATATAATATTTATCTAAAATGAATACATGTTTTGTTGCTTGTCTAATGTAGTCTTTGAATTTAAATTTCAAACCATTTCTAGAAAAAGGTTATTTCTCACAATGTGGCTTATATAAAATTCTCGTTATTTAAAGCAGCACATTGCCTCGCAGGTACACAGCTCGGTCTTTGGTTTAGCATAAATTAACCTTAATTCAGCTTACTCTGGTTTAAGTTATTTTAGTTGTTTAATGGGGTTCTCTACAGCCATGCGTGCTTTATTATGATTATAGTAATAACAAAGCATTATAAACGAAATAATGTATAATGTTTACTAAGAACCTAAATTCTAGAAACTGAATGGAAAACATGTTTCTGAAATCGTGTTTGGGTTATACTCGAACGTATCATGCATATTTCACTCGTATTGTATCCATCCCAGGGGAGGTTTTTGCAAACAACGGCTCCACCCAGAGTTCCATGTCAACTTGTTGTCAGATTAACCAAACTGACCGATACGGGATGGAATGTTAAATTAGTTGGACCGCCTGTTTGAAGTCACGTATTTGCTTTACTAAACTTGAGGGCGTCCATTTTGAAGTCATGTTTGCCGAATGCAAAAGTTAATTGTGCATCTTAAAGAACAGTATTGATTCTACCTTTGGATTAAAAGATAAAAAAATCCTGAAATTATTCAAGGTGGAAGGTTAAAAACCAATTTGTAAATAAATTTAAAATATTATAGATTAATATTAATATTAAAAGTTATCACAGCAGTACTTGCGAAGGTCATCTGAAAAACTGTGCCATTTCTCCGCCTATTAATATATAAATTGGAAGTTTATCTCTTATATATTTATTTTAACAATGTTACATTTGTCATTTAGAAATGCTACAGATTACAACTTGTGTAGATTAAATGGAGGCGAATTGAAACAAGTGAGGTTAGTTCGAAATGTTTTTATTGCTTCCCACAGGGAATGTTGTTTGAAACTTGTTTTGTCCGAATTTCGGTTTTACTTTAGATTAGATGGGGTTTGGATTATTATTCAACTGATTTACAGACAATGGTTGGAAATTTAATTTCGAAAAGTGTCTAAATACAATATATGTTCTTTAGTGATATGAAAAACGTAGGGTTTAGTTGAAAGATAATTGTAGAAAAAAATAGTAAACTGTTAACTGTGCCTCTTATTTATTATGGACTAGCTGTTAATTGCTTTGTTTGATATTTTGACAAATGTATATATTTCTTAACAGGTAAGTGTATTTGCGGGATATCAGCGCTGTGATATATGTTTCGAATCTTTATCTAAAACTTACATCATATTTACTAGTAAATATTCCGTGCGTCACAGATTTACTTAGTTTGATTTATATATCAAATGAAATAATTTTCCTGATTACCAGACCGACATTACAGCATGGCGGAGACGTCGATATAGCGTGGCTGATGACATATTGACAAGATATCCTTTAACTCGTAGCTGACTCTGACTCTGACAGGAACTGAACACTTTAGCTTCAAATTATTATAGATCAGCCACAAATTAGCGACAACTGATTTTATGGCTTTTGTGAAATATTTTTTAATAAAATGTTTTTATTGTCTGCGAAAAAATTATTTATTATGGAAAGTCATTATTCGGTGTATTTGTTATGGAAAGTTGACGTTCTCATTCAATTTTTGTATTTATAACAACAATGAATACACAAATTGAATCAGAAGGTCAGTAGCTGGTTCGGTTTCGGTTCGGATTGCATATCTATTGATCTGTTAATAACTTGTACGACCTCTCGAGCACCGCCGGCAACGTTCCTGTTTCTTTATTTACTTCCATACAGTATATATATACCTGGATCTTAGCAGGTTCTTGTGTTAATGCTTTTTATAATTTTTCAACGATCATAGGAATAGAACAAAGTTCAACATAAAACTATTTTCAAATATAAAAATAAATCAAAGAAAACCCTAAAATCATCAACCTGAGTCTTTAGAAACAAAAATGAAGTATTTGGCCGCAAATGTAAATTTGACGGCTCTGCTGATGAGAAACCAAGCTAATAAATTATACGTATTATAGTAGTAGTTACTGGTACACAGTGTTCTAATAGTACAGTAGTAGTTGCTTTTTGTTTTGTCTGTCCTGTTAGCCCTTTTGGTATTACAGCGACACCGGAGGAGTAGGTGAGTACTGAGCCTATCCGTGAAAAAAGGGGGGCCTGAAGCGCCCAAGAGAACGTCCTAAGAGCGCCTGATGTCAGGGTCAGACTATTACATAGAACGTCACTTGTTAGGAGAGTTGAACTAGACATTAATGTTCGTCGACGGCAAAGCGTTGGAACAACAAGCAGAAGTGAGGACCTCGTATTCGCTGGCTGTGTATGTGTGCCGTTCTATTTATTAGATAAGAAGGTATAGATTGCGATACCATCCGTAAACGTTACATTATCGCGAGGCCTCAAAATGTCATTAGAATAGATTGTAGAGAATGTGCAAAAGCCCTGAACTCTGGGAGACACCTGCCCTAAAGGAGCGAGGTGTTGATATCACTCCTTCCTCACGTCAAGTCTGTACCGGAAGTACCGATTTGCTACATTTCTAGGCAATGGCTGTAGCCCCTAATAAAATGTGTTCCAAGGGGCGTTGCTGGTTACTAGAATGGTTGGTACGAAAGTCGAACCACTCGTTAAGAATGATGTTTAGTCTTTTGATTTCTGCTTTTAGCCTGTGGAAGATGATTTTCTTATATATTTTCGCTAAGCACTTAGAAGACAATGGGAAAGTAACAACTTGGGAGATTTTGGAGGTATGATAGTATAATCATATGGTAAACGGAAGAATAAAAAAACATTATTCCTCCAACAGTCCGATAACGAGACTCTTCCATTTACAGTAGAGTCTGATCTGTAGATAGCTTAGCAAAGTTTCTCGCACAAAATGGACTGGAATTTGGAGAACAACTTATATAGTTTGTTTATGAACTGAAAACGTATCCCTCGATTGTGAAAACCGATACAGTAGAACAAACTTTCTTAAACACAACCAAAACTTATAGATAGAGTAACATTCTCCTTTTCATTCACCAGGAGGGTCAGTAAAATTATCTTCATAGTTTCTCATTAAACTTTAAATGTGGTTTTCATCAAAGCTGCGGGTCTTAAATAAAGGCCATACACCCTAAAGTTTTACCCAAATGATGTAATCGGTGATAGGGGTCCTATTGAGTAAATAAAGGTGTATTAACATTTAAGGTAACATATATTTTTGATATTAGAATTTATAACCGACAAAAACTACATTCAAGGATAAATGTCTAGTTATCTTATCTTGATTATATTATAACATTCGATATATAACCAGAACAAAATTAATGGGGAGAGAATAAACGTATCTAGGTTTTAAATTTATCTACGTGGTTTTATATAGGTCAAAATCTAGTTCGGGAGCCAAAAACAAATACACTATAACAATGTACACACCTAAAACAAAATCTCAATATAATTTCTAAACTACTAAACTATTACTACAAATAATAAATTATGTACCTACATTTCTTTTAAACATTCTCACCTTTACAAAACAATAATCGGTGTTAATTTTACAATTATAAAAAAATGCAATAAATATTTCATATATCTTTTTTCAAATGGAATTGAAACAAACGACAGCTGCAAACAAGTTGTATTTATTAAATTAATAACAGCACTTGAAACTCCAAATCCAGGTGAATCGGGCATCTGCTACCGTGGCACTAACAAGTCGTAACAAGTTGTAACTAGTTCAATCCAGTTGGAGTCGCTTCAAACTGAATCGCGGACTCGCAGGGTTTGAATGAGGAATATTATATTTTATGTATCTCTCTCTCTCTCTCTCTCTCTTATTTCTACACAATTCTGTCTTATTCCCTTTGATAAGTTAATGATTTGAAAATTTTGTTTATCTTATCCCTTTTCTGTATTTAGAACTATTATGACTATAAATGACATTTACTCACATTACAGAGCTTTCGAAAAAAAATGTTTAATATAATTTTAATACAAAATAAAATAAAAATGTTTGATATAATATTAATGTTTAATATTTTTTAATTAATGTATTAGTAAAGAATAAAGAACCATTCATTTTACTTTGAATTGCGTAAAAAGAGAAAAAAAACGAAACAAAATCAAATTATTATTATAGTGTGGTATCACAAGCTTTACCTTTTTGGGAACAGCTGTCTTTGTTCCTAATTTTAATTCTACTTATGGAGAACATAGTAAGTATAACAAAAGTTTCGTTTGATCCGACTTTTGACTTCGTAAGTCCGTGAATTCCTTTTGAATGTAAAAATATTTCCTTTTTTTATGCCTTACATTCGCGGCTTAGTTGGTGGTGGATACAAAACCTTTTAGATCCTAAGACATATTGTCTTTACGTATCATACTGTCGGAGACGGGCTTAGAGAGTGTCTTCTGCTAATTACTTACTAGTTAAGACACAATCAATCTTTTAAAAATTTCTGAAGAATAATTAAATAAGGGATACGAAGTGTTTTAGGGATATATGTAGATAAAAGAGAGATAAATGCACGTTATTCGTTGTTTGAAAAATGTGAAATATGTACTTTATTTTTAGTAGCTCGTCATATATAAAAAAAAGTTCAGCGAAAAATAATGTTAATGTTTGTAGTGTTATTATAAATAATAAGTACTGGCTCTCATCACGTGGAATGCGTATACTCTGAAAATTGACTCTAGTTGTTGCCCTTTAAATATGTATAATGTTCCTACTCTCTGATATTACGTTCTTACAACCGTGGCACCGTGGCACGACAGAGTGTACATACATTATAGTATTGCTGTTTCTCATATTATAACTTCGATGATCTATAACCTAGCCCACTTAAAATATTATAATTATAAATGTACATTTACGTTAATTATTGAAGATTAGTTTGATCTTGTACGCCCTATTTCCCCGACATGTTACTGAATCATTTATCATCTACTAATGTCAGTTGTAATCAACTACAAGCGTCAAGACTATTTAGTTTAAGAGGAGGTGCGGGTGAGACGGAACACTATGCGACATTTGAGGAATGTACGATTATAGCAATTAATTTACTTTACCTAGTTGTGATTTAAAGTTTTTAATTCTATTATTTCAGAAGTTATATTATGTGTATATTATGTCGCAGTATCTTTATCTTGCGTCTAAATAATATTAATTTATAATGTCATTTATTTTACAAAGTGGGATAAAGACTTAAAGAACAAAAAATATATAAAGCTATAGAAAATAACAAGTGAACCCTTTTAGTTTAATGTCAAAAGGCCTTTTTCGGCAATCAAGTTTCCATTAAATATAAAATTGTATGCAAAAGTTAAACCCCAAAACGTTAATATTAAAAAACTTTACAAACGAAGCCGGCGACTATTTAAAATGTGCGTCGAAACGGAACAAAGACGACAGTTCATACGTGCAATGAAATTAGTTCCGGAAAGGAATTTAAAAACTCGACTGTTTGTTAGAAATAAGCGAAGGATTAACTCGCTGGGTGTATGAAGTTATTACCTTGGAATAAAAAACAAAAGAAACTTGGATGTGGGAAGTTGGGTTTTAGTTTTTGTTTTTATTGCAGCATGAGGGTTTCCGTTTTTTTTTCAAACTGGTATAGTTATATAACATTTACAGTTTAATGCGTTCAGCACATCACTATTGTAATACTAGTTGTTGCCCACGAGCTCGTCTGCATTTACTATTACAACTTTGAAACATAACCTTTGGGGACAAAAAATATAACAGTGTTTTCAGTAGAAAACACTTCAAAGACAGGTATTTTGAAAAAAATACTATTTCTAATACTAGTTGCAAGAGTCGTAGTCTTGTTTTAAGAACTGTCAAATGAAAACGTTACTTTCCAAATCCAGCTTTCAATTCCAGTAAATATCGGCTTTTAAACAAAAATATAAAACCAAGCACTTCCGCTTCATTTTATTAGTACATACTAAAGTAGAGCCAATTAATGAATTTTCGGATTTACAACATTTTATTGCATGTTTAATTTAAAATATACTCGACGTGCGGCTTCGGAGAGCTGGCCTCATTGCGAGTCACCGATGCGGGTAATGTTCACTCAAATATTTCAATAGTCACATAAATATAAGAAAATAGAACCGCGTATTCGTATTTTTAATTCTTATTATTCATATTTATTTCTATAACCCGTTTTTTTGTAATCCTTACAACCACATCAGATGTATTCGAACTTTCGATACATGACGGCTCGACGTGACTATATACAGACAAATTCTAAAAACAAAATAATTCTTAATAAAAGCCAACCAGGAGTATTTTGCAGACTGTTTGAAATGAAGGTAATAAAAAGTTCTCTGTGATGAGGTACATGAACTTTTTGTAGCGTTTTACTTTTTTATATTTAGTTGTTCGTTTTCCTAGAATTTCGGAATAAAAAGTACATAAAAACTATATTGTATAGAAATGCAACGTTGTGTAAAAATTCAATTGAATTCATTGAGTATTTTTCGAGTTGTGTGTTGGATAGCGTCAAACAGTAGCTGAAATGTTATATGTAAAGATATATGAAAGGAAGACCAATGACACAGCACACGTAGTAGCTGAATATTCTCGAGGACTCACATAAAACAGAACAATTTACATAAACCTAAGTAATAAAAAAGAACTTATAAAATATGACAGAACAAAAAAGCACCTAAAGCACGCTTTTAGCGAATGTAGGTTTCACAACTTGTCCGAAACAATGCATCTTTTATCTGTTAAGTGTGGAGAAAGCAATCTTCGCGGATTCAAAAGGTTTTTTTAACTGTAGAATTGTGGTTTCTATGTGTAAAGACGTTTTAATTTCTGAATGCAGCTGGAGCGGCCATATATGTTTTTGGGTACTTTGGCTGCACAAAAATAATATCTATTGAATATTTAAACAATAATGGAACACAGCTATTTTAATAATTATATTTTATCGAGTGGTTGGTGCAGTGGACGTTCTATTGTGCCGACAGTTGTGGGTATTATCGCCATAATAGAAGATGTTTCTTATACCAACTTTTTCTATGATCTGTCCGTGGTTTAAACGTATGAAGTGTATGAATTTACAAAAAAAAATATGTACAATGTTTATCAGTTATCTAGAACCCATAGTAAAAGCTCAGCTTAGTTTGGGGCTAGATTTATTTGTGTGACTGTGTCTGAACATTTATTTATTTCTATATTTATGTGCAATTGAATACAATTGATTTTGATGAAACAGTTATTTCATATGAATACAAAATCAATTGTAATATTGTCAGCTTTTCAAGGTTCGTTTCACTTCTATTGTCCGTCATAATACAATGTAGCTGATTTACTATTATAAAGAACAACACAATCAAAATAATCTTTTTATTTTCTTTTTACTAACTACCATCAACTATACTAGAATAAAGTGAACTTTACAACTTATGGAGTTCATGTTTTTGAAAAGTTACCAAGGATAATATACATCTGGAACAAACCAAAAATAATATATCATATGAAATTTCCCTGAAAACTGCACTTCAGCGTGTGTGTGTACCAAGTTAAGTTGTGGCTATTGTGGATTCTCGTTACTTTTTCCAAACCACAAGAAAAAGATAATAATTATAAAATATATATATATGTTATGGCGTCCAACTTTTTTAATAAACCCCAAGTTTCTAAATAGTCAGAAGACTCTTAAATACGGAATAGCTTGTGTATTTTGACAATATATATTATATAGAACTAAACTAAAGCAGTAAATGTTCTTAATAAACTTTCTTATCATTACATTTAAATATTCTGTTGGTTTTATGGTAGCAGGAATTAAAAAAAATAATAATTTAGGATTGTTTGTGAAATTGTCTGTGAATCGTGGAGAGTAAAAAGCACTTTATTATATTAAACCGCTCTCCGCTTCCAACTTACACCTCCCCACTTCATCCAGCGCGAAGCGTTGTGCTTCGTGCTTCGCTGCGAACGAGATGTCTTTGAAGTTTTACAATTTATAAGAATATAGAAATGGAATCGAGGCAAGAGTAAAATGTTTATATCGTTCAGAAATTGATATTTTAATGGTACATACAAGTTTCAACACATTTATTTTATTGTACATATATAAAAAAAATTAGTAACGAAATACTTGAATAAGTCAATAAATAGTATATTTATTTTGTACGTTTTTAATAAGTCAAACATTATTGTTTTCATTAATGGTATCGTATTTAATAACAGGTAAATATTTTTCGCCCAGCGCCAATATCATTTCTGTGCCAAAACACATTTGTTTAACTTGTCTCTCCTCCGAGCTGACGTGGGTTCTGTATCTTAATAAAGCGCGATATCTCTCCATATTCCCGGTACATTCTCTCGCGCGTGCATCAAGTGACGTCTTCTTTACGGTTGAAATAATAACGTCTTACGTTACATTTAAACATCTTGCAGGAAACTCCTGCTTTTTAAAGTAGATCATTTAAAGCTAGAAAACAAAAAATGCTTTCTTGTTTAGTTTTTGCTCGTTAATATTGCTAAGAGACGACTCCAGCAAATTTATATTCACAACTAGAAATAGGCATTTTTGGATATACATTCTTATAAACTTACTAACATATAATTATTTGAAAAAAATATAAACATTTTGGAGGATTATTCCAATTTCCTTTATGTTTAAACATATTTGTCTAATATTACAATAAAAGCCGTTCGGATCACATTATATCTTAGAATGTCCGCATACATTTTCCGTCACGAGCTCCATTTGGAAAGCGATTCCAGCTTTTATGAAATCAAGAATTGGTAACTTATGACAGCTACGTGTATACGATATTGGATTTTGATGAACGAATGAATTTTTGTGTGACAAAGAGATAGATATATTCGTAAAATTAAGTAGATATTTCACATTTACTATACACTTAGATATAAATACTTTAAACTACCGGATTATATGTCTGACCTTAAAAGGTTACAGTGTAAGTATTAAATGTAATAATATTCAGCTTAGCAGTAATTTGATTTATTACAGTGGTTTGAATTATTTCAAGTCCATTGTGTAGAGTGTTTTAAATTACTTATTTTGTTTATCGGCATTTAAGATTAATATTATGATTTAAATTTGAAAAGTAAGTAAAGTTTGTTTTGATTTTCTAATACTAATGTTTTAAATTTTTTTTTCAAAAATGTAGTGTTATGTAAATATACAAATTTTATTGCTTCAACCTTGTTAATTTTAAGTGAAGAGACATTATTACAGATATGAAATAAACTAATTCTTAATAATATTTAATAACATAATAATATATAATATATTTTAGTACTTTATAATTTCAATATTTAGGATCAATAATGAGACCAAGATCAATTATAAATATCGGCCATTAGAAACAACGTCCACTGTTTGATAAGAATTTACATTTAGCTTTCACTCAGCTATTAATATTATTAAATGCAGCGCAGCAGACCGTGAACGATATAGTCAAAGAGATCGCGATCGCAATATATTAAATTAGATTTACGGCCCGATTATAAACGGCCTCTGTTGTAGATTTGTTGCGGAATGGCTGACAAACATACATTTGTCGTTGCGGTTATCTGGAAGGTTATAGTGTTGATTAATTATAATTTATTCAAAGTGATTGGATTTTTCTAGTATGTGAGTTGTTTGTAGACTTGTTTGTACGACTAGACTGAATATTCAATTAATATTTACATACAACTATGTTGAGATTGAGATCCACTATGTCCGGTCACCTACAAACACATTACGTAGGTTGGTAAGTGGTGTCATAACTCAATAAGTGGATCGCAACTTCAATCTTTGTGAGCGGAAATTGAATCCTATTCAATTATTAATTTCAACCGATAATATATTGGTTTTTGTAGAGAGGTTCACGTTTACGACAGAACCGAATAGCAACCATGAACTCGTGTAGCAATATTACCATAATATTACTTTCGAACTCGTAGCATGAATAAAACTATATTATTTTATGGAGCTCAGGTATTAATCAAAGTAATATTATTGTAATGTTGCAACAAAACTTCTTAAGAATTCATGGTAGGGCTGTAGTAATAATAAATGTTATGATTGTGAATTAAAACGGTTTGTTAGTTATAGTACCTCTCAATGTATGTATGAAGCAGTGGTAGTACCTAGTCGTTGTAATGTCAAAAGTTTTTAACTTAATTAAAAAACATTGTTGGCTCTTGTACTAAAAGTATGTTCTGACATTTAGCAATGACAAGAGGTTCGCGTGGCGCGCAATTAGCCGAAATAGTTGAATTCATATTTATTCAGCCTACTTTGTTTGTCTTTGTACAATGTTCAAGTGAATTTGCTTAAAATAGCTACTGAATGTGTCTTTCAAATATTATATTACATTAAAGTTAAATATTCATTCTCTTAAAATGGAACCTCAAAAACTATAAGAGCTACTTAGACACTTTGAGTATGGCGTCATTTTAGAATGTAGGTGATTTTTTCAAAAGTCAGGATACCTCACTTAGGTATGTAGGTTTAAGTGATGGATGGAAACTTACAAATTAAGATTTCTTTTTAATTTTATTTTTAATGATTTGTCTAACATTCAAAATATTTTTATAGCGTTCAATATAATACTATTAAAAATTGTGTTATTTAGAGGTCACAGGTTCCAGTCCGAACCTTATTGATGAATGTTTCTTTTGATATTCATTTTAAAATAGGTCCATTTTGTCATATTTAATTATTTTAATGTTTTATATATATTTGCTGTCTCTAATATTACCCAGTGCTTAAATTTAACTAAACGTTATTTACGTGTCGTTAACAAGTCTAAATTGGTATTAAATATTCTTAATTACAGTATCCAAATTAATTAAAAACATATTTGCATTTAATACTCATATTAATATTTATTTAGCAGTAATATCATTTTAATATAATTACGAGAGCAAAATTATAAATTACGTTTAAAAATTTATGATAAATAAATTACAAATGGTGTAAGAAACGACTTTTTCTTTTTGATTTCAAATTGTTACTGAATGCCCAGATAGAGAGAGATAAAAGATAAAGCTTGGCTACTTTTTTTCAAATTGCAGTTTAGCTTTTTTTTGGGAGCTGGTATATTGAAAATATATGAAACTACTCCAGTTTCGATCTTCTTCGCAACAGGGGAATAGAGACGCCATATTATGATAGTATCGATAAAAATAAATATTTACTAAGTTACGGTTCATTTGTTTCGATAAGTATAAAGAAATTATAATTCTTTGAGTGTTTTCAAAGGCAATAAATTTATTTACACATTTTTAATGATGTAGAGCAAATAGAATACATGGTATGTTTATATAGAGAGCTCTAAATTACTATTAAATATATCTCTCCGGATTAATAAAAACAAAGTATTTGTTATAACGTATAACAAATGTTAATCTGTCGATGACGCCCCTGGGAGCCGTTCGCCGTTATAACGGATGAATTCAATAAAACAGGTCTGGTCTATAAAATATTTGACAAATGAGTCATCGGGAAAACTTTAAATTTATCTCCCACATACATTTTTACATACTTGGATTATTTGTACTAAATTAGATGTGTGTTTATAAATATGTGGGAACAAAACCGACCTGTTCATTGATTCTATAGAAAGTTTATTTAGATTGATTTCAATCTTAGATCACCAATCGATTATTACTTTCACTCGATAAGAAGCATATAGCCTACATTTTTATTATTATGTAGCGTTCGACTTCAATTATACAATATAAGTTATTAGGTAATTACAATGCTGTTGGATTTATCCAAAAACATTTATTCTTTTTATAGACAATGAGTCGTTAATATTAAAAGTAGGCTCATACTATCATATTTACATCGTTTTAAAGAGGCCTTGCTAAGAACCTAGGTACCTACCAATATTGTAATATTCAAACAAACCGTTCTTATATTGTGAATGTGTTTAAAAGATATACCGTAGATCAGTTTTATAAATTAATTAAAGTTGAAGTAAATTCCTCCGGCGGAGAGCGGACGGACGAGGTATAGTTATTATTCAATATATATTAATATATAGTAAAGAAGTATATTTTTTAATTTATATAAACACGTTTCCGCGTAACAAGATCGTGCCAGTTGTTAATTAGCAATTATTATACTCTTGAGTGCAGTTCATTGAACCCGACTAAAACACCGACGACTAAGTAGCTTTTAATCACAATTACGTCTTCATTAATTTTGTTAAGAGGTGAATATTTTTACCACCGATGCAAAATCAAGGGGTATTATAAGTTTAACATATATTTCTCTGAAGTCGTAGTTTACAAACTGATTAACCAATTATAGCGAGGTTCGTTCTTAATCGTTGGGTTTTTTTGAGGTCATTTTGGGTAAACATAAGAGCAGTCTCCTACAAGATTTGATTTAAGAGATTGTTTATAAATTATCAACATATTTCTGTTTTGAATTCTATAAAAGATATTTCATAAAAAATTAAGCTGACCAGAAATTGCTTTCAAACAAAACAATCGCACTCAATAAATCTATTTGAAAACAGGCTCCTCTCAAAACAGACTAAAAAAACAAACAAATATATATTCTATATTAAAATCTCTGAACTATCAAACATTTAAATATATAATAGTTTGTGTGATTGTATTATTATTACATAGATTTGACATTTGTATTAATTAGGAGGGGAGAGGTCTAGACGACATCTATGGTGGGTTTGAGGGAGTCGTGACTCTACGTGACGACTCTGCTGAAGATTGACGGCTCGTGTAATATGTCATATAATTGTATGAACTTTATTAAAATAACAGAAGAGGCACCTTTGTTAACTTTTAAAAAATATAATCAATGTGACGAAATATTTCTCTTTCTTCCGTCTCTATCAAGACTGAGAAGTGTACTGTTCTGATTTTTGGCTAAAATAGCAATTTTGACAATAATATAATTAGGATAGGATAGGTAGGATATATAAAAATGTTCCTTCCGGATCTAGAAAAATCTCTTTTATCAACTATTTTAATTTTCGTTATTAGTATAAGCTCTGTATCTTTTAGCCAAAAGTTTTATTTATTTTATATCTTCCTTTGATGCTAGCTCTCGGCCGCGACGCTGTATTATTTATAATATGGCTCTGATTTAATCCTACGATATATTATTTGTCTCACCACGTGATATGTCTTTCTGTGATGCTATTTGATTTATATATATTTATAATTACAGTAGCACTTATGAAACATCAGACTGTAGTTGTACGATACCTGGTAATGAACCAGCATGAAATGAATGTATTAAACATAAATTATCTTTTTTATTAAGTATTTACAAAATATATAAAATCATAATTTACATCTCTTCTTTTAAGGAATAAGAAATATAATAAAATACAATAAGTACTCATTAGGAGGTATACTGAAATCTTGAAATCAATGAATGGTCGGATAACATCTTAAATTATGTTAGAAGCACTCCATCACTGGATGCACTTGGACCTGCTCCAAATTGCCCACTTCTATTTCTATCTTAAAGTGAATTGCTTTCGATTTTTGTTTCAAATGAATGTTGCTTGTATTTTTTATGTTTTGAATTCGTGACCTGGAAAATTAAAATACTATTGTAATAAGTTTATAATATATTATATACAAATATATTTAATAACAATACCGTTTTCTTACAAAATAATAGATTTTATTAATAATTGACACTAGTAGCATAATTAAGATTATTGTTGTTTCATGCAAACATATTATAAAAAATCGTATTTCTTGTTTCTAAAATAAGGGATTTCTATGCAAACTTTCATCCCTTATTTCAACCCTTTAGAGATAAAATTTCTAAAAACCTTCAGTGAACGCCTACATAAAATAAATCTACAGTCTAAATTAGGTTTGAAATCCTCGAGGCTTACATTGTGTGTTCACAGTTCAGTCAGACTCAGACCGCGGGTCTTTGTTTACATGTATAGATGAAAACAAGGGGAAAAACAAAAACATTACACGAATGTTATATAATTTGTATCTGTGCTCTGAAACAACACGCACTGAGGCGAGCTTCGTTGTACATTATTTTAATTAAGAGTAGGAATTATGACTTCTTTTATGAAATATATTTATTTATACAATAAGCTTTGTGTTATAACTTATCACATATATTATTATTTGATGAAATATTGTTTATGTAAGTTATGTAATTATTATATTATATTTAGTATATTGAATGTATTGTATATTTCTAAGATTTTAAATTTATAATATTATTCTTATGTATTATATATTTTAGTCTCTGTAACGTGTCATAGTTTAAGCTTAATTTTGTTTTATTTTTCTGTATTGTACCCTCTGTAATTGTTTTTTGTCTGTATGTTTTTTCGGTTGACCGGTAGAGAATGTTTTGGCATTAAGATGACTTAATGCCAAAACATTCATAAATTGTGTAATTCTTACTTTCAAATAAAGTTTTCTAATTATAATATTAAGAATAAAATAATAAATTTCATCCAAAGACGTAGATATATGGAACGTATATGAATGTTAGTATTCTTTATATACCTACTTTGGGACATTTAATTAGTATTATTAAAATAAAAAAGTATTATTCCATTATACCTGTATATAAAATAGGAAATATTAAACAGTGAAAATATATTGTAAATAGAATGAGCCTTAACTTAAAAGCATAATAGTTTATTAAACAAGAGTATAGCAGGCCTGTAAGGGTCCAGCCCTTCAGAACTAGAACAGTTTAAAATACAGTTTTATTCGTGCTTAGTGATTTATAAGAATGACTGCTTTCTTTTAAAGCCAAAATTGTACATAAAACAATAGTACGTTAATATTTGAAATATCAAAACACACTTCATGGTGTGAGTTAATAATTATTTACGATGACGTCATCAAAACATTATTAAAGGACGATTATTGTAATATGGTTATAAGAGGTCACAGTCCACCCGGTACAGGCACGGCTCTAATTAATATTTATTCAATTGTAATAAACTCACTTGATATTTGCTACAAGCAATGGGTGCTATTAAAAAATGTCCGTAAAAGTTTTTAGATTATATTGTCTTCTATATTGTGTAACTATTTCAGTTCCTTTTTTTTATATAGTTTTTGTGAAAATATTTATCAGCAACCACTGTTTTTGCAATGTCATACATTTTAATCATCAAACTATTGAACGGTAAATGAAAATGTTTCGACAAGTCAAAAGTTTCAAAACGAACAGAAATTTTTTTTTAGTTTGCAGAAATCGAACGAGCGTCGTAATTGTGATTCTTTGTTATTTTATTTGACGACGAAGCATTGTTCAAAATCTTCTTTATTTCGCTTAATTTGTTGCTTATCTGTCGAAATTGGACAAAGTTGAATAGAGACGTTTTAAGAACAACAATAACTAAATTAGTATTACAATTATATATTGAATCGATAAAAATATTTCTTCATTCAATTAATACTTAATTAACTATATGGTTATAAGGAAAAAAGGCAACCGAGGAGGACGTGGATGAAGTGACTGAAAAATGATATGTCAAAGAAGGAAGTCTATATGTACTGGGATGATGATTGATAGATGAGCGGGGACGGAATATTGTGCTGACCCCACATAATTAGGATAAGGGTCGAGTAGACAACTTGATATATATGTTTTAATTTACACGCTTATGTATCCAACACAGTAGTATTATTAAATAATTAAACGTATTTTATTTTTCGTAAAGAAACACCCGCTATGGGTGTTCATTCTCAATAATCTTAATAGATTTTACTTAATTATTCCACTTATCAATCAAATAAGTTACTAAGTTCCACGTGTCGTTTTACAATCTAAACCAAAAGTTATATATAGTTAATAAAATAGCTAACAGGCGCCTCCACCGACACGACATTCAGTACGCGATATAGTTCAAATTAAACACTTAATAAACTGGTATATTGTTTTAATTAAGATGCAAATCAGAAAGGATGAGCACCTTCACAAAAATACAGCTTTAATATTCCGATAGCACTTTCGATACTATCTAGTTCCTAGCTCGGTACGTGTCACACAACTGTGAGCCACGAGCCGATAGACTCCGCTCAGAGGCGCGCCGAGTATTGAAGCTTTCCCCTGGAATAAACAATACCGCGATGTAGAAACTAACAACGCCATCTGTTAGCGAAGCTTGGAACAAGACGGTATGTGGAGTGTGGACATTCATTCAGATATTACTTTAATCAAATAATCAGTACATATTTTAGTGTTTGAAAGTGTGTGAATTGTGTAAATGTTTTTTATAAAATCAATACACGTTTTTATAAGGTTAATAAGTATTATTAAGTATCTTGTTTGTTAAACATTTACAATAAACAAAATATACGAACAGGTCTATTAGCTGTCAGAAAACATCTTCATATTTTTTTATGGCGTACAATAAATATGTCCTGGGAAAGAAAATACACACATATTTCATTTCGTCGCCATGCAACAACACGGTTATAGACTATTTATGCACAGAGGCATCCTTCGTTTTATAAAATATACAATTACCGAAATGTATTATGTTAGCAGTTTAATATATTATTCGTACGCATGCAGTATACAACGAATATGTTTAATATTAATTTAAATGACATAAGTAAATTAATCGTTGACAACATCAAATCCAAATGTAACCAATATGTGTTTGTTTTAACGTAGTGTCAGTGAAACATGTCGATTCAAGACAAGTATAAAAGGAATAATCATTTGATTTGAAGACTAATTTGATACTGTCTAATTCAGGAAAGCACTAATTATAATATATAATAATATATTATAATACATACAACAGGGCACATCCCACACACACTACGACGACCTCGACCCACATATACATAGCTAGGTTCGCTTCAATCTGTCTCGATATATTGCACCCCCTGCCCCCCCCCCCCCCCTCCCCTGTTTATAGACTGTAATATATATATTTCATTTTAAATTGAAAAATGACGAAATTTCATAGTTGCATTTCCTATTTAACGTCTAACGATAGAATCTCCAAAGAGAATTATTAAAAGTAAATCATAAATGTTCCATTATCCGGAGTTGGGCTGGGCATTAATGACGTCTTTTTATATAATATTTAGTTTCGTTAATGTTTTTAATTCACACACGAAACCATTTAAAAAATGCTCTTCTGTGTCAAAACTAAATAAATGTTTTAATTTTATTTTATATTCACAAATACTAATTTGACAAGTAAATAATAATTGGTAGGTGTTGTCTCTGCGGCGCGGAGTCCTGTGTACCTGAGAGAATGTTTGGTTAGGTCGTGCGTCAAACAAATCGTAAAAACAACATTCACTGCGATTTATGAGATTATTTATTTCGGCTGTAACATTATAATAAATATTTCCAATTATAATAAAATAAAAATAAAATATCAAAACAAATTAAATGATATTTATGATATTTATGATATTTTTTATTTACTTTTAAGGCAAATCATCCTTTTAATTTAAAATAAAAAACGTGAGAAGGAAATGAAATCAGTCGGTAGTTGAGTTCTCCTTCAGTCGATTCAGAATTTTTCAAGTTCCGAATTTTAAAATTACTATGAAATCATTGATTTTCTTTCAGTAGGTTAAATAAATCTTCTTCTTGAATTAGTATATATTATATTTTAGCTGTGAAATATATTTATTATTGACTTTCATAAGAATCTATAAAATGGATATTATTGTAGAATTATTTATTTTTGTCCGATCATATAAAAGGTTAATGAATTTTGAATATCCAACTTCTTACCAACTTGTTGAATAGTTCTCTCAGGGCTGTTGTTGGCGTCACTGATATCTACTTACTGGTTTTATTTTGATGTCAGCAAAACATTACCAACCTGAAAGAAAATACAATTTATCATTATAAAAGTCAACAAAATGAAGGCTTATTTTATTATTTTGTAACAGTTATTTTTAATAACGATTATAATTGCTTATGTTTTTAGCAAAACCAGAAAATATTTTAGTCTTAAGAATATTGTATCATATTAACGGAATGTATTTTTAAAATACGTCAAGCCTGTCTATCTCACTGACACAGCACTGACCTTGAATATGTTCAACGTCTGTAAAATGTAAATATTCCTGTAGAACTGTTAAAAATAAGTTCTCCTTCATAGAACTCCTTTATAAACCGATTTGAGGCATACGAGTATAAAGAAAGCATTCATTCTTTTAAGTCACTAATTAGGAATAAAACAAGATAGCTTTTCTTCTTAAAATTTCCTAAAACAGTGAAAGTTTTTGGTGATCACGGTGTGCTGTATATCTCGGCATGTTGGTAGTCATGATATTTCCATTTGTGCCAACAATAAAACGTAACAAGGGCGGGAGCCGGCAGCACGATATCAATCAGACACACAGGTGACGGCGCTGCGGAATACATTAGACGATGTAACGAGACACTTTTTATGTTCTGGTTGAAGGTTTTACGACAGAGGGACTTCGGCTTCGTTATTTTTACTTTATACCAAGGTGTGTCAATGTAACGGACGATCTTATTACGAAATACTGACGATACTTGGCCTCATTGTGTGTACTCTCGTTGTAAGAACAAATATGAGCTAGATTTCATTAGGTATTAAAACATACTTAGTACTTAAATTATTAGTATGAGTCATTTTGTAGCTATTGTTTGTATTAATAGGAGTACAGCGCCACCTGGCGGTTTTTAGAATAGCCAATTAAATGAACATAAATAAAAACAAATAAATTAAAACAGACCGTAAGGTACAGGACAGCTAGTAATGGTTACTAAATAATACGATATATATAAACGTATCGTATTTATTACTTAAATCATATTTAAATATTTCTTACGAAACAAAAATGTTGATCGTTGGTTGAGGTCGAATCCATTTTAAAATATAATTACGTTTTATTAACTAAAGTGAAATAAACACGTAATGTAATGTTACTCAGGATAAAAACTATTTTGTAAATGACAATTCTATTAATTTATGTCTGTAATAAACTAAAAACTTAACTTTTATTTTATTTGTCGTCGTATTTCTTGTTGTAAGCTATCGTAAAACACGATGGAATTACTAAACGCCGTTAAATAAATCACTACTTCTGTATATTTATTAAAACTACGGCTTAAACAGGACATTATAATGTAATACATATTATGTCCCTTTTTTATTAACATATACTTTTAAAAAACTACATAGTTTTTCTTTTTCTTTTCTTATATATTTTTTAAAGTCTATTCGAGCAAGATGGTTGTTTTTCAATATATAAAGAATATTTATCTCATAACGTAAAGCGGCTTCTAGTAAAGAACAAAGCAATATTATACACCTAGTCTAATGATCTAGAATATAAAACCGCAATGAGCTTACCGACGCTGTCGATGTAATTTAAATAACGTGCACCTTTTATAATTATACTTGCAAATTATATTATATAAAATGAGTGATTTAAAATGACTGAATTTATTATTAAATGTTATATTATTACCACCTTTTTCATGTTATAACCATCTAATAAATATATTATAATACATTTGTATTACATTTGGTTTCTGGGAGGATTGGAGTCAAAAATGTTTGTCAGTTCAACAAGAGTGAGTGAGAGAGTGATTGTCTATCGTGTCATGGGATTTGACAGCAAATTATAACTTTTTAATATTAATTAGTCCTCGAGAAACTAGTGAAGTATATTAAAGTAACATTTTACTGATAAATATAAAACAGATATATCTGTGCAAGTTTGTTATGATCTTATAAATATGTTTTCAAGTTGGTTCAAACTAAATGTGTAATGCAACAGAATTTTCCGCAACGAAGCTCTTGTGTGGAGTAAGAAGAAAGAGACAGGTGTATTCCTATCTCACCTGGATTTCTAGACCTTTCTAACAATATAGAAGATTGTATAGAAAATTAAATGTAACCACATTGTCGGATATTTCATTTTAGAAATTCAATATAGGATTGTAGGAATTTAAAAATCCTATTATAACAAGGACTATGAAACATGTTAAGATTATTTCAATTTTAAATAAATATACAATAAAACTAAACTAATACGGGCGGGGATTTGAAACCGTGGTCTCTGGGAACCGGGCTGTATCAGTTTATTTTATTTATTAAAAGCTATTTCATCCAGCTAAATTAAATCAATGGCTCTTTTCAGTTAATGAGAACGACAGTGGTATGACACATGTCCGCTGTCACGAGCTCAATGAGAATGAGTCTCAATAATTATTAAATTCCTTTTATTTTCTTTAATTTCACCCGATTTCTTTAATTGTAAAAAAACCTTTTATTTTTCTGTCATTATGGAAGGTTTGATAGCTGATATTCATGATTACGGCAAACCGACAAATGACATGTCTGGTAAACTATGATGGAACACGATCAAAGCTTCCTATATCGATATTAAAAACTACTATGTATATATTAACTATTATTATATTATTCCTTACTTGGTTTGAATAAACTAGAATTTGAAACAAAAGTCTTATCCATATGTTTATTTTCTTTTACTTGAGATGTGTTCCTCATGGACGACGGGCTCAAAGTAATGGTTCGTACCTTTATGGTTCCGTCATTTATAAAGTAGGTAATATTATTTTGACGTATAAGTGATGTAAAAGGAATTATTAATAACATGTGTTAGAACAAAAGACGTCTTGTAGGAGATGAGTTTGTACGAAAACAAAAACAATTTTAAATGTACATGTGCTCTAAACTGGCTCTTTCTTGGCTACGTTAAGATAACATGTAAGAGAATTCGTAAAGTTTAGGGACGGAGTTGAATGCTGATTTCCCCGTCTAGTGGCTTCAAGATTTATCTTCGAAGCCGCTGAACCCGCCGATGAACTCACAAAGAACTCTTTTTAATAGTATTAAAATGTCTATCTCTTTCACTTCAAAGAAGACATACCGCACTTATCAGAGTGAGTTGATGAGTACTCTTACTGTACATATATTACTATTTCTTAACTAAACTAGAGTTGAAATTTTGCATTTTTTTAGATTCTTTAACATGTAGTCTATTTTTGTAGTTTGTGTGTCACGTGTCAATGGAAAAGTACCTTAATATATATAAAATATATGAATATATGAAAACGCTAAATATTATGGCATTTTTTTTAGCAAAAATAATAAACAAGCTTTTATTAATACAAATATTAATATAGATTTTGTAATATCATATTTTAACATTTATTATATATTTAAGAATATATAATGTATTTTCAATACGTAGCTAAAGTTTAACTGAATTTAACGCAGATGTATTTTGAAGCGGTCAGCCACTTCCTATCTACGAGACGGAGCGAGACGACTTTGAGAAATTGTTAGCTGCCAATTTGTCTTGATCATTGCTGATGGATAAATCTTCTACAATGGAACAAAAATTGAGAAATGTATCTATTTGTCTTCCAACGTCTTAAACGTTTGGACGTTTTTGTATTTCTTGCTACGTTTTATAACATCAGCTGGGAAAATATTTTATGTTTAATGGAATCATTAAAATTTCTATCATCATTTATATTATACTATACGTATTGTAATATAATTGTACAATTTACAACATACATATGTTTATTATATAAAGTAAGTAGTAAAGGTACAACTGTATCTTTCATAAAAAAGATATATAAAAATAACTCGCAGATGCAGAAAGGAATTCCATGAATCTTTTCTCAGATTGTCTGAGGTAATAAAGACAAACGGAAAAGACAAAAGCTGAACCGAATCCGGAACTTAATAATAGATATTCAAGCTTTTTCTAAGAATTGTGTAGGTTCTAAAAAATTTACGTTTCGTACGTATTAAACAGAGGGTTTCCTGGAAGACGCGGGTTCGAATCCCAGCCCTTATTTATTTATTTTTCATTGTATATTTATGTTATAATTTAAATAAGCGTGGTATGGCTATAACTGTATAGATATTTTGTGTAGATTTAATATTAGATCAAGAAGAATCAGACACAACAGTCAGACATCACATAGTAAATGATGTTACTAAAGACGACCCTATCTCTAATTATAGAACGAACAAACAATTCAAACTTTTAAGATAATATCATTGGCGAAGTGCTCGAGCACTTAACCAATTAGTTTATCTTGAACTATTAATTAAATGTTTAAAAGACGTTTATCATCGAATTTTAACAATTTAAAAATATTTGTTCAAAATGTTCCTATATTACGTTAATAACCTCTTAATATAATATTAGCTACTGTTATTGAACATTTATCTTTGAATCACTTGTTAATTTTCTAATTAGAGGCTTGCTTTAGATATATTTTAAAGTAGATTAAACATCGTTAAAATAAACAGTTGTTGGCAACACTTTGATTGCTGAGGTTTAATGTTGGCAGCGTTGTGTAACTTCGCGCCAACGCGACGTCACGTCCGGTGTGACCAAATCGTTGTTGTCAAATTCAAAACGGCACTTTGATGCCCTCATTTCACTATACAATCTAAGCAACACTATCTCAACTAGCGTACATCGCATCGCATAGTGCAATGGCTGTTAGTTAGAGTTTGCTTTTTTCAAATACGTGGAGATGCCTACTTACTACTTTTCAAGATCCAATAGTGCCATTTAAATTGAATAATGAAATGGGTGCATTTGTTTGAACGACGAGACTCCTCGTCCTTCATAAAGGTACAGTAGTTATTTGTGTGTAGTTTAATTAGTCATGATACTCTATATGTACCGTACTAATCAGAGCTGTTTAATTAAACCTCGAGCTGAGATAATTAATAAACATTTTACACCTTAATTAAGCATCTTTAATATATTTATGATTGTTCGATATAAGCATTCCTAAAATAACAAATAGTCTCTAGGGTAGGAATCCTAATGAAATCTACTTAGGTATAGTATATTATACTTATATTTACCCGGCTGTATTCACGTAGAAATTAAATCGGAATGTGCTCGACTAGTTTCGAAACCGTTCGGGATCCTTAATCATGAGCTCTGAGCGTGTCGGACTCAGAGCTCAGAGCTCATGATTCGGGACCCCGAACGGGTTCGAAACTAGTCGGGCACATTCCGATTTAATTTCTACGTGAATACAGCCGGGTAAATATAAGTATAATTGTCATGGTTCACGAAAGTTTAAATATAAAAAGGTATAGTATATTTTAAAATAGTCAAGTCTTCAACATTAGAGGAGCTGTCAAAAATATGTCATGTTATTGAGTTTTAAAGTACTTTATCAAATAATTAAGTCAAGAAACACTCATAACTTTATGAGCAACTACTCGTAGGTAACAGATTTAGAGTTCTTAATTAAATTTTAAATTAAACTTTCTAATTTAGATAGCAAAATATGAAATATCATGAAAGTTTATGTAAAATATTTCGGAATATAAAGAAGGTCCGTGAAGTAGCCCGGCGCCATCATAACCGAGCTGTCAAATAACAACACCATAGAGGGGATAGACCAGTGTGATGAAGTCCTGCCATGACGGTATGAAGTCAAGTCAAGCTGTGGTCGAGACCTACCACTTCTGTCTCAACGGTGGTGGAACTCAATGAGAGAACTCAGAACAGAAAGCGGTGTTAAACAATTCTGATTAACTAATAATTTAGTTTTTCTAAAGGTACTTAAGACCGCACGATAAATACTCATCAGTACTTGGTTATTTTAAAACAGGTTATAACCGAATTACACATAGAGTTATAACATGAAAAGAATCTAATAAAAATAGCTTTTAACATTTAAAAAAACTATGAATTATGAAGGATATTTCATATTTTCTTATATGAATAAACTATAATCAATTTAAAAGCTAACTGAGATCTCATGGGTATTAGTTAAATTAATAAAAGTCGAACCAAGTCAAGTTGGCGGAGTTCCATGAAATTAAGTTTTTGGTATAAAGTTTAACATATCCTGGAATTGAAAATCCTAACTTAGCAGCTGTCGAGTACCATTCGTAGTATACAGCTGGAAATTTTAATAACAGCTTTATTAAAGCCAGCTTGTTTTACAGCCACGTACAGTTTTCATACATTTTGATGTTATTGTTATTTATTCAAATATACCAAATCTTTATTCTGATTTAAGACATAGTTTACAATAAAAAAAAATGAATATGTCATGACTCGATTTATTTAATTATTGAGCGCGATGTCTTTTCTAACATATTGTTATAAATTAGGTCTTTCAGATTTGTAAATGTCGAGTTGTTAATACACAAGTAAACAGAGAGGCAGAGAAACGTAAAAATAAAATAGAATAAATACATACAATAGATATATATAGTATATAGTATATTTTATGATTCATGTTTTTGGAAAGTACTATTATTATAGTCGTTATTATCACACGTTCGAATAGTTTTTTTAAGTCACATGACAACGTAACACGACAAACTGACAGACATCTTCAGTTATTAGACTTCTTCTAACACGATTGACGTAAACTGTAAAGCTTTTAAAATGTAGCTCTACTTATAATTATGAAACCTAGATATATAAAAAAATAAATATTATTTAACAATAATATATTCTTATTGTGTTCCAAACAGAAAAATATAGAGAGAGCAATATTTTAATGTTAGGACAAGACACATATAAATATAAAATTAAATATATGTCATTATTATACTGAATTACTTTTTATACGTGAGACTAATTACGAAAGTAAATTGTAAATTATTATTCAGAGTTCAAACAGAGCTAAAAACTTTGGCAAGCTTATCGATATTAGTAAATATTTTTGTTTCTTATGAATATGATATTTCTTTAGTATAAGAAACATACTGTAGGTATGTTTGTTATACTAACATACATTAACTTCGTGTTAAAATTAGTAAATTTAACTTAATTATTTACTTTAAACAGACAAAAAGTATTTCGGGTCAGTTAACATTTGCTCACACAAACTTGTTATCAAAGAACTTAAACTTGAAACAAAGAGGTTATCAAGAAAATGAAAAGCAACAGCTAAAGCCACACATTTGTTTCTTAAATAAGTTATTCTTAAATTGTTTGAATAAAGTTATAATAGTGTGTATAGAAATAATAAATAAATATAATAAAAATAATATAATTTAGTTTTAAAATATACTTTTAATTTCATATTGTAGTCGACGAACAAGCTTAATGATTTCACTGTTAATTATTATATTTATAATATTATTGTATTATTTGAACAATATTAATATCACCTTATAATAAGAAAAAATGAAAAATAACAAGAGTATGATAAATTCAATACAAAGTAAGTTAAGACTCAAACATAAGCAAGCTAAAGATGTAACTCGCAGGATTTGACAAAGGTCAAAGTTTACATTGTGACAAGACTGTGTTTGTTCTGTCTGTATTCAAGTAAAATAGGGTTACAAGTAATTGTGAAGTGCAACAGACTTCTCTAACTGCCGTTGAATTACAGACAAATACACACACACTTTCCTTTTTGTTTTAGAATGCTTTGTGCTTGATTGAATGATTGAAACATATTTTTATAACATTTATTTCGTTCCCTTGTAATGAGAGAAAAAATAATCTTATTCTTTAAGTACTTCTTAGTTATATATAGACACAATTAATATTTGTAAGCCAGTTCAATAATTATAAAACGTAACTAAACAAACAAACACATTTTAGGTACCTACTTTAATTATTATATCACACACTTTAGTAATTCAAGTTTTTCACTGTCACAAAACTTTCCCCTAATATTCTCCTCTCCCAAGTTTTGATTTAATATTTACTTTTATCTGCAAATGATATCTTCCTAAAGAATTATTTCCATACAAACTGTTAGAACCATTCCGACCAGACAATAAAAACGTCACGATGACTCGACTCGTGTGACGTATAGTGTCACTCCTACTGACGCGAGTACGCCCAGTACTGCGCTATTAAATGCAGGAGAATTCAAAGATCACAGGCGCGTCAAGTTTTCTCTCTACTAGTTTTGGCAAAAGCCCGTAAAGTCGTTCTTTCATTATGAAATATATTGAAGTATATAAAATAAAAGGGTGACTCTCTATCGTAGGGCAGTGTAGCGTAATATTCGTAATTGAATGAACAGTGGTTTGAGACCGGTCAGTTTGATTCAACATTTGTGAGATAAAACATTGTATAATAACAAGTATTAAGACTACAAAACTTAGAATAAATTCAGTGATAACACAGCGTACAGCCAAATACAAAGAAATAGGAATATTCATTGAGTTCGTTGTCGTTTCTTTTTTTTAGATCTACTCTTATATAGAACTAGAGCTTGAGGTTTCATCATTTTAACGACTGTTTGAAATATACATATGTAGCTTTGTGTTTTCTAGCTCTAAATAATACAGACTAAGTTGTCTAATAAATTGGCTACAGGTTCTAGTTTAGAAAGCTTTGATCCGTTGTGATCGTAAAGTAATTTTGGATTCAAATTGAATTCAAATTGAATTTCTACTAAATGTGTATTCAAGCGGTCAATTGCTGCTTATCTTCGAATCCAGGCCAAACTAGTTCGTGTTTGTCGAGTCGTCTTGATCAATGGCTAATAGAAAGGTAAAAAATACATTTCTCTCCATTTATCCGTACTCAGATGTCTTACCGGTTATAAAGTATGTGTAGTAGAACCAATAATTTATTATATTTCATTTTTTCTAGCAAAGCATATTTTTGACACAGACATCTAACATTTATGTTTCCAAAATAACTTGTCTTACTGAATATAAAGACAATCTACTTTATGCGTTTATGCTGGATGAACAGAGACGGCATAATTAATAATAATTTCAGTAGATAAGTCTTCAGCGAGGATCTGAAGTGAAAGCGGTTTTCAAATATTTAATTAAATTGAGATTTCAACTATTTAATAAAATTGAACTTTGAGAATTATCTCATTGAATTATTTGTATATTTATAACTACAAGTGAATATTCTCAATAAATAATGATGAAACATCAGGACCTTTTACAGTTCAGCCTCAGAGGTCGCAGCTGTAAGTCCAGCTCATATGCATGAATTATCATTAAATTCTTATCGACATTTTAAGTTTATAAGAATTGGAAATAATAACTATAATAGTAGACAGTTTTATTACTTTCTGTCCAAAGGTAGTTGTGAATTCGAAGACACTTCAAAGTTTGAAGTTAATGGACAGAGAGCCAATACACTTTTTCGGCCCAAAACTAATTAGTCCATTTCTTCCAAATGTTCTGTTGTTGAATTTAATTTGTTTCATTTTTAAATTAAATTAGAAAGAAGTTTGTTTTGATGATAACTATTAATGGTTTCAATTATTGAACTTACATTTAGAGAGATGTTATTTTACAACTCTCTAGAATTTAATTTATCTGATAGATAGTTGATATTTATAATATCTTGGAAGATAAGTATAAGATTTATAACAAAAAGTCAAAAGTTCTTTAAAATACTGAAATAAAAGTGCCATTACAATGAATTCGCCTTATTCTATTATGTATATATTTGAAAAGAAAAACATCTGATAAAATATATGACCCATGGGTGTTAGTGACAAGTTAGTGTTAGATACAAAGTGAACGTCAGACAATTAACGGCTGTTAATACGGCTCGATTAGTTTACTTTAGTTATTTCCATAGTATTTTGTCTTACGGAATTTTATTGTGGCTCAGTGCTACTGAAATAAATTATGTATTTATTTTACAAAAAGGAGCTGTGCGGGCTATTTTTAACTTAAAAGCTAGAGATTCCCTGAGAGATGTTTTTAAAGAAATAGGTATTCTTACGGTCGTTTCTCAATAAATATATCTCATATTTAATAACATATTATTTGTTCGTCACAATTTGGATACATATGTAAAAAATTGTGACAGACACGCTATAAATACAAGAAAAAAAAAAAACTCTCAACGCGGAAATATCGTCTTCAAAAAGTTAAGAAATCCTTTATGGGTTTGAGTATATATATAGTATATATGCATATAATAAGGTTCCACAAGATAGCTTAGACCTTTCTTTTTTTGCTTTTAAATGTAAAATTAAAAGTTTACTCTTAAAAAAGCTTATTATAGCCTACAGGAGTTTTTAGTTGATCGTATTTCGATTAACTAAAAGGTTAGGTTGTGGAACTTTGCTTGTTGAATCATTTGTGGGATACTCTAACGTATACATCAAACATTGTTAAATTGATTTTTAAAAAAAAAGAGCAACTGTTGAGTTTCTGGCCAGCTCTTCTCAGCAGAGCCGCATTCCGAGCTGGTGGTAGCTTACTCACGGACTGACATACTGACATACTATACTGATATTTTTTAATGTAATGTAATGTAATTGACGATTCAAAGGTGCATGAAAATGCCTACTTGAATAAAGATATTTTTGAATTTGAATTTGAACGAAGGTTAATTGATCCTTGTAAACTAACTTTTCCCTGAGTTAAAGGTAGTTGGTTCGACTTCTGTTGGTGATCCATTGATTATTTTGAGTCTAAGTGTGTAAAACCTTACAATAGTGTGTTATTGATATGGAATATGTTTTCTCAATATTTAAAAGTATTTAAGATCTAAATAAATAAAATACCGTGATAAATATATAAAATGTTCACAAACAATATAGATAGATAAATCTTATCATCTAAAAGACTAGAGTGCAAACCCGGGTAAAACCGAGCGTCGTAAAATAGTTTCTCGACTGGAGTAGCATTGGCTTGGTTATAAGGGAGGCAGTTAAAAGTAGTCTGTGGATGTTAGCTTTGAATACGTGTATTTTAATACCATACTAGTTACAGATATTGTGTTACTTTTCATTCGTATCATTTAATGTTTATTTGCTTTCCGATATTTAAGAGATAGAATTCATTACGTGTTGATTTAATATTTTGTTAATTATTTTTAAACGCAATAGTTTAATTGAATGAATGTATTTGGTATCTTCGTATAGTAGTTACACAATCAATCAGTGCTATATTGGTCGGATGACTAATTACAAATACATTCAATTTACCGTCCGCTGTAATGTCATTTCAGTTAAATGTGTAATTAAGGTATTATTACAGGTGAATTGAAATATTTAATTAATATAAATTAATATTTGAATACTATTATATTTACAAACATTATAAGTAATGTGAAAGACACTAATTATATATCTTTATGTCTGTCTGTCTTAGAATATAAAAACAAAACCTTGTTAGGTTAAGGAAAATAACCGTACAGCCTTCTGACCTATGATCTTCTGCCAAATTATAAGGGTACTTCCCGGCTGGTTGAAACGATAATATGACTTCGGTCGTGAGCTTTATAAAACATTAGGTTAATGGTGACCGCAGCTGCTGCGGTTAAAGATCTCGCCATTCGTTCATATCATATTATAAATCATCTATTTGGTATAAAAAGATTTTAAGTGAATCATTTTAATAGTTTGATGACAATCACGTTATAATATAAAGAAGTAATTTGACTCAATATTCGTTTCATACCAGAGTATGGTAATTTAAATTGATCTTGAATTTTCCTCAAGTGAATATTGGATATTGAAGATATTATAATGAAATATGGTTTAACATATTATTAAAAAGAACCGATGTATTTTGACTATTACTTAGCATGTGATGTGAATGATATTATAATATGACTTCTCTTATATATTGGGTATTAGAAAAGTCACATCATGAAGCCACGACAAAATGTAAATGTTTGTCGTCATCTCCTTCTATTGGCTCGGTTGCTCTCTGATCGCTGTCGGTATAGTTGTCTGTTTCAAAGGTTTATTGAATGACAGAAAGAACGGTATCACATTCTTTGCTTGGCTCGACCAATCTTCAATTGAATATTTATAAACCTTGTTCTATTTTTATAAATTTGTGTCATCCAAAATTCGACATTGATAAGTTATTTACCATTGATCTGAAATGAGCTGGCAACTTAGCGATATTTCCTTTGGTTATTTTTAAAAAATCATATATATAGTAGGTTTTATTATATAAGTAAAAAATATATAGTAATTACATTAATTTATTTAAGGCACTGATGAAACTGAAATAAGTCAGAGTTTATTTTGGAATTAACACATCTTTCTGAATTCAACGAAACAGTGAAAAGACATTTATCGCAGATAAATTAAAATATCACAATTACTTAACGTCAAAAGGTTCATTTATTTGTGTGTTATTAGTGTTCTGGAGTAAAGTTTACTTTTGAAAACCATTTAATTGGATCAGCCCAGACACTTGTAAAATAAAAATATATATAAAATTGTCTATAAACATGTTTCTCTTCTCCTGTCGTCTTACTTCAACAGGTTCGAGTTCTGGTCGTGTTAGTAAAATTGTCACTGTTAATAGGTTTGTACATATTAGGATTTTAGAAATAAACCTAATAACTTGAGCTCCAATAGATGTGATAACACCAAGACAAATAACGTCACGTTAGTTCAGTTAGCTATCAACTCTATATAACAATGTCACTAATATGTCTGCGACATTACTTTCAATATTGTTTTTTACCAACAGTTAAACTGTGCTAAGGTCATATATGTATAGTGTATACATTGTTTTACAAAAAAAGATAAAGTATATGTGAAGCAATATTTAAGATGAAACACACATGATATATGAAATTAGGTTAAATACTGAATGACTTGTTATTCATAAGATTGATTATAAAAGTAAATTCTTAATTAATATTCGAAGCAAATTCATACAAAGTTTGACTTCAGCGGCATTAGCTTGGCAAGTTTATAACGATATGACTATAGCCTGTTTCTGTGTCGGTTAGTATGGCAAGGGGTTCTTCACAATAAAATTCGATTTTTTAAACGATTATATATCAATATATATTTGAATATACCAATATAAAAAAAGATTAAATAATATATAGATATTATTTTAAAATTAATATGAAAAAAAAAAATTACTAAGAACAAAAGGTTGAATAATTTTTTTAAAACTTATCCCTTTATTAATATTTATATCGGTATTTAATATAACAGTTCAAGATGTGAGTCCGCCTCGCTCCGAGCTCATGAGTAAAACCCTTCATACATTCGAAACTAGTCGGGCGGATTCCGACGTAATTGACGTGAGTACAGCCGGGTCTATACTGAATATATATAAAAGTCATAACTGATCACGAATTTAGTAATAAATCATTCATATAATTTAATTGTTATTTGTATCACAAAACCATTTGAAAGAAAATACTTAAGCTACGTAATAAAGCATACATATTTGAACATAGAGATATTATCAAATATCATAAAACAGTATAAGGCAACTTGTGTTTCATTAAACTGTTACTATTGTTAAACGGCACTAAATCATACACATTCTGAAAACTTAATTTGTCATATCAGGTTTGTAATCTATTTATATAATATATATTTTATATTATTTGACACACTTTGGTAATACAAGTTTTTCATTGTCACAAAACTTTCTCCCAATATTCTCCTCTCACAAGTTTTGATTTAATATTAACTTAATTAATTAATTAAATTTAAACTACATTTAAGAATTATCTCATTGAATATTTTATTGTATTAAATAAATAATGATGCCAAATCAAGACCTTTTAGAGTTCACCCTCCAAGGTCGCAGTTGTAAGTCCAGTTCATATACTTGAATTATCATTAAATTCTTATCGACATTTTAAGTTTATAAGAATTGGAAGAATAACTATAATAGAAGACAGTTTTATTACTTTCTGTCCAAAGGTAGTTGTGAATTCGAAGACACTTCAAAGTTTGAAGTTAATGGACAGAGAGCCAATACACTTTTTCGGCCCAAAACTAATTAGTCCATTTCTTCCAAATGTTCTGTTGTTGAATTTAATTTGTTTCATTTTTAAATTAAATTAGAAAGAAGTTTGTTTTGATGATAACTATTAATGGTTTCAATTATTGAACTTACATTAAAGAAATGTACAACTCTTTAGAATTTAATTTATCTGATAGATAGTTGATATTTATAATATCTTGGAAGATAAGTATCAGATTTATGACAAAAAGTCAAAAGTGTCTGTTCTTTAAAATACTGAAATAAAAGTGCCATTACAATGAATTCGCCTTATTCTATTATGTATATATTTGAAAAGAAAAACATCTGAAAAAATATACGACCCGTGGGTGTTAGTGACAAGTTAGTGTTAGCTACAAAGTGAACAAAAGGTAAGTGATCTTGTAAACCAACTCTTCTTCGAGTGACTGTTGGATTAGTAAAAAGTGCTCTCGATCCCTGAGTTCAAGGTAGGTGGTTCGACTTCTTTTGTTGATCCGTGGATTATTCTGATTCTAAAAGTGTAAACCCTCACGACAGTGTGTGGAAAGCTTTTTATAATAAATATAAATCAGTATTTAATCTTTATTGAGGATATATCGTAAGTTATATAGTAGTTATAAGTAGGTTGAATTTGTAAAGTACACACAGTAAAATGTATACCGACCTATAAGGTATATTATATAAGTAATTGAATGAGTATTTTCATTATTTTCTCGAATTAGAAGAATAGGAAGGTTATTATGAAGGACATAGTAACAATGGCTCTTTAATATTAGACATATTTTTTTGAGAGATGGACCAGCCGTGTTCCATTAAAGAGACGAGCCATTAGCGCTCCGTTTTAAAAACAACTTAAATCATTGTTGTTTTTAAAATGGAGAGCTAATTCAAAAAAATATTTATTTTATTAAAAACATTAAAAATTAAATCAATAATTTGACAGGGTTATGGTATAATAACGTGGAAAGTGATTTTCAATATTTTAAAGTATTAAAGTAATTATTTGTACGGAAATAAATGAATACATAAAAAGTCCATAAACACTACAGACAAATTATCCTAATCATGTAAAAGACAGGAGTTCAGACCCGGGGAAAACCGAGCGTCATAAAATAGTTTTTCAACCCGAGCAGCATTGGCTCGGTTTAAAAAGGACGCAGCAAAAAGTAGTCAGTGCGTGCACGAGATTAAAATGTGACAGTTATATCTGGTTTCAAATAGAGGTTACCTTTGAAGTGTATTGTGATATTATATTAGTTACAGATATTGTGTTACTTTCATTAGTATTATTTAATGTTTATTTCCGATATTCAA
This sequence comes from Dircenna loreta, assembly GCA_963555665.1. Lineage (NCBI taxonomy): Eukaryota > Metazoa > Arthropoda > Insecta > Lepidoptera > Nymphalidae > Dircenna > Dircenna loreta. The sequence goes on from OY743095.1 coordinate 17,201,900, forward strand.
GAGACAGTATTCATTATAATTATGAACATGTTGATTTAATATTTTGTTAATTATTTTTAAACGCAATAGTTTAATTGAATGAATGTATTTGGTATCTTCGTATAGTAGTTAGACAATCAATCAGTGCTATATTGGTCGGATGACTAATTACAAATACATTCAATTTACCGTCCGCTGTAATGTCATTCCAGTTAAATGTGTAATTAAGGTATTAACTATTGCAGGTGAATTGAAATATGAAATTACAGACATTCTAAATGTGAAAGGTACTATGTCTGTATGTTTGTTTGTCTTAGAATAAGGATATATAACATTTTACAATAGTATATATTAGTTATAGTAATATACGGTTTGTCTGTATTTCACCCTTTTATATCCTATCTGAAAAGAATATATTAAAACTTGTTAAATTATCGTAAGAAAAATCCCTACCAGCTCCTGAACCGCGATCCCCCGCTTAACAATAAGGGTTCTCCACGGCTGGTAGAAATGGTCGTAATGGTGCGGTCGTGAGTTTTATAATATATTAGTTAGATGATGACTGCAGCTGTTGCCACTCCAGACCTCGCCGTCTCTTCTTACGAGTATCATAACATCAAAAGCCTTCATAAATCCTTAATTTGGTATAAAAAGGATTTTAAATGTGACATTCTTATAATTATTATACGACAATTAAATTATAATATAAAGAAGTCGTTTGACTCAATATTCGTTCCATAGCAGAGTATGGTAATTTAAATTGAGGTAGAATTTTCCTCCAGTGAATATTGGATATTGAAGATATAATGATGAACTATGGTTTAACATATTATTAAAAAGAACCAATGTATTGTGAATATTACTTAGCATGTAATGATATTATAATAGGATTTTTCCAACCCTCAACCAGCTTCAAATAGTTAATTAAAGAGAAAATGTAAATATTTGTCATCATCGCCATTGGCTCGGTTGTTGTGTTTTGAAAATTAATAGAAAATTATTAATAGTAGGTTCTTTTTACAAAAATTATTTTCTTCGTCAAATATAACACTACAACGATAAGTTATAAACGACAGATATGAGAAAAGCTTTCGAATCAACGAAATCATCTTTTTTATTTGTTTAAGCCATATTTAGAGTAGCTTTTATTAATTATTAGTAAAGAAATTAATAGTAAGTAATAACAATCTTTCCTTGAATAAATAAAACAATAATTTAATGGTCGATCATCAGGTTCAGCGCTAGCAGTGCGTCGTGCCTTTAAATCGATCGTTCGATCCCCGGACGTGGAAACTTATTTCGACTAGTGTTTGGTCAGTGAGTTGGTTCTGAACGTGTTGGAAAGCAAGCTCGTGAACCTTCCATCGTAATGAGGTATATAACCGCACTGTTGAAAATAAAATTAGTAAAGGTTTATCGTGTACTCAAGAAAATGTTGTGCTTCAAATTTCGGTTTGGATGAAAAGCTATTTACATAGCATATAAATCGCAGATAAATACAAATTTTACAATAGTTTTACGTCAAACGGTATTATGTAATTTAGGTAGTATGTAGAAAAGTTTACTTTTGAAAACCATTTGATACGAATATCCACAACACTAATAATAAAACTTGAAAAATTTAAAAATATATAAAAATCTTTTTTAAAATGTCTTTGTCTATAAACATGTTTCTGACGTTGTGCTTACTTACTTCAACAGGTTCGAGTCCTGGTCGTGTTGGTGAAGATGGCATTATTACTAGCAAACTATATTAAACCTATAACTGACAATGTTATTTTTTACTGCAAAAATACGATTATATCTAGAGTGTTAAATTCATAAACAAAGGCAAAATAGCTCAGTTAGCAACATGACGGCGACAAAATTATAGGTCGCCGATTTAAATCTTGCTCATTGACGTTGAATATTAAATAAAATATAGTTAATATTGTTTCATCGTTACTCAGAATATATTCTGTACATATAACAAAGTAGTGACGAGGCCAAATATATTGAACCTGAAAGAAAATATAGAATACATTTAATTGTTTTTTTCAGCCCAACGGAACCATAAAATCAAAATCAAAATCAAAAATATCTTTATTCAAGTAGGCATTTACATGCACTTTTGAATCGTCAATTACATTACATTACATTAAAAAAAAAAAAAAAATGTCAGTATGTCAGTCCGTAAGTAAGCTACCACCAGCTCGGAATGCTGCTCTGCTGAGAAGAGCTGGCCAGAAACTCAACAGTTGCTCTTTTTTTTTAAAAATCAATTTAACAATGTTTGATGTATACGTTAGAGTATCCCGCAAATGAGTCAACAAGCAAAGCTCCACAACCTAACCTTTTAGTTGACCGAAATACGATCAACCAAAAACTCCTGTATGCTATAATAAGCTTTTTTTAAGAGAATACTTTTAATTTTACATTTAAAAGCAAGAAAAGGAAGGTCTAAGATATCTTGTGGAACCTTATTATATATGCGTACACTCAAACCCATAAAGGATTTTTTAACTTTTTGAAGACGATATTTCCGCGTTGAGAGTTTATTTTTATTTCTTGTATTTATAGGGTGTCTGTCACTATTTTTTTCATATGTATCCAAATTGTGACGTACAAACAAGATGTTATTAAATATGTACTGAGAAACGACCGTAAGAATGCCTATTTCTTTAAAAACATCTCTCAGGGAATCTCTAGCTTTTAAATTTAAAATAGCCCGCACAGCTCTTTTTTGTAAAATAAATACAGAGTTTACTTCAGCAGCACTGCCCCACAATAAAATGCCGTAAGACAAAATACTATGGAAATAACTAAAATAAACTAATCGAGCCGTATTAACATCCGTTAATTGTCTTACTTTTTTAATTGCATAGACGGCGGAGCTGAGTTTGCCTGAGAGTGTTGAGAGATGGGGGTTCCACTGGAGCTTTTTATCTAGAGTTATACCTAGGAAAACTGTTGAGTTAGTTAGTTCCAGCACTTCATTGTTAAGGAGCAGGCTACAATTTTGATTTTTTACATTAGGAAGTGTAAACTCCATGCATTTAGTTTTCTTAGTATTTAAGACCAAATTATTAATTTCAAACCAATGAAGAACACGTGATAGAGCACTGTTAACTTCGTCATAATTAGTCCTATTACGCTCTACTTTAAAAATAAGTGAGGTATCATCAGCAAAAAGTACAATGTCACATAGACCTTTTACGAAAAAGGGCAGATCATTAATATATAATAAGAATAAAAAGGGGCCAAGAATAGATCCTTGTGGAACACCCATCTTTAGGTAAGAACCAGCCGATTTAGAATTATTTACATCAACCGTCTGGACTCTTTGATCAAGGTAGGAGGCAATAAGATCAAGCGCAACACTACGCACACCATAGTGGTTAAGTTTGCATAGCAATGTTTGATGGTCAACACAATCAAAAGCCTTGGATAAATCGCAAAACACCCCGATGGCATTCTGCGACTCTTCCCATGCGTTGTAAATGTGCTTAAGAAGCGTGGCACCCGCATCAGTTGTTGATTTGCCTTTGGTGAAACCATATTGTTCGCTATGATATTATTTCGCTATCATATTAGATCTTCTTCGTTTAATAATCTACCTAACAAAGAAATACTGAAATTTGAATAGTAAATTTTTGAATTTGAAGATAATAAATAATACGATTGTTTTCTTTTGGATATTTTATCAAATAAAAGGACAGACTGTATTTTTTGACTGTGGTTTTCAAGCTTATTCTGTTTTAGCACCTGTTTTATATTTATATTATTTTATTTATGTTTTTTGGACATTCATATTTTTTAAATCATACATTTGTGAAACAGTTACCTTTGCATTCATCGGGTCGTGAGATAAAATGACATACATCATGTAACTATATGAAATATAAGAATACCTCTGCTTTATTTAATATTAAATTGTATATAATGTTATACGTATAAAAGCAATACTTTTGTTATAAACTGTAGTTATTTTTTAATATAACAAGGTGATGCGGAGATACGAAAATCAATAACGAGAAGAATATTAATCTTCTTAAATTAATCTTAATAACATAAATGGCAAAGGATAATAAAACTCTTGAAACTCATCTCACTAATTCAAGACCCTTGTTGGTCTTATCAATCTAACCTAAGGATCATTCATTGTTTTTATATTTTCTAACATCGATGAAAACAATTCTAACATTATGAATAGTCCCGCCATTAGTCTAACTTATTTCATTAATAACTGCCATTGTTCTTATTTCTTTTCGTAATGTAGATGATAAATTATTTAATAATAGTCTTTATATCGTCTGTATCTTATTGGATAAATACGGAAAATATAAACGTTTTATTTATTGACGAATCTGTTTCTTTATTTGCCTTTTTGTAATTAGAGGTATTAATAATGAAATATAAATAATTCTTTATGAAAGTTATAATTTGAAATACCTATCTCCGCTAATATGTAAAGAGAGACAATGTTTAAGATTTTAATTAATTTGTCTGAGTGGTAAATGGGCTGACGGTACGTCTGAAGGTACTTGGTGATTTTGAATATGGACATTTGAAAATATAGATCCAAATGCGTTGTCACTCTTGAGAAATGAGTGAGGTGATGGAAGCTACGATAGTACCGGGAGGTGTGACTGCTGGCTCTCTTTAACTTACTTAGAAGACGTAGCTCTATCTCTATCTAATCTAGTAAACGGCGATGATTTGATTGATGATGATGATTGACTGACATACTGACATTTTTTTTTTTAATGTAATGTAATGTAATTGACGATTCAAAAGTGCATGTAAATGCCTACTTGAATAAAGATATTTTTGATTTTGATTTTGATTTTTGATGTTCTGTGAGGTTTGGATGTAGAAGGTAATTTTTTAAAGTATTTATCTAAAATATATATAAATGAACTATCGGCGTCTGTTATTTTAAAATTAAAAACATTTTTTGTGATGACGTATTATACAATGTAAGTCGATCAACAAACAGTAGAGCGAATGAGTTTCATTGACGGGTCAATTGTTGATTTAAGTTATAGTTACCGAACCACCGTCAAGACTAGTTAGTTACGGACAAATATTTGTAATGATTTAAACATTTTCCTTTACTTGCAATCTGTGAACATAAAATAACACAACAGACATAAAGACCGTACAGCGTTTGCAATCCACATTGTAGCGGTTACGACCGGGTAGCCGGGTAGTTGGGTAGCCGGGTAGCCGGCACTCGTAGATGGGCCGTAAAAGTTATTTTATGATGCTTGCGGATTCGGATTCCGTTCATGAAGGAGGTTTAAGAAAGAAAGGATTTGTTAGTTTTATCATCACGATAAGTGCATTGGATAGTCTTAAACAAAATACATACCAACTAGTATATATTAGATGAACGAGAAGACGATCGCAGTAGAACGCTCTGACAGGATTGTATCGGCGTGATTGGCCGTCACTCACGACATTGACAGATTTAAATCTAACTCTATGGAGATCAATATGAAGATTTAAATTTAATTTTAGTAATGTGAGTGAGTACCCGAGACTCAAAGTGGTTTGAATATTAAATATTTGGGACGCAGTATGAACACAGGTGGTCAATATACCGAAAATATATCCCTCATTATAAGGGCCTTGTGGTCTTCATAATTTTCACGTTACCGTTTCAAATAATAATATATAGAGCAGATTATTTATTATGTTATATATAAATGAGATATAAACAAAAATATGATGATTGTAGTTATTGTAAGAGAGAGCTACATTTACAATTTTACATATTTTACTTCTTTACGTTCTTTAAAACTACAGCTCTGATTAATTTTGAAGGAATAAATAAATAAAAGATTCAAATACCACAACCACATGTCGGTTACCGTTTCGTTTGTTATCTGGAACGTTTGTATTCCGCTTCCATTGTCATTTGGTGTATTGTAATAAGAACATGAAACGTTTATTTTTATATAAATATGAAACACTACGATATTTCCACATCGCATAATATTTATATTGTTATATGTGGTGAGAAATATTAACAAAATGTCAGCCATGTTAAGCTTTTGTAATTAGGTAATATGAAATATTCATCAAAACCTGCCCGTATTTATATTTTTTTGTTGAATATTATTTAAGTTATTGCTTATATAATGTCGTACTTTTTGTTATTTATATTTTTTAAAAAGATATAAAGTGATTTTGGTAATGCTATTTATTAGTTTCTTAAATTAATCATAAGAATACAGCGAACTAGTGAATACAAAGGTTATTTTTAAATATTTTATCTCCCACAGATTGATGTAAAAACTGAACAATGATAGATGTTAATGAGACGAAGCTTCTTAGCATTCCATGGATTCACCGTGCGGGTGCCGGGCCCATAGTGTTGCAGGGAGAGGAGTGCAAACAGCTCCTGGGACTTTTTTCTTTTTTTTTTATGTAATAAGAGGGCAAATGAGCGTTCGGATCACAGGTGTAAAGTGATCACCGCCGCCCACGAACTCTTGCAACGTCCGAGGAGTCACAAGAGCGTTGCCGGCCTTGGAGGTGGGTATAAACGCCTTTTTTGAAGTTACCCATGTCGTATCGATCTGGAAACACCGCCGAAGTCCATTCCAAATCTTTGTGGTAGGTGGAAAAAATGTTTTTGAAAACCGCACAGTAGAGGATCGCCACGCATCCAGGTGGTATTGCAGGCGATGTCGTGCTGTGCGGTGGTGAAATTCGGCGGCGGGCATCAGACTTGCGACCCAGGTGTAGGTTTAAGGGGCCCCTTTAAAATGCTCATTCACGCTCACCATCAACTGGTTGCGTTCCTCTCAATACCTAACCAAATTTGGAATGAACCTACCAATGCCGCCTTTGAAGTACGTTCTAGAAATGTACTGATGATAGTTCTAGAGAGGCCAAGAACTTTAAATAAGTTATAGAGAGATGTCGCTGTCATACCTTTCGCACCCACTTCTACCGCGTACAAATTAACTATATACCTATTTTTTTTTTATATTTAAACTTTCGTAAACCATGACTATTATATTTATATTTACCCGGCTGTATTCACGCAGAAACTAAATCGGAAAGTGCCCGCAGTTCGTAATACTTGTTTACTTTAATTGTGTGATCTTTGGGTATGTTAGTTTCCCACGGAACAGTAAGCTCCACAAGTATCACGCGCTTTAAGAACCCGTTTACGAAACAGATAGGTCGCAAATCACATTGATTACGCACACATACGCACCTATAGTCACGAAATAATGGCTACATGAAACAATTCTGATGGTTTGAATTTATTGATTTTTTATAATTATACTTTTAATAATTTAAATTACTTTGAAATTATTTTTTTACGTCAAATATTATATATTTTATTATATGATATTAGTATTGTTTGTGACCTGAAGGTCCAAACGTTGAATGCTGCAACTTGATCTCCTAGACGACAAAGGCTAGGTCAGCCGTGTTTAGGCTTGTTTTGTTAGTTCTGATATAAGACTAGTTACATAAAGATCATAAAATAGAACACCCAGCCCATATCTTTAATAGGATAATAATAGCGTTGAACGCCATCAGCGTTCTACATACAATAACTACCTGAACTAAACTAGGTAACTTAATCTATAGTCCACAGTTAGAAACATTGGTTAGGATTTTCGAAAGAAGCCTAATAGATGTCACCACCGTCCCGATAAAGATACGGTAGATTCGTAGAGCGACTCAATTGATACAGCGACAGAACAATTTTCCAGAGATCGCGGGTTTGAATCTCTGCCCGCATCAGTTATAATAAATAAGTAATTTAAACTTATATTGAATTATGGAATATAATGATTGTTTATTTTTAGGAAATGTTTAATGCCGTTAGCTCTAATGGTTCTGTCGGCCTCATAGGGTACCCCCCTGTGACGCCGACAAAACCATTAGCGTGTATTAGGACCCACAGGTGAAAACAGAGAATGTACTCCGTCCTTGGGGCGCTTTTTGTTTCAAAGTCTTTAGTCTTATAGCGAAAGTTTGCAATAATAATTAAAATATGAATCCATACATTAGAAATAGCAAGAAACCTAACTATATCTGGTTCAACTGTTGGTTTGTATGGAATAAACTCTGAAACTGCATCGATTTTAATAATTCTTCAACATAAGAAAGGCACATTGTGTGTTAAAATAAGCTATTTATAAAAATGCAATGTTATCAGTCCAAAATTATATCAAACTTTTAAGTTTTCTTCTCGTTATTTGTGCATAATGTCAAATAACTATAATTATTTTATTTTCATTTGTATGTCTGGATGAATGTTACTCACAGACGATTAAATAATAATAAAGAAACTAATTGGGTATCAACTGATTGGTTGATAGCGGATGTATTGTACTGTACATTAATACACTCAATCACTTTTGACATCAGTCATCAACTGTACTGTAATCATTCAGAAACTGACCGTCAATTACTATTATATTGACGTAACCTCAAATATAATTACATTTAAAATTTACGATGTATTGAAATTTTAATACCTTGGTATTATGACAAGAGATTCCTTTTATGTTATTGAATTGCTTTTTTTATATTATATCTGAGCTAAGTGGAAAATTTTAAATAAAGTCTCTAGAACTATCATCAGTACATTTCTAGAACGTACTTCAAAGGCGGCATTGGTAGGTTCATTCCAAATTTGGTAAAGTAGGGAGAGGAGCGCAACCAGTTGATGGTGAGCGTGAATGCGCATTTTAAAGGGGCTCCTTAAACCTACACCTGGGTCGCAAGTCCCAAGAGCTGTTTACACTCCTCTCCCTGCAACGCGATGGGCCCGGCACCCGCACGGTGAATCCATGGAATGCTAAGAAGCTTCGTCTCAATATTGGCTAAAAAGTGTTATTTGGTGTAGCAATAATTAAAAATATGGAATATAATTTATTAGTATTTTCTATGTAAAAGTCAAATTGCTCAAAACAAATCCGATAAACAAACATTATTGGATTCAATATTCTGGAACATATTAAGGTCCGAAATTAATTACTGATTTGAATTCTAGCACACGACGAGTTACTTCATGAGATGACCGTTGAACCAGAATACGTATCTCATAAATATGCAGTAGCACAATTTGTCCAATTGGTAGTTTTGTTCACTTCTTATAAGGATCTAAATATGCTATTTTGTTATTTTCTTGAATGAAGCATAAGAACATATATAGTGAATACAAAGGCTATTATTAAATCTGAATGACCATCTTCATCAAGGAAATGTGATAAATATTATTGAAATAAATTACGGCGAAAATAATTTCTATTTTCTAAAACATTTTTCAAACATTACAGCTCGTTTCAATTTAAAATAATTGACAACACCGACACTAAATATCAGGAAATGTCTCCCGGTGTAAAGATGAATACTATTATGTTTTAATACTTCCTAGTGCTTTACTGTAAGTATTAAAAAAAGAAACATAGTTGCTGATATACCAGATCTAAAACTAGTTACTTATATGTTATATTATAGAATACTCAGCCCTCCTGAATACACCATTAGCGTTGTAAGTACAATAACTACCTGAACTAAACTAGTATATTATAGATTTAATGGCGGACTAATAACGATTGTATATTATTTAAATGTCTTATGTTGTTAGTCCTAATGGTGTTGTCGCCCTCATGGGGTCGTGCGTGTATTAGGAGTGGGGGGCAACCCCTGGAAAGAGAATGTACTACGTCTATACTAGTAGGTGCTTTCTGTTTCAAAGTCGTTAGTTTTATGAAAAACATTTTCAGTAATCACTACAATATGAATACATAACCAAAAAATAACTCTATGACTTTATCTTGTTTATAATCAATAAACTCTGAAACTGCATTGATTTAAATAATTTTTTCACCGTTGGAAAGCCAATGTTTGTTAATATAAGCTATTTAAAACATATGTAAATGTTTTAAGTTCGAAACTATATTAAAGCTTTCAGTTTTCATCTCGAGGTTTGGGAACAATATTGAAACGCTACTAGCGGTTTCATCAGCCTTATGATGGTTTTATTTGTCAATAAATAGAATGTCAAAAAAGGAAATTAAAAATGAAACGCTCTAATACACTCGGTAATAATATAAAAACCTTAGCCATTTTGTATGGAAACATCGTGCAGTAAAATTGGTTTTACGGCCCATCTACGAGTGCCGACTACCCAGCCTTTACCACTATAAAGTGGATCGCAAAAAGCTGTACAATCTTTATATTTGTAAAATATACATTCACATGTTTAGGTTCTGGAATTTAATTAAAGTAGGAATGAGAAACTATATTTTTAAATTTATGACATTGTCTTAAATTTAGTAAATCTGAATGACCTATATATTGAATGTTGTTAAGTCTAGTAGTATTCTAAAAAGTCAATTTACCGGAAGTGTAATAGCATTAAGCACATTTACTTACTTTTGTGAAAGTGTTAAAAATGTATATGATTGAACCCGTCGTCATCTCCGTCTACCTTACCTAAAGTGGTCTTCTCATATTGGAATTTAGATTTCTTTTTAATAAATTGTTTGGTTATTGATATGTCTGTTTTCCATACTCGTCCTTTGATCATCTGAAAGGTACATTTTCGAAAACCATTTGTCCTTGTGTTTGTTAATATATTACAAAACTGCGTTTCTTTTATAATATGATGTTTTTTGTCCCACTGCCTTGAGCTTTCACACTGGTTCAAAATATTATTCATAGAAACATTTTTCTTGTATTTATCACTTTTTTATTTTAAACTCTGTTATTGTTGAGGCGGCAAGGCACTAAAATAATTGTCTTTAATTATAAATATACTATTAGGTATAAGGAATGAAAACGATTCACAAACCTTTAAACATTATTTTTAGGAGAGTTATATGTTTGTCATCTAATTGTAACCTGCGTGTGGAGTAGGTACTGAAGTGAAACAATCAAATCATTTGTGATATTTCAGGATATCAATCATTGTACAAGGGTCTTGTATCACGCGAACTATTTAGTTGTTTTATAAGGGACATAAGAGACCCTTTTAGTTGACACCTTGTTTTTGGAACAGCTAGTAACTTATTTTTTATATAACTTTTATAAGTATCTCAAATATGGTAATGCTACAGGTAAATATGACAATTGTATTTCTTACTCACAGTATGGAGAGAAAAGTACTGAATACCTAATAAATTAAATAAAACTTATCTGTAGTTTACAATATATATTATTTTTATATTTGATAAGTTTAGTAAATGTAAATAGCACGTATAACATAGATTCATTTAGTATTTTCTAAGATTTTCACAAGTACACATTAAAATTAAACTATTTTTACGGATCTTATTTGCGCATAATTGAACATATATTTTACATTATAAATTTAAATTTAACCAGACGTTTCCAATGCTTTTCATCAATCGTGTTAGCGGTAAGTCGAGGTGTAGTGTGTTTGTCTGTAAACCAGTTGAATAGTCATCTACCTGCACCAGTTCCTAAGATTTCGGGCATCGAATTCAGGATGTATAAAAAACGCACTAAGGATATCTTGAGGTCTCACAGTGACGTCACAGACATGGGATTTTACATTGTTCACGAGAAGGTGCCAGGTATTAGAAAGCCTCCAACCATTTTCTCTATCATTATATATTGTGTAATTTATACTATTGTGACGATTATTGTATATTGAAAAACAATGATTAAAGTTTTTCTATAGATAATTGAAAAGTTATTCCGAATTTAAAAATGCACTAATCATTAAAAATATCACTATATTTTATTTCATTATTATTACTGCTACAAGAGTAAAATTGTTTTTTTTGGTCATCATATGTCATCTCCCTACACTTATTCCAACTAAGAGGCGTCGACGCAATCTGTCTATTCCTTCCACGATCTTATATCACACGTTACCTCAGTGCAGACTTGCTTCCTTGTCATATTATTTTTCAGGCACTTCATCAACGTCTTCTTCAGTCGCCCTCTTTTCTTATAATCATCCACTATCATACTTGAAGTTTTTCTTGTTATATAGCTTTCATCTATCCTGCATTTATCATTCATCTATTTCTTTCGTTACTAGCATTGTGCCTTTTTAACAGTAATACAACCTGTATAACTGCTTTATAAATGTTATATATTGTTCGGGTGACAATGGTTATTACATATAGTATATATTGAATCCAAACAAAAAGAGTTTAATGTATTAAATTTTTTAAAATTAATGCTTCTCTCATAATTTTCAAAATTTGCAATAAGGACCCTCACAAATTATCACCAACGAGAAAAACTTTTAATATTCAAAAAGTTATCATCTATGATAATTCATCCGAAAATGTTATATTTTAGTAACAAATTTTCAAAAATCTTAAAAACAAACTCTCAGTCTTCTTATTCTTCCACACGGCCTATTTTCATAAACGTGATTTTGTTTTCAAAGAACTTTATTATGTTGTTAACGTTTGCTGAATACAGTTTTTTTTTTCAGTCACAAGAGAAAATATGCCGGAGAGTAAATTTAACTATTCATAGTTTTTCTATACAATATCAGTTAATATGAAAACGTTAATCCCTAGTTAATTTTTCATCCACGATTTGAAAATTAAATTCTACGTCAAGAGCCATGTGTTCAGATGAAATAGATATAAAATTTATAATCAAATTAAAAAGGCTTTAAATTATGAAAAGGGTGCGAGGATATACGCGTGTAGCACCTGGAAGGTGCTAATGGGTCACAGGTGGTCCATTGAAAAAAAAAATATAACCCTAATCTGTGACCGTTGTTGGGTTATCTCTTATAATAACATCCTTTATAAAATGTGTTGTACGTCTAATGGTGTCTTATTTTTCATATGGCTTCTCATAATAATTATAGTGGACCAAAAAAATTATAAGATTTCGTTGAAAATAATGCTTTATCTAATAAGATGTAATTAGTTCAGATTTTAGATACGAAAAAGAATTTGTTCTCAAACATATTTAGTAATAATAAACTTTATTATTATTGTTAAGTTATAGAATCAAATACTAAAAACTTGCACCCCACAATTCATCGAAGTGGGCAGTGACACGGTAGCTGAATTGATAGAGCGACGGGTTAGTGGTTCTCAAAGGTCCCAGGTTCGAGTCAATTTAATGTCCATAACTTTTTCATTTTATATTTATCTTAAATGAAAGTATAAAGATTTTCCTAAAATTCCATTCAAGTAATGTCAATCAATTATGCTAGTATATCAAAATTACAAATGGCCGCCCACAGCTCGGATCATTACTGATATCTCTCCTTAATTACGCAATCTCAATTGAGGTCAATCCGAATGAAGGCTCTCATTATTGAAAATATTCAAGTAGTTTTTTAACAGGACTCATATAAGCTTTAGACTAATTATATTTGACACTTAGAAGATGAATTAAAATTATAGATATACCTTATGTGTATTACCGAGTTATAAAAGTAAGTGTTTTTATTTTATTGGGTCGGTATATTTATTTCAAGGGTTCATTAAAATTATTTGCATTACTTTCAATGAAGGTATTTTAATTTATAATTATATATTTGATGCATTTGCTTTGCAGCTTATATTTATTATATAATTAATTTTAATTTAATTATTTACTAAGGTTCTCAAAATTTTACAGTAATGTGAATTATTTAAATGGGAAATGGGCAATATAACAACAGTTTTAAGCTGATTTCAAGAGGCTATAACCCTCAATAATAAAACTGGACCATTTGTTTATTGAATACTAAACTACACTAATACACCTCCATATACACAGACATTGTAATAATGTAAAATATGTGTTGGTCTTCCAGACCCGAGCAAAGCGAAGGTTGTACCATGGATACTTAACTAATGATAAACATTTTTTTTCGTATATTACACACATACAACACCCAGATTCTAGAAAAATAAAGGTTTTTTATAAATATTTTGTTTATTTTTGCTTTTTCAAACAAAAACATAATAGCGATGACCTTGATCTCTAGTCGTATTTTAATCTTACCCCAAAAATCTATGTGATTTCATAAAGGGAGTAATGTAGTGAAACGAATTAACAAAGCAGGCGTTGTTAATTCGATTGTTGGACTTAAACTGTTCGTGGATTTCTGAATTATCAGTGTTATTGTGTGGTTGGGTGTCAGTGTATTGAAATAATGTATTTGTTAGATTTAGTAAAATCTAACAAATACATTATTTCAATACACTGCAAAATTATTGAAAATGTATAAGTTTGTCAAATACAGATGTTGAAGTTTATTTCAATATTTAAAACTAATCAATAATAGCTGTAACCGCCAGCTGTCTCCAATAAAACAATAATTTTAAGAATTCTATTTTAAAAGCACTAACTTATCAGTACTTAGGAGTATCAGTGCAACTACACTATCTTGTTTATTTTTTTTCTTTTGCACTATGGAATCTATTACACAATCAATATGAAAACTAACAGAGCACTTACAATATACAAATGGCTGAGTTTAAAAGAATGTAAACACCTCTATACCGGCTACAAGTTCCACTTCTCATCTTGCAGCAAAATTGAGTGTCTTTAGATCGTTTGTATTGTCTGCGCTTGAGCGTACTCAGCAACAAGTCCGAGTATTACCTAAACAACGGGATATTTTTGAAATGAGGAGTCGAAGAAAAGTCTTGCTCCATAGTGTACCCGAGGACAAAGAAGAAGATCTTTCATCTTCTATTATAATGATTACATCCAGTCATCTTAAAATCCCTGGCATTTCAACTGAAGACATTATCCGCTGTCATCGTTTGGGTAATCTTATAACAAACAAGTCAAGTTTAAAAATGTATCTCTCGGAAGTAAGGTCTGGTTTGTCTTGTCAAAACTAAAAAAATACAAGCATAACATTATCTACATATACGAAAGTGGAAATATATAGACATATTTAAAAAATCTGGGAAGGACTATTATTTATCTTTAGATTACTAAAACTTTTTATTGAATGCTATTACATAAAAATATGTACATATTGCATAATTTGTGTTTTTAAAGTACTGTTGAGCTTAATAGTTTACAATTATTATATTAGTTATATATGTATTTGTATATGTAAGAGTGTAGTTAGTTGTATGTCTGTTTATAGCTACAGTATATAACATTACACCACCCACTTGTAATAAAAGTATAATTATTTTATGTAATGATTCTCTAAACGAAAACGCTCTTTGGCGATAAAGCCGCCACTTGTACTTACCTTGTGTTTGTTTTTCTATCTGTAAATATATTTTCTTTTTCTTTCGTGTACAATAAAGAATATACCAATAGTTCTAACAGTTCTAAGAGTTTTTAATAATTTTTAACTATACCTAAGAGTTCTAATCTATGCATTTGATTGGTTATTACATAAAGCGAAATTAAAACTTTAAAACCGAGTGACATTTACTAGCAATCAACCTATATACCTATACCATAACCTACATAACCTATATACCTATACCTAATCATGATGGAGGGATTTCATGTTATGCGTCAGTAATTCTCTCCTGAGTCGTGATAAAATATTCAAGTTATGAGTTATTGTCCTGGTCAGGTTGGCGAATTATCCCCAAGAAATATATTTTTTTAGCAGTTTAATATACTTAACCCTGAGAATTTTGTTAGGGTCTTGGTTGAGAACTATTATATCTCGACGGAAGTTTTCTTTACAATTGTACATATATATGTTGTTCCTTCCAATTGAATTATTCAAATTGTATATTTGGAGCAGGGATTCCTTTAACCTTAGCAGATCGCTCGGATTTCACAAACCACCGGACTGAACAGATTATAACCAAGGAGACGAATTGTTAATCACCGTGCACCCCAATGATGTGGTTTAAATATGAATAATTATATTTGTTAAATAATTGTTTTGAATATACTGTCATAATAGCGGCGTCTAAAATAATTATTTATATTCCCTAGAGCTACCATTTTGAACTATCTGATATATCAACACACAGGGTCGTCGCTGCTAACAAACTCAAAACAGAGTTTAAAATAATAGCTTTTGAGGTAAGAGAGAGACGACAATTAAGATTTAATGACCTAAATTTAAGAAATGATATGTATTTAATATTTTCATTGAACAAGCCGTGACCATTACTCGTAGCTTCTTAATAATCACGTGACAAATGATGGAACAGCAACATTCTTTACCTTGACGTTAGAATCACAATATTCAGGAATATGTCTCAGGTAAGCGGATTCTCCATTTACCAAACATTTGAGACATCTGCAAAAAACAACTTCATCATGAGATGCGTGTATGAAAACAAACAATAAATTAACACAGTATGATGTACCGGATGCTATGAACGCCGCTCATTAATCCACCAGTACATACACGCATGTAGGTTTGTTTACTATGTATTTGCAGAAATAGGTTGTCTAAGGTAAATAATGTCACAGATAGACTTTTGTTGAATTAAATAAATACTTTACATGTTTAAGTAATAATTGTTGTGAAGTGAAATTTGAACAATTTTATTAATAAAAGTTTAATAATTGTGAAGTGATGGTATAAAATCTACAAAATGTTCTAGACGAGTATTTTTCCAATATTTTTGCACCAACCGAATATATAAAATATCATTCGATATCAGACTTATATTGTACTATGATCGCATTTAGCTTCGTAAAATATATATGAAAAATATGACTCAACAAACGAAAGGTCATCAAACATAGTACGGTCATTACGTTCCACAATTCTATAGAACTGCCACGAAGTCACTCAAATAATAGATATAATCAGAGAAGTAATTCCTATGTAAAAAGTCAAATCAACTTAAACAACTCCAACAAACAAACCTTATCTGATTTAATATTCTGGAACAAAATAAGGTCAAATATGAAATAAATTACTGATTTGAATTCTAGCACACGACAAGTTATTTCATGAGATGACCGTCGAACCAGAATACGTATCTCACATATTTATGAGATACGTATTCATAAGTAGTATAATTTGTCCAATTGGTAGTTTTAGCCACCAAATCTTATAAAAGTCTAAATAAGCTACTTTGTTATGTAGAATATACATTTTTTTAGTTATTATTTGCAGTATGGTATATTCATAAAAACCTGACCATGTTGATGGATTTATATCAAATATTATTTACGATACGTTAAAAGTTTTGGAGATTTTCAATTTATTAAAAGAGATGGTATTTTTTTTGAATTGAGGATAAGAATACCGTGAACTAGCAAACTTCAAAGGCTATTATTAAATAGTTTACCTCCCATACATTGCAGAATCCGAACAGTGATAGATAATAATGTAATAAGGATATCATTTATGGCTAGAATTAATTTGCATATGTTTTTTTTTTTTGTAAAAAATTTTTCAAACATTACAGCTCGGTTGAATTTAAAATAATTGACAACACCGACACTAAATATCAGGAAATGTCTCCCGGTGTAAAGATGAATACTATTATGTTTTAATACTTCCTAGTGCTTTACTGTAAGTATTAAAAAAAGAAACATAGTTGCTGATATACCAGATCTAAAACTAGTTACTTATATGTTATATTATAGAATACTCAGCCCTCCTGAATACACCATTAGCGTTGTAAGTACAATAACTACCTGAACTAAACTAGTATATTATAGATTTAATGGTGGACTAATAACGATTGTATATTATTTAAATGTCTTATGTTGTTAGTCCTAATGGTGTTGTCGCCCTCATGGGGTCGTGCGTGTGTTAGGAGTGGGGGGCAACCCCTGGAAAGAGAATAAACTTCTTTTTGACCTTTTTTTGTTTATATGCCAGTTGGATATATGTGACTAAATGACATGAAACACGGTGTATATTGAAATATTGAGAATTCATTTATTTTCCTTATAAGCTAGTGATACACAGTATAATCATTAAGAATATCTTTCTGGAATAAATAACCACATTTAAATTGAATTGTTCGATATAAAACTGTATAATATTGAATATTAAAGTTAAGTTATTATGAAGCGCTCTAATACACTTGGTAATAATATAAAAACCTTAGCCATTTTGTATGGAAACATCGTGCAGTAAAATTGGTTTTACGGCCCATCTACGAGTGCCGACTACCCAGCCTTTACCACTATAAAGTGGATCACAAAAAGCTGTACAATCTTTATGTTTGTAAAATATACATTCACATGTTTAGGTTCTGGAGTTTAGTTAAAGTAGGAATGAGAAACTATATTTTTAAATTTATGACATTGTCCTAAATTTAGTAAATCTGAATGACCTATATATTGAATGTTGTTAAGTCTAGTAGTATTCTAAAAAGTCAATTTACCGGAAGTGTAATAGCATTAAGCACATTTATTTACTTTTGTGAAAGTGTTAAAAAGCAAGTGGTTTATAGAAAGCGTTTAAAAGTCATCTTGTACGCGTTTACACATATTTTTTCTTAATCGCAATAGGACAACAGTTTCTAAAATATGTATATGTGTAAAGCAAACTGTTTTATATGTAATTATTATATATGTTAAGATACAGTCATAAGTTATATTATAATAAAACATAACTTATTTACATTCACTAACATTTTTCTTTAGGTTCATTAACTTTTCATTATTCTGTGCAACTCTTCACAACCACTTTCTTCCCAATACTATTTCATCGAATATAAACTAAGCTCCGACACCCGGTTTTTCGAATCCGAACTAATACAAAATAAAACTAATTTGTTATCAAATGTTACTGATTGGTTGTACGGTTGCGGATGTACTATACTGAGCATTAATACACTCAATCACATATTTTGACAATGTTAAATCATTCATCAGTTATTAATATTACATCAATAAATATAAATACAACATAATTAATACATTTTAAATGTACATACTAAAAGAGACTAGTCCCACCTGATTTGTGTAGGGGAGACCGGGGCTGGCTGTGACAGAGGTAAGTATGTACAGTGATAATAGCGTTGGAACAGTAAACGATATAATGACGTTAGAAAGAGATAAACTGCGCTGTCACTATAAGCTAAGACCCCTTGGGAGTGGTGCCAGAGCTTTTGTGGAAGGAGCACGGGGGTTCCCAAAAAAAACTCGAGGTTTGTAAAGTTAGCGATTTTTCGTTATATCGTCCTACATTCTGTTTCCGAAGCAATCGGTGTTATTTTTGTATCCTAATTCTTTATTTTGCAATGAAACTACGTTTGTACAATTATATTGATTGGTATTATTACTTCTTAACCTCAAAGATCAATTTAGGCGTTTGGGTTAAAAGTGACATTAGTTTGGGGCAGGTTGTGGCTTGTCTATATCGTATGTCGGCTTTTGTAACTGACCCACCAATAGATAAAACGACTAACTCAAACAACGAAAATTGTCCAGTCATGATACGGAACATAGAGACTGAAACTTCAGCTTCACCTATTCACCGTTCTCTCGTGATGAGTACCATATTAGAATGCAAAAGCTATATTTATACTCACCCAGCTGCTGGATATTTTAAGAAATTGACAATGCTTTTTCATTGTATTGCATTGCAACTCGGGTAAAAAATACAAACAAATAAGATGTTACTTTAAAATTAAAATGTCACAACCAGCCTCGGTTGAGTTTGAGTTGATCTTTTTTAATTACATTCGATTTTTGAAATTGAAATATACTAACTGGAAATGTAAACTATATTTGAGACTTCGTTTAAAACTTAAGAATTGTGTTTTTCATTATCGTTTCAGAGGTCGAGGGTGTTTAAAATGATTGAGTTGTTTTATTTTGCATTTATAAATACAACTTGAGAAATGTAATTAATATCTCAGTACCTTTAGTTATTTATTATATAAGTATATAACACATGCATTTATTTATATTTTAATGCTGACAGTATTACATAACATCGACCTCTCAGTAAATATTTCACTGCAATATTATTAATCGGATGGACGGCTTAATGCAAATATATTAAATCTGCTGTAATGCTATTTCAGTTAAATGTGTAATTAAATTTACTGAGTCTTGCAAATTAATTGAAATATGCAGTTGGTGAAACTAATATTTACTATTTCCAAATTTTAAAGCTTACTATATATACATATATTAAAGTACATATACCCCAGTCATATAGTAGATACCTATATATTTGCTAGAGCTATATTATTTTTTGACATATTACTTACTGTCAAGAAATGCTGATGTATCCAGAAGGTAGTTTTTTTTTACTTAATAACTAACTTGACACTTGACTGAATTCCACCCGATGGTAAGTGGAGATGTAGTCGTAGGTGGTAAGACGCATTAACCTAGTAGTAGCCTATTCACTCTTCGCTTGAAGACACCCACGTTGTATTCGGACGTAGGCAACCTATTCCAGTCCTTCGCTGTTCGAATTAAAAAAGACGAAGCAAAACGTTGCGTTAGGACAGGTGGAATGTCCACCAAGAAAGGATGGATATTCGCCGTGCGTCGGAACATCCGGTGATGGAAAGGGGGTGGGGGAATCAGGTGGTGTAATTCCAACGCATGCTCTCCAAAATGTATTGTATAGTATACTGAGAGGCTCGCGACTCTACGTCTGTATTCGAGGTTATGGAGTTTAGCGTCAACCAGCTCAGGGTCACCAACTAGCCTCTTAGTTCTCCTCTCAATTGAGTCCAAAGTTGCAAGATGACATTTTGTGGCACTGGCCATTTTATGGCCTCAGTACTCCACACGCGACCGGATGTGTTCTGTATATAGTGCTAGCAATTGTCGGAGCCAAGATAAAAGGACTCCTTTTGGCGATGAATAGACACGTCGGCGTTTTGGTGGCGTTGAATTTAACAAGAATGGCATTGCCCCACATGGAGACTGCCTCCAGCTTGTCATACAAACGCTGCCTCATGGCTTCTCTTTCAGCCAGAACTTGGTCCTTACTGGCCCCAGCAGAAAGCAAGGTACGAAACATATGTATTTTTTAAATACCAGTTCCTGAATTTAAAGAGAGTTGTAATAGCGATAATAACTATAAGGTAAACAAAGAATAAAATACTTTATAATAATAAAGAAAATATGTTTACAAAGAAAAAAGAAACGAAATGTACAAAATAAAAGAAAATTAATATTGAAATAGTGTATTTTGTAAATAATGTATTTTGTTATATAAAAGAAAAAAAAAACAATTATACATAAATTGATATATTATAATACTTTTATAATATTCTGCACTTTGGTTCTTTCTTAAGCGAACAATACACGGAGAGGAAGTAATAAATATTACAGAGTTCTTTATAAGTAGGAATACGTTAGATCAACATTTAGCTACAACAATATTCTCGTAATGACTGTTTTTAAGTAACACATTTCAATGTATTTATTCAATGTTTGCTAACGATTGTTCCACGAGCTTATATTTGAATATAAAGAAGCAATATGCCTCAATATTCGTTTAAACGCCAGGTTATGGTAATTTAAATTGGGGTAAAATGTTCCCGAAAGGAACATTTTATATGCCGCGAAATATTGTAAAGAAATTGGTTTTACATAAATGAAATAACACGTTGAACCTGTCTGCATCTATATCTACCATCATACTGTATTTTAAAAGTGATCTTGTCATATTGCAAGTTAGATTTCTTTTTAATAAATTGTTTAAAACAAATATTATTGGTTATTGATATGTCTGTTTTCCATACTCGTCCTAGGATCATCTGAAAGGTACATTTTCGAAAACCATTTGTCCTAGTGTTTGTTAATATATTACAAAACTGCGTTTCTTTTATAATATGATGTTTTTTGTCCCACTGTCTTGAGCTTTCACACTGGTTCAAAATATTATTCATAGAAACATTTTTCTTGTATTTATCACTTTTTTATTTTAAACTCTGTTATTGTTGAGACGGCAAGGCATTAAAATAATTGTCTTTACTTATAAATATACTATTAGGTATAAGGAATGAAAACGATTCACAAACCTTTAAACATTATAATATAAATAATGGCATAGCTTTTGTTCTACTTTGTCGGTCCAGTTACGTTAATGTCAAATTTCAAAGTTTTACTCATTCAAGCTTTCCTTGTTGTGTTTGGTCTGTGTTTAAATTATTTCTCACAGTTGTATCAGGACCACTGCCTCCCGTGTCGTCTCAAGAGTTTAAAAGAGCTATCACACAGATGAAGAACAAGGCAACTGGTCCGGATGAAATTCCCCTAGAAGTTTGAAAAAATCTCAAAGAAGACGGTATGCTTTGGTTATACGAGCTCTACAATAAACTATTAGTAGATCACAACATACATGACTCGTGGTGAAATAGTTACCTGATGCCGTTCCACAAGGGGTAATGGGATGTTTGCAACAACTACAGGGCAATAAAACTCATGTCCCACACTTTCGAAATTTGGGAGAGAATAATCAATAATAGGCTGGTGGAAATAGTCAACGTCAAACCAATGAGGCTTTGTGGCTCAAAAAGTATTTCTGATGTCATCCAGACTGTTCGGATTCTACTGGGAAAAGCTAAGGCTAATAACACCATCTCCTACATGATCTTTATCGACCTCGAGAAGGCTTTTACTCAATGCCTAGAGATCTTATATGAGATGCACCAAGAGCTCAAGAAGTGTCCGAACAGAACATAGCTCTGATTCAGGATATGGACACCTACATCACGACCCAAGTAGTAAGCCCCGCCGGAATCTGTTACAAATTTGATATAAAAGTCGGAGTATACCAAGGTTCAGAACTAAGCCCGCTGCTATTGAACGTTACCATGGACTACCTTACGACACACTGCCAGAAGACTGTACCATGGAAAATAATTTACGCAGGCAACATCGCTTTGATATCAGACTTCGTGATAGACCTGCAAAATGATTTGACCGCTATTTTCTAGTGACCAGCGGGCGTCACCTTTCTGGATAAAGTCCGAAATATCCACTTCCGACGAAGTTACAAGGAAGCCCCAATCACAGAAAAGTGAGAGAAAGACGATTGCATTGCTATGGTCATGTCCTCCGCCGCCCTGATGACTACATGGTTCACGCAGCCCTCAATCTGCCAACGACGACTGTCCGACGCCGTGGAAGACCTCCCGCCACGTGGATGACGACGGTCCAGAGGGACCTAACAGAGAACGCTCTGGATGATGCATGATGCAACAACGCAGGACCGCGCTGAGTGAAAAAAGCGGACAAGGAGAACTGACCCCAGATAACGGGATAAGGTTCAGAAGAAGAAGGTAAACATTATTAGAGTTATGTAGACACTTTGAACCTCATCATATGTCATCAAACTGCCGGAACAAAATTTATCCTAATTATTTGTGGTAGGCGCAGTATGTCAATTCCACGCTCTTATATATATCTTTACATCATGTCAGTGCAGACTTGTTTCCTTTTCATCTTATTTTTCAGCCACTTCATCAACGTCTTCTTCAGTCGCCCTCTTTTCTTATAACCATCCACTATCATACTTAAGATTCTTTTCGTTATATCGCTTTCATATATGCGTATTATTATCTGCATTCATTTACCTTTCATCCATTTCTTTCATAACCTGCATTGTATAACATACATTGTATAAGAGTAATACCACCTTTATTACTGTTTTACATTGCTATATTAAGGGGAAAGCAGAAGTCACATAGTAATCCAGTAATCATGGAAATTATTTATTTTATCCGAACAAGAAGATTTAACATATAAGTTATATATATATATATATATATTATAGTTTATAAATATTATGATTTTTCTATAATTTTTCAAATGTTGCAATCAAGACTTTGCTAATATATAGCCAAGTAGAAAAAACTTATAATATTCTACAGAAAGTTGTCTTCTATGATAAATCAAAAATCCAACATTTCGTAATTTCAGTAAAAAACTTTCAAAAATCTTCAAAACAAACTCTCAGTCAAACTCCTATTTTTCCACATGGCCTATTTTCATAAGCGTGATTTTGTTTTTAAAGAACGTTATTAGGTTTGCAAAATACCGTTTTTTCAATCATAATAAAATATTCAGCCGGAAAATAAATTTCATTATTCATATTATCTGTTCTTAACAATATCAGTTCCCATAAAATAGTTTATCTCTAATTTAATATTATCCATGATTTGAAAATTAAAACTCTCCTTCCTTAGTGTCGAAATAGATATAAAATTAATTTGAAATTGAAAAGGTTTTAAATTATGAAAACGGTACGAGGAAATATGCCTGTAACACCGGGAAGGTGCTAATGGGTCACAGGTGGTCCATTAAAAAAATATATGACCCTTATCTGCTGACCATTGTTGGGTTATCACTTAAAATAACATCCGTTATTAAAACGTTTTTACGCTTTTTTTTTTGTATAATTTTTCACATGGCGTCTCATAATAATAACGGAATATTAAAAAGTATATAAGATGGCATTCTAATCAATGCTTACATTTATAGAAAACCTGTTCAGAATTTAGTTATGAAATAAAATTTATCTACAAATACGTTTATTGATTATTGATTATTGTTTATGTTTAGTGATTTATGACTTATTATCTAAGTTTTTTTTGGAATAAAAATTATATATATAATAAAATGTTGACACTTGCCGATCCGACGATTCGTCGAGGCTGATAGCGACACGGTAGCTAAATTGATAGAGCAAAGGGCTGGTGGTTCTCAAAGGTCACAGGTTCGAGTCCTGCCCGTTTCAGAAAAAATTTCATTCTATATTTGTATAATATGGATGAAAATAGATTGTTTGAAAATTGTATTTAACTGAAATGGATGAGTTATGCTAGTGTGACAGCAGCCGCGGTAGCAGTTTATAAAAAAACGGGCGCTCTCATTTAAACCTCCTCTTATTGCGGTGTGCATTTATAAAAAATAATGAAGTCTATGTCCGTTTGGCTGTCAATTTTTCAATGCATTGATTAAGTATAATTGTGGTTTTAATTGTTAATTGTAAATAATTCGTTTGTGTTTCCGTTTTTGTCATATTTCCTTATGGTTTCTAGGACTAGTATATCAAAATTACAAATGGCCGCCCACAGCTCGGATCATTACTGATATCTCTCCTTAATTACGCAATCTCAATTGAGGTCAATCCAAATGAAAGCTCTCATTATTGAAAATATTCAAGTAGTTTTTTAACAGGACTCATATAAGCTTTAGACTAATTATATTTGACACTTAGAAGATGAATTAAAATTATAGATATACCTTATGTGTATTACCGAGTTATAAAAGTAAGTGTTTTTATTTTATTGGGTCGGTATATTTATTTCAAGGGTTCATTAAAATTATTTGCATTACTTTCAATGAAGGTATTTTAATTTATAATTATAAATGTGATATATTTGCTATACAGCTTATATTTATTATATAGTTAATTTTAATTTGAATTTAAAGTGCTTAAAATTTTACAATAGGAATTAGAAGAGCTTATCATAAAAGTGTTATTAAAAAACATAAAACATAAGTTTTAGAAGTACGTATGACTATATAATATTTTTGTTAGAGCACTTTAAAAGTGTAAGTGTAAAATATTAAAAATAAAATAGATATTATTCTAATATAATATTAATATTTTAAACGGTTGTAGAATTAAACAGTCGTGAAAGCAAAGTCAAAGTGTCATAAACAACTTGTCAATGTCAAAGTTAGATAACCACCGAATACAAAATATTTTTCGTGAAGTGGTTTTAAATAAAAAAGGTATATTATTACAGTAGATATATGTTTAATATAAATACACCCTTAGACTTGCACTTTGAGCTAAATGCGCTCTTACACTTTTAACTCAAAGTGCTTTTAATTAAATCGACCCAAAGTGGGATATCACTGAACAAGTAATAAGAAACCTTTCGTATTACCTAGCAGTTTAATGACCTGGAATGAGATAGATTCCACTTTACCATTTCCAATTAGCACTGAACCATTTCGTACAGTTTATACTAAACCAAACCAAAGCGGTGTACACATTTTAGACATTATAATATATTTATGATTAGTTAATACATGGATAGTAAATAGCTATAAATTACACTCGTATTGATGGTTTCAATATCAATACCATTTCTAAAGTTCTACATTATTTGTCAATTGACTGCAACTACGTGTATGGTCAATGTACATCTGAAAGCCTAGATAAGAGACATCGAAGCTACGTGGAATATATTAAATAGGTGTTCAAATATATATTTGAACTATAAATTATATATATTTAATTTAAATATATATAATTTACAGCGAAGGACTGGAATAGCTTGCCTGCGTCGGTATTTTTATCCGCGTACAATGTGGGTGTCTTCAAGCGAAGAGTGAATAGGCTGCTCCTAAGTTGATGCGTCTTACCACCTATGACTACATTTCACTTACCATCAGGTGGAATGTAGTCAAGTAACAACTTAGGTCAATGTAAAAAAAAAAAAATATATATAAATCTAACCCTAGAAAAATAAATGTTTTTTACAAATATTTTGCTGATTATTGATTTTTCAAACAAAAACATAATAGCGATGACCTTGATCTCTAGTCATATTTTAATCTTACCCCAAAAATCTATGTGATTTTTTGTACATTTATGATATAATATAAAGACTCTTCGTATCACAAAGGGAGTAATGTAGTGAAACGAATTAAAACCACCTGCTTTATTGTTGGCCTGAATTCATAATGATCACGTAAGAAATTACTCAAGATGGTGGATTTTCTTTCCTTTTTATAATTCGATGAGTTTGTTTTTTATTGCGATTTTAAGGAAGCGTTTACAGTTTTGCCGAAAATCATCAACTTTTCGGTACATATTGCTACAAAATCAAACTTAACGTAATAAAACCCATAGTAACAGCAGATAAAATGTTTCTTTACTTTTAATTCCTTCAAAAAAAAAAAACAAATATAGTTTTTAATATAAATAAAACGATATGCCATCATTTTGTGACACATATTTCACGATTTCAGGCGTATTTTCGGTACATTTTTCTTATATATATGTTACTATATATTTGAGTATCAAAAATTCATTGGATAAGAAGATATACTCAACTACAATCTTATGAAAATAAATTATCAATATTTAAGAAAATAGTTTTAAAAAATTATAATTTAATTTTTATTTTTTCACGTCTTCATAGTTGACACATGAATCTTAATATAGCGTAATAAGGTTTATTTTATTTGCGTTTTTATAAATTCTTTATTACAAATATTTCTTAAATTGAAACACCACCTCAGTCGGTCTTTATAGTACTCTGTGAGTCGGTCTAAGACCGTTGTCGTGCGTGGTCCTGTATCTCTTTTAGAAAAAAAATGTCCGTTGATAATGATCGCGGTACGAATACTAAATATTTTATAGAACCTGACTTGATACTTTACAGCTTACACAATATTCTATTGTCGACTAGATAAATAATGAATCATTTTTATATTATAATTTTTTAGTAAATATATAAATATTAATATTCTGATGGATGGAAGTATCCAGTAGCAACTGGATATCCTAGACGAATAGAGTGAGGTGCTCAGAGTTTAGGCTTCTTTTGTAAGTTTTTATAAGATCTTTTCGTTAGACTTGATCTAGTCACCTTGAGGTATACTGATGGATGGATGCAATTAGATCTCCGAGATGAATAGACCTGGGTGTTCCGAGTTAAGACTTATTTTATTAGTTTTGATAAAATTTTACCGTTGGACTTGACGATTTGACCTGAAGATATACTGGTTGATGGATGCTATAAGATTTCTTACACGAATTGGACTACCAACACCGTGTTTAGGCTTGTTTTGTTAGTTTTAATAAGATCGTACCATCAGACTTGACATAATGTTCTTGAGGTATACTGATGGATGGATGCTATTGGATCTCCTAGAACGAAAATTGTTTCATGTTACGTTACGTATTTCTGGCGGTCCTAGAATGTTTCCTTCTGTAAAACCGTAAAATAGCTGTCATTTCTCTGAAGTAAGTTAATTGAACTCGTTTATACTTCTTATATGATTGACACACGTCCTTTGGAAGTGTTTTTATCCATAAAAGCCACTTGCGGCTTAGCTTCAATTTTGAAGAGACGGTACAAAATGTACAAAATGTTTCAGACCTGTCTTTTGGCGAGATGGTGCTAGACGTTGGGGACAGCAAGAATTTTATTTTATTAAATAAATTTTGCGTGACCGGAAAATTTACTTTATTTTAATATTTGCTTGAATAGTATTATTTTGTCGAGCACAGATTCAAAATATATAATATTCTTAGCAGTCGATATAACACTAAGCTGTTACAATACTCTCACTATTAAAAGTACGCAAAATAAATATGAGCAATGTGACTCAACAAAAGAAAGGTCATCGAACATGGCACGGTCATTATGTTTCATAATTCTACAGAACTGCCACGAAGTCACTCAAATAATAGATATAATCAGAGAAGTAATTCCTATGTAACAAGTCAAATCAACCTAAATAACTCCAACAAACAAACCTTATCTGATTCAATATTCTGGAACAAAATAAGGTCAAATGTGACATAAATTACTGATTTCCCGATTCATTATTATTTTTCATCTGGTAATTATTATAGAAAATTATATGTATGTAATAAATATTAGCTACCATTTTTTTTCCAACTGGTTGATTAATTCTTGTAATCTTATAAACGTCCAAACATGTTACTTTGTCGGGTGTAAACCAAATTCTGTTTTATGCGTCGTATTTATATTTTATTAAATGTCAACTGAAAAAAACACCGAACAGTATGGCTCAGTTAGTGTAAATGGTATCTTTAGTTAATATTAATATTATTATAGTAGTTCTTAGTAATGTTGTCTCCAGTGAAACACGTTATTCAGAAACAGTCTTTTTATTTTACGATATAATATTCAGATAGACTCTCTAAGTAAATATTACTTTAATGGGTCTATATAAAATGTATATATATATAATGATGCATTTTTTATGGATAATTGATACTAATACGAGTCTTGTTATTACGAGTCAATACCAATAAATACTGATTCTAAGTTCAAGGGATCATGAAACCAGGGACAAAGCCATTATCGTAGCCTCAATATCGTCCACACGGCGGTTTAACAGCTGAAAGTTAAATAAACTAAGGTTATATTATAACAAAACTTAAGAATCCCATTTAAAGTATTAAAGTAATCATAGAATGGAATGTAAATGTTTAGTGTACCTATATTTGTCTTATATATTTTTTCATAAGTAGCCATTTAAAACTTTTTTTGCCGATGTAATGTTAAAATAATTACGAAGTGGTCACCTCCCCGATTCATTTACAAGTCATTATTTAAAATTATTATAATAAATATTTTCCGTCTTACGTCTTTATTATTATTCTTAATGAGTTATTGTATTCTAAAGTACTACACATTCATACTTTGAGTTTATGAAAGAAAATATATTCCACTTACCATTCTTATGTCCATAGTAGCCTGTGCCGGAAGAGGAGCCGCTGCCTGTGGATGAGCCCTGCGGAGGCCTGCCCTCGTCGTCCTCGAGAGGTAGTGGGTTCGACTCCATGCTCATCACTGACACATCACTGCACTGACTAGCCACTGTACCTGCGAGAGATAACAAACCTGTTATTCAAGTTATTTATACTTTTTGACATTTTTCAATAACAAAATAAAATTATCACTTTTGTTTATACTGAACTATGTTTATTGTAAAATGTACAAACATAAAACTAAACTAATAAATGATGATTATAAATTATTGAGATGTCAAAATCTTGAAGTACGATTTCGTATACACCATGACAGGTCATAGTAACTGTTGCAATGTATTCAAAGTAGTTGATACTCCTATAATAAAATATATATACATAAAGTAATATAATATGTATGTACATTTATCACTCTCGTGATCCTTGACCGCAATATGAACCGTTAGTTCTGAAACATAAATCAGATATAATTCCCTAATGGCCGCGCGATTTATGTGAGAAAAGTCCAGCCCATTAGGAAAATTTGTAGTAAAACAAATAACATACGAAGTAAAGTAGAACTTACGTTACCTAGTACTTAATTATT
Organism: Dircenna loreta; assembly: GCA_963555665.1. NCBI lineage: Eukaryota > Metazoa > Arthropoda > Insecta > Lepidoptera > Nymphalidae > Dircenna > Dircenna loreta. Next base: position 17,231,797 of record OY743095.1, read on the forward strand.
TAATCATTTTGTGTTCAATTAGACAAATAAGATCAGAAAAACGAACTTTAAAATAATCTGCCTTTAAATCAGTAGTAGAGTTTTTTTGAAGCATAATTTCTGTTCATATGTTTCATAAAATAGTTCATCAAACAAAAAAATAGCTGCACATGGTTAAACACGCTTTTTTTTTTAAAAACAAAATCTTTTAAAAGAGGAACAACAAAAATTGGAAAATGTTGATGGAAACGTTTTAAAATTCGTAGCCTCGAATATTAAAACTGTTGTGATGGCGTTAGTAAACTGAATGCGTAGACTGGAGCGCTCTATTTTTATAGATGCTTCCTACCTGCACTAAGAGCTAGCTCCAATACGTGTACTTTCATGAGTGTATTATTAAAGATAACATTTGGACTGTTTGATGTGAAAGTAGATTGTGCACTTTTAGTAACTAGGGTAGTAGGGGTAGTAGGGGTGGTAGGGGTAGATAATTTGAGTATTTATATATAATACACTTACATGATACAGACATACATTTATTCTAAAGTAGAGTCTGCCTCCGGTACAAAACACAATTATTTATCTAATCTATTTATATTTCGTTTTTTTTATGCTTAAAAACATTAAAAATTATCCTTTTCTAGCTTGTATTGGTATTATTTATATATATTGTGAAGTCAGTAGCTGTGGCAAATATAATTATTTTCAATTAGAGTCATGATATGATTAAAATATATTTTGATCTAAAGTATTTGAAAAGGTTACCTATAATTAAAAGTTAGAGAGGTATAATTTTAACGTTATTATCAGATAACGGGTTCCCTAAGCGGTAAATGATAATTGATTAAAATAAAGGGCATATTAATTTATGCGCTCAATAATTACTTTATCACAAATTATACTTTAATATATAACACTGTTCAAAAAATAAAACTAAAATGAAAGGCCCAGTTTATCGCACGCTCTTAGCCCTGGCAAACTTCCAGCGCCAGTTTTGACATTTGAAGTAAAACTTTTTTTATTGATGCGTTCATCATTTCACAGCGGCCAGTAGTAACACGTTCTGAATATTCTAGACGGTATTTTTTTATTTATGTCCGAGAGATACTAAAATATATAAAGTTAATTTCTTGACGGCCATTGGAAATTCGAAATATTCTGTGCTTTTTGTTTTATTCTAATTTATAGCTTTGTGTGTCAAATACTTGAATATAATAAACACGGTCGGTATATTTATCACATATTATTTGAATGTAGAACAAGCTTTTATCTGCTATATTAGATAATGGCATGTCTTTTACATATATAATAAAAATAAAAGACTGACCTGGTGTCCGTAAAGTCACGAAAAATATATAATAGTATAGTTTTTTCGTATTTTATAGGAAAGAGACGTAAAATGCATTCACCGGATCTCAATTATCTCAGAATACCAGATCACTATTAACTTCAACAAAATCATAAAAATAACCAAAACTTCATAAAGTAAACTACTGAAATACCGAAGGTTTAGATTATAAAAATATAATACGATGATATAATTGTAAACTTACATTGCAGAGTAAAATCTATCTTTACGATAGAATGAGTTTGGGAATCAGTAACAATTGAAGAATTTGAATGAAAATGTTTAAGTAAGTATTTATAGAGAGTAAATAATATTATATTTGTTGCGCTCGTGTATAGTAAATCAAATTGATCTTTTAATATATATATTTATTAACCAAGACTTAAGAAAAATACCAGTTTATATTATAAATATTTTTGTAGTAGTGTGAGTGGACTCGAACACATGACCAACAGAACAATAGAGAGAAAGAGAGAGAGTTACTGCTACTGAGCCAAAGAGTCGTCGCCCATAGTTCTGGTAGTATTAAAAAAAATATGTTCCCGGAAATTAATTTAAAATCATACAACGACATATTAAATAACAACAAGTACGAGTTCTGTTGGACCATAATATGTATACTAATATAATAAAGTAGGAGTTATTAATTACCAGGCAGATAAGAAATCGTTATATTATTGAATGTCCCTAACATCTGTAAGACCTCACTGCAGTTAACACCTTATAATACCAGTACCTTTTAAATTTAATATGATTTGAAATAAAGATATTGGAAGTGCTTTTCTTTAAAAATACGGTTTATACTTATTTTTTTACTACAAACTGCCATTAGTTTTTTAACTAATGTTTTAAAAGTTCATTTTTTTTTCTCTACACGGAAGGTCGATGAAAACAGCATACATTTCAATCAAATTTTCAATCTTACATTTTAAAGTAACTCTTTAATTTAATTTGGTTAGAAAGGATGTTAATACTTTATTAATTTCCCGAATCGTGTACTTGTAATGGTATTACATCAAAGAAATTCTCTCGATGAATAAGTTTCCACTACATGGTGTTTAGTTTTCTATTAGAAATACTTGCAATCCGATGAAGAGTGAGTTCCCTCAGGGCCGGTAAAAATGCTTTTAAGTATAGTTTTAATTCGACATAATGAGTTTCCTTGATATTACGTTGTTATTGTAACTTTCAATACAAAATCCACCCAAGAGTAATCTCATTGTAATGGTTCTCTCAATAAGAAAGCACATTAAAATTATATGAAGGTAATACATCATTCTGCACCACTTGAGCTCTCGAGACGTAACTTCACTCGCCATATCAAAGGAGACGGACGACGACGCACTTGACTCTCAAACTAGCAAATAACAATTCTCATGTGCTCTTTAAAATACATCCTGTATTTATTTTTTAAATACATTATATATAATATCTGATTGCAAAATATTTATTCAATTATAATATTGAATAAATTATTTTTAATAATAGTTGTGTATTATAAATTTAATTAAATATTTTTAAAAGTTTATGTCAAGTTTTCTGTTTCCTTTTGTACCTTTTTTTATGTAATAAGAGGGCAAACGAGCGTGCGGATCACAGGTGTAAAGTGATCACCGCCGCCCACGAACTCTTGCACCGTCCGAGGAGTCACAAGAGCGTTGTCGGCCTTGGAGGTGGGTATAAACGCCTTTTTTTAAGGTACCCATGTCGTATCGATCTGGAAACACCGCCGAAGGAAGTCCATTCCACATCTTTGTGGTACGTGGAAAAAATGTTCTTAAAAAGCGCACAGTAGAGGATCGCCACGCATCCAGAAACCTACTAGACATACCTACTAGACATTTGTAAGAATTGTCACAAATATGTCATGCTGTCATGCTGTCTTTACTAAACAAATTGAATTAGAATTTGTAAAGTTAAAAAGAATCGAATTTTTTAGAATAGTTCCAACCAATTACATATTTTTAAAAGATATTTGCAGCTCGTGTTTGATCTACCACGCCAAGTTCTAAAACTGGCAGTTATGACAAAAGTGATAAGGTTAGATTAGAAAAGTTACTATGATTTTCGTAGAGATCACATTTTCTGCTTATCGTTCTTATTTTTTTCTATCACGAGAACCTTCTAACACTAACAATCACAACAAAAAAAGAATTAGCGAAATCGGACGAGTCGTTCACGCGTGATGCCGTGACCAAGGGAAATAGGGAATGTTGTTTGATGTTCATTGGATAGCAACTATAACGTTATAAGTCATCTTCATAAATAAACGTTTCGATATACCCGTTTAGTCAAATTTACCTAACATTATACTAAATCAGTTTATTAAAATGAGAACTTCAATACTATTATGTATATACGAGATCAATAGTTGTTTTATCAGAATAAGGTAAATAAATGAAACGGACATTGTTCATTAACGAGATTAAAATTCAATGTTGAAATTAATTAATTTTGTTATTTAAGTAATTGTTTTAGTTTCACATTTTGAAGTAATTTATAATTGAATGATTCAACTAGTTTCATCAAAACAGAAGTTGTGCTGGTCTTATTTATATTAAGCGGAAATATATTAAACCAAAAAATATGATGTTTGATCTTAAAATTAATTATATATTAGATTATTTTTCAATAACTATTTATTTAATTTAAGTTTTAATCAATGACAGATATTTAAAATAATGTTATATTTAAAAAATATATATATCGATATTTAAATAAGATCAAGAGCTTAATGTACACCTTTTTAAATGTTTTTCTAATCTTAGGAGTATTTTACAATGTACATAAAATATACCTAATGTATATTTTCAAAATCAAAGTATAAAAATGAAAATATTTGACTGTCTGTTTTATATATATATATATATATATATTTATATAGTTATTGTTTAAACAGGTGACTGGGCGGTAGTTTGATGGTTTCTCGGTATTATTAGTTTTAGGTAGCAGGTATGTTAATAAATAAGGTGATAAGAAAATGAAATATTTTTCGGTACTCGGAGAAAGGAAGTAAATCCTTCGTTTATGAAAACAAGAAAACCTTTTTAGACAATAGTCATGTTTAAGAGACTCTTACGTCAAAGGTATCCATAATATTATAATAGTTCTTATAAGATATAATGAGCCTCAATAGATTGGTGAGATGTAGGCATAATAACAGACTGGCAGAATTAGTTATGCATCTTGATGAACTCCGATGAAAAAGTTTATAATGGTGAATGAATAACTTCGCTGCAGGAAGGGAACACTTTAATAAAATGTTGAAGGTTATTTATTTACTGAAATGTTAAATTTAAATGGATATTTTAATATTCTAGTGCACATTAAGAAACATTAGCTCGCCGCAAAATTTCATACAACGCTTCAGAATCCATGAACGTTTTTTGCATGTGTTTTATGAAAGTGGAAGTTTTTGAAAGTTTTCAACTCATATTAAATCATTCTGCGGCAGACAGAAATATATGAACTAGTAAATACTCGCTGACAAGCTGCTGCTAGCGGCTCCGTCTGCTCACCTCATCCTCACCATTATGTAATAAGCCATCTATAATGATAGACTTTAGTATTATTACTAGTAATAATGGAAAGTTAATATGATTTGTAAGTGTTCTTATATTTTTTAGTGTAACTTTTTTAATAAGAACTTTTTCCGGACAGTAAAAATACACAGTCCAGGTCACGCATAATGCCGTGTCCAAAGAGAAATATGGATTCATATTTATCTATACAAATAAATACAGTGATGCTTATTTTATATTAGCTCTTACGTATCATAGCTAAATTTGTTGAAATAATAAGTCAAAGTAAAGATATGCTACACCCGTTTAAACAAATTTATCTCATATTATCCTGTAACAAACTATTGAAATGTTACCTAATCTGTTCCTACCGGTTAAACTGTTGAATTATCAATACAAAATTTAAATTGTCAACATTGAAATTCGATGTAGAAGTTAATATATCTTGTTTACTAAATAATTAGCTTAGTTTAACATTATTTTAATAAACTTACGTGGTCTTTGTACCTTATACTAAAATACATATAATCCATATGTCATAACTGTCACAGATTCTCATATGATATGATATGTTACAGGTTTATAAATAGCTAGCTGTTAGCCAGCGACTCCGCCCGCTCATTTATAATAATATTTTTCACGTTACCTACATATAGCTAAATGATTTTAATTTACTTGTAATTTATAATTTCTTACGTCTTGTAAGAAATTATAAATTACTTTTAAAATAAAGATTTTTTAAATTTACTTTCATCGTCAAGATGAAAGTTTCGGAGAGAAATTACACTTAATATTGAAAAGTTGCAGCCATTGCAGTCCCTGAAGTTTCATGATTAATCAGGGAGTAGTATTAGCCTTATGTATATAAATGTTTCTTTGTAATTATCTTAAGTATATTTCCTTCATTATTATTAGATAAATAATATCGTTCTATATAATTTGTCTGCATCACAGAGCAACCAAAATTAAATAGTACTCGTAATATAACGATCGAAGCAGTCGGCTTTACTGAATAATGACGTCGACCTGAACATTTCAGTACCCTTACCTGCAACGTAATAACCTGCATATTGCAGTATTCTGCGAATCAGCTAAAATCTGGTACGAATGTGTAATTTTATATCCGCATAGGATTGAAGCTCTCTTTTAGAATACTTTCCAGTAAAGGCGATGCGTCAGATAATGTAAAATATACTATCATTATATTTTTCAATCTGATACAAATATTAGATTTGCTTCTTATTCAAAAATATAATTAGTTACATGTAATATAATAATAACATATTATTAACTTTTAATTAATTAATTTATCTGTTTTAAAAAGAGTTAATTTTTATTAAACAGCACTTAATGGTCAGAACTATAATTAATAATTAAATATTTTTTCAGATTTGTGAATGGTATGTAAATATTCATTATTTAACAAAATCTGCAGAAAATAGTGAAAATATCACATGTTTCTTTAATGAAAGTTATACCATCGGCGCGACACAATTACAGACACACACAGATTCCGTTAAAAATCCAATATCAGTTCACAAAATCGTAACGTCAAAATCCCTAAATTGGGATTCGCGTAACGTTTTCAAAATTGGAACGTTCGAATATTAAAACAGTTGTTATCGCGCCAGTACTCTCTGCTATATACTTTTTTTACACATGTCCCAACTAAACCAGAAGCGTGAAATTGTGCTTCGAATTGTATTTTCGTATTAGTTGTTGGTTGATTTTGGGAGAAGCTTACATCACAGCTTCGTATAAATTCTCTATGACAATGTAAAATTTTAAATATGATTCCATATCTTTCTTCAGTTTTAAGTTCCTAATGTGGTAACCATAATGGCGAAATCGCTTTTATCATAATTTCATTCTAAAATAAATAATCCTAATTTAATTGAAATGAATAGACTAAGGGTTAATCTGATATTAAAATATTGAGGAGTTTATTTGTTATATTATAATATACGAAAGAATTCAGAACATAATTGCTTCAAATATAATCAAATGTTTTTTTTGTATTTAGAGTAAAGATTACATTTTATCTTTTTAAGTTGATGACAGACTGGGTGTCAATATATAGTAATATAAGCTGAACTTTATATTTTTTTGTTTGCCTAAAATTTTAATTACATAACACCAAGTGAAAAAAAACGCATCGAAATTAATGTAAGTGCGTCTTAAAGTACAAAAAATATATTCGCTTAAAAAATTAATATATATTTTTAAACGTCGAATATTACCCACCACTCCACCCTTCATTGATCACGTCCCCAGGTCTTGCTCACGGAATTTAGTTATTAACTTAGAAATTCGCTTATTAAAATTTCGTCAGACGCTGATTACGCGGAATATTTGCTAATGTGTGACAGCACATTTGTCATTCTATGTTATATAACTACTGAACTGATTTTAATGAAACTTGTACACTATATTGGTTTTTAAAGTATAGATTAATATCTATACTTAATTTATGTAGAAACTTTGAATCAGTTTCTACATTGAGAATCAGACATTTTGTAGATTTATATAATATACTTTCATATGATGATAGTTAGTTCCTTCCTTTTCTGAAGTCGGTTAGAAAGATCTCAATCCAAGTGTCTACGCTTTATTCTCTTAAAATAATCTATGCACTAGTAATCTTTAAATTACGTTCGATACTTAGGCTCTTGTTAAATTAAAAACCACTGGATTGTGAAATTACCTAAGAGCTAAGAGCTTCTGATTTAAAATATAATTTAGTTTTAAGGTAAAATTTGCGTGATCTTCATAGTGTTGATGGAAAGTTTTTACATTTTTTAATATGTGTACGCTCGTACACATTTTAAAAAATGCCTACATTATACATTGCCTATTAAATTTTATTTATTAAAATGCTTTAAGTTCGTTGGTATATTGGTATTCAGTAATGCCTGTGAATTCATAAACGTAAGAAAAACGAACAAAAAGTCACCCAGATTCAGAATAGCAATCTGTGGAACATAAAAATATATGTTTCTAGCGGGAATTGAACCCACGACCATTCGCTCAGAACAGGAACACTAACAACTAGACCTACAGGCCGTCAAAGTGAATTAGCAAGCACATATGAATATAATGAAACAACGCCAAACAAGAACTATAATGAAACAACGCCAAACAAGAACTGTAATGAAACAACGCCAAACAAGAACTGTAATGAAACAACGCCAAACAAGAGTACAAATGCATAATAACGTTGCTTATTATTTTATATAATAATATATTTAATATTGTATGAACCACATCAGTAATAGAAAATGAGACTGTTTTACATATAAATTAAATTAACCTATTTAAGAAAAATATGATAAAGAGAAAATATGTAATAAGGAAGCCGTGTTTTTTATTTTGAAGGCTTGGAGGGCATCAAATAATTTACAAAATCTGAATGAAAACGGAGTGGCCCTCTGAGGTTTTCACCCATACATTTTGTATAAAAATAACATTTGTCTTAAAATTTGTGTGGTACAAGTTTGTAGATTCGTTATTTATTTTCCTTGAATTTTAAATCTTTTAGTTTTTCTTAAAAAATGTTATATAAAACGATCAAATTGCTTATTAGCATGTGTGTGTAACGTACAAAACACACACATGTAGCTTATAAGTATTTGTGTAACATTTTAATAATAACGTAAAGTGCTATCTGATATTAACTAGCAGTTAAGATAATTCAAGATGTCAGTAACATCAGGTCGTAGAGTCAGCGTCGTCTACAGCACTGCAGGAAATATCATCAATTAGGTACTCAAAGGTATTATTAAATACACCATTGTATAGATATATAAATGTATTAAAATATATTCACAAAACTTACTTTAAAACATTTATACACAAAGAAGGCTATTTATTTTTAAATGTAAACAATTTTAAAGTTTCAAAACTTAAGTGTGGAAAACTTTTGACGGCTTGATTAACACACTTCTTGAGATCACAATATTATGATGGCGATTTTGAGAAATAGGTACTGAGTAAACATCTGACGGAATTAAATAAATTATAATAAATTACTTTCATTTTAAAATAATATCCTGTAAAGTGCTTTTAGATGAACTTCAATGAAAAAGTTTATAATGATGGGATGAATGGCCCCGCTGCAGCCGAGAACACTTCAAACAGATTTTTGAAGGGTTATTTATTTACTAAAATTTGACATTCAAATTGTTGTTTAAATATTCTAGTGCACATTAAGAAGCATTTTAAAGGAAACATTAACTCGCCGAAAAATTTCATGCAACGCTTCAGATTTCATCAATGTTTTTCGCATGTGTTTTGTGACGTTTTTGAAAGTTTTCAACTTATCCTTAATTTCGAGGAAGACAAAAATAGATGAATAAATGTTTAATAACCTATTTGCTCCCTTTAGCAACTGTACCTGCTCATCTTTACCGCATCCATACTCACTTTTTTTTTGTTACAGCCCAAATTATTTTTTTAGTATTTCCGTAAACATAATTTCTAGAGTTCTATACTACAAAGATAAATGTTATCAAAGCCGTGTCAGTACTTTATGAATGATGCGTGCACAAACAGATATGAATTACAATAACTGCATAAACCCGATTTAATGAATAAATCTTAACTCGAATATATTTCAAAAGAAATGCAATTTAAAAATAATTCGATTTTCAGGCTGACAGGCTTTCAAACCCGCGACCTCTGAGAAACCGACCAGTGCACTCTGCAGACAAAAAACTATTCCGATTTATTTTCTTTTCATTTTTACAATGTGTTTCATCAAAAACATACTTCCTATAATATATATAAAAATGTTCTCCAAAGTATTTGTTTGAATATTTTTTGCGTGAATAAAGTAAGAACGATTGCATTTGTATGCCATTTTGACCAGAGCTAGACCATGACCTGACGAAGGACATAGTGTAACTTTTCCCCTAAAGAACACGCGGTCGCCATTCTTCACCAGATAGCACGAATATTTTTTAATTCTCTGTTAGTTTCGTTATTATTTTTTTTTTAAAAGTCCTGGTGTTCTTACTTAACATCAACGCGAAAAGAAGTCCCGGAAAAATGATACTAGGTAATTTAACGATCTAATATTTATATCTCATTACCATATTAAATCAAACTATTTTGGTTATTTCTGTTGTTAAAAAAAAAAACAGTAATTAGTAGTAATTAATAAAAAACAAATTTTGAAAGTATACATCTTGAAAACTAGTGCAAGTGTATCTGCTTTTAATTTCCACTATTTCCTGATACTCTGCATGTCAGAAATACTCATGGCCTTATTAAAATCGAGTACTCTCGAGCACAAAAGTGCTTGACGCGGGAAGTTAAAATTTGTGAAATAACGAGTTCCAGCTTCATAGATCATTAGTTTTGCTTCTTGTAACATGAATTGATACATTTTTTGTTCATTAACGATATTTTAATTAAAAACTTTTACTTTACTTGCAATCTTTGTAAGTTTTCGGTTTAAAGATTACTTTTGAAATAAGCTCTTGCCAGAGATTCCGATCGTTTGTCAAACTGGTAGATATAGGTACTGGTAGATATACTGGTAGATGTACTGGTAGATGTACTGGTAGATGTACTGGTAGATGTACTGGTAGATGTACTGGTAGATGTACTGGTAGATGTACTGGTAGATGTACTGGTAGATGTACTGGTAGATGTACTGTTAGATAAACTGCTAGATGTACTGCTAGATGTACTGGTAGATGTACTGCTAGATATACTGGTAGATGTACTGGTAGTTGTACTGGTAGATGTACTTGTAGATGTACTGGTAGATGTACTTGTAGATGTACTGCTAGATGTACTGCTAGATGTACTGCTAGATGTACTGCTAGATGTACTGGTAGATGTACTTGTAGATGTTCTGGTAGATGTACTGCTAGATGTACTGGTAGATGTACTGGTAGATGTACTGGTAGATGTTCTGGTAGATGTACTGCTAGATGTACTGGTAGATGTACTGGTAGATGTACTGGTAGATGTATTTGTAGATGTACTGGTAGATGTATTGCTAGATGTACTGCTAGATGTACTGCTAGATGTACTGGTAGATGTACTGGTAGATGTTCTGGTAGATGTACTGCTAGATGTACTGGTAGATGTACTGCTAGATGTACTGGTAAATGTACTTGTAGATGTACTGGTAGACGTACTTGTAGATGTACTGGTAGATGTACTTGCTTAGAACATTAATTACCTACTGTACTTATCTGTCATTTTTACTGTCATAATTATACATATTTAACTATTTTTATCCCGGAATCCTTACGATCACAAGAAATCTAATTGGTATCTTGAGATTTGTTCATGTTCATTTACAAACCCAAAAAAACACCAATTTCAACAGCTACCAACCATACCAAACTTCATGTAGAACCTACGAAGGGCTAAAGGATGTCAAGAAAGTTACAGACCTGATTAGAGTTAATAGAACTTTGTGTGTTAGTCAGTCAGTTTTAAAGTTCTATGTACAATACAGGTATGTTGGTTTTTTCAGGCTAGCAATATTGTAAAAAAATAAATACGAATATTTATTTTTTTAATTATGGGAAGATGCTTGTCTTTTATAATAATTCTATTGGTTAACATTATTATTGTCCATGGATGATCCATTCTCATCTGTATATAAGTTCTACAACAAAATAAACAAGTTTCACAAGCTTTGTTCATTCACAAATAACTTTGAATCTGTGCCAGATTGACTCTTGCGCAATTTCAATCAGTCAATATTGCAAAATTAGGTAAATTTGAGTAAAGACACTCCGCTTTTTTAAGGTAGTGTAATTTAAATATATATTTTTTGTAACAATCTTCCGTTTATAAGGTTTTAAAATAAAGTATAATATTTATAATTAATATTATTAAATTATTCCAATCGAAATTTGCAATGTACATTTTTGTACAATTAGTTAATTAATTTCACTAAATTTATTCAAAGAATTATAGAAATAACGCTTTCAATAAAAACCGATAACAAGCTTTATCTCTTTATATTAACATATTAAATTGACAGTGACAGTGAAATTGACAGTTCAATAGAATATTTAACAAAATACCAGACCTTTTTTACATTAGAGTTATCGAAAAATGATATAATAGGACAGGTTAACTAACACAGGCATAAAATCATACATGAATTGTGTTTTTTTTTAAACAGACTACAATTAGGACGCACTTGTTGCCAAATGTAAACTTGATACTGGCGCGAAGTGTCTCTTAGCTTGTTAATGTATTGTCAGGCGGGAGACGTTAATGTATTGGATAGAATTATAACGTTTTTTCTTTTTATATATTGTCTGGGGTCACATTTAAAAAAAAAGAATTGTCTATGTCGAATATTTTATTCATTATAATGTACCAGTTTTTATTGTTTGCTGAAGGTATCTGTACTAGCTTTTAGTCATCGGATTCGTCTCCGAAATTTGTGTTAGTTGCGCTATATGAGCATGTCGCGTTTTTTGTAATTAATTTTTTAACATTGTAATAATAGACAAATAATCGCCCACAGCAAAGTTAAAATGCCATTTTCTTCGACATATTTGTATAAGAAATCGAGATACCGGACTATAAACTTACATATTTAAAAAAATAGAATAGCCTATGTTTAAAATAACGTACCTAATGTACATTTCAATTGGTGATAGATTTATTTAAATGAGTTTAGTAGTTTCAAAGTCTATCGATACATAAATTTAAATGTTTCTATATTTTATATGTAGTATAGTCATAGTATAAACGTTAAATACATTTTAAACACTTCTAATTTATTACACTTTTAATTAAAACTTACTTCGATTTTTATTAATTTGATTTTTGATCATATAGTTTTATAACTCCTCGGTGTAACAAACTGGTCGAATCAATAATCATTACCTGTCTAATGGTTCTCATCTGTTACATTTAATTCATTAAAGTCCAATTTATTATATCAGTACAGCAACTAATTAAAATAATGAGGAAAGTTTGAATTTGTAATATTTTACAATTTATGTAAGTGATACGCCAAATTTGTGGAGTGCCTACAGTAAAAATGATTTGACAGCATTGTCAAGAGCTGTGATCGGCTGTCTGTGACGCCATTAATACACCATCCAATTAAAACTAAGAGAGATTGACACGGGGCTTAACATTTAAAAATATATTTAAACATATATAGAAATGTAATATGAATATGGACTTGAAAATAAATCGATGCTGGCAAGGGTTTAAAGCCGTGATCCCTTGGATTTAAAATAATATGTAGTTTATTGTTATATTAATCACCTTTCGAGAATTGTGGGTTATTTTTAAAATAATAAATAAAATGTTTAAAATTAAATAAGTACATAACATAGAAATTATTTTTCATTATTTTAATATAGTGGAGATAATAGAAATATATGAATATATTTCACTTCAAATGAAGTATATTCATATATTTCAAGTTGAAGAGATTCTATAATTTTTATGTGGAGTTATTATTAAGTTTCCTGTCGTCGCTTCGTCCTTCATTTACGTGTCTTTGGACTCGAGCAGCTGGAACATGATGTATGAGACTAATATATACGAGTAGAGATGAAAATTTAATGTATTTTAATGACTTGTGTAGTACATCTAGTATAGTAAGTAGGTCTTACGATTTCATTGAAGATTTTTTTTTGTAGTGTAGATAATTGAGAATATTATAAATGTTTTAACTCATATCATTTATTTATTTTGTTTGTTAAAAATAATTTGAAAGCATTTATAATATAATCCTTAAAACAAAAAGATAAAATTTTAATTTCGAATACAGAAAATAGCAGCATTCAATATTTATTCAAAAACTTTACGCTTTAACTTTTTGAGAAAACTGCAGATTAACTGCACTCATCCAACACATTGGCTGAAGTTGGCCACAGATTGATGCCAGTTTTAAAACACCAATCTTTTCTCAAAATCAGAGCTTTAAAATAGTAAATTGGTATTCGTGAAACGTTTTAAAATTCCTATCAATTTTCAAACAATTGCAGTCGTAACAAATAGACTAAACCTGACTTGAAATTTCTGCACTTGCTCTAGTTTTCTATTCTTTTTGTTGGTAGCTATCAAGTATAATCTAATATACAATATTACAATAACAATACGTAATATTATACAATTAATTTTAATCGTAACTAGAGGGTTAAGGAAATTATTAACGTCTGTTTATTTGAAGGTAGTATTATCACTATTGTACGAGGACACTATTTCAATAAAGTGACATGATATAAAAGTAAATGAGGTGACATTTGTTTCTATCAAACTTCATTAATTTATGATATCCAAATAAGGTATGACACTTTATAATATATTTTCTGTTCGTATAATATCTGTTGTTCTGCGAATATTAAATATTCATCACATGTTCATTTCATCAGGAAGTCATTTAAAATTTAAATCAAATCAGTCCTAAATATGGTTCCACAAAGTAACTCTGATACTAAATTGAAGAGTATGAATATTTATTGGAAAAAATACAAAATTAAAATATCTGTTTTATTTTTAAATTCTTTTGATTCTCGTATCATGACCTTAACTAAATAATTACAGTTTGGGCTAATGGACTTTATCTGAAGCGTTTTTTAGTTTTAATATTATACGACACTTGTACTATGCGAAAAACACAATGTATTATTTTAGTATCATTATCACATTATATTATAAAAATATTCAACTTTGATTTTAAATGGTATTTAGCCTAAGATAATATAACATATTTGTGTACCTGTCTATACTCGCTGTTTTCAAACTCGTGTACACAAGCCTGGTAACAAAACAAACGAGTTACGGAAGCTTTGTTTATTCATAAATAATATTAAATCTGTGCCAGATCAACTCTTGCGCATGTTCTCCGGTTAATATTACAAAATGAAGAAATAGCAGCAAGGAAACAGTATTAGTTTCAATTAAATTATAAAACTTGTACATTATGTTAACTTTTCCTAACAATAATACAAATGTTATATAATGTGGTATCATTTATTGACAGTTAATTTTGCTCCCGTTGTTATAAAAAACGATCTCTTGAAGAAATGTTTCCAACATAAAAATTATCGCCAATAATTTTTCTTTTAGAAGTTTGAAAACAGATTGTTACGTTGTTACGATCAAGATTTACAAATATATTATAAGAATTCTTTAGTAATTATTAAATATAATTTAATTTTAACATATATTTTAACCTAAATGTTTGTTTTTCATGTGATCTTTATTGATAATTGATGTTAAAATTTATTAAATATATACAAAAAACTATATCAACACGGAGAGCACTCGAACCTGCGACCTCTGCGATATCGTGACGTCATTTTGCCAATTAAGATACCTAGTTGCTTCGTCCTTGTTGTGGCGGTATCCGGTGGCAGGTTCGATTCCTGCTCGTCTTGGTGAATTGATAAGAATAGTATATTTATAAGACTTAAAAGCTGTTTCAATCTTTTTGAATTCTCTGACGACTTTTAGTATTTTAAATAAATATAGAATTGATTATTCTGTTGCTGTTTGTATACGGTTATAGACAATTTTAAACCTAGTATTTTTTATAAATTATTGGTTTAAACGCTGTAGTAATTAAATGACGTCCAAATCCTGCAGTTAGATGAACTAATTATGTCTGTCACATAACCTAATATTAAAATAAACACATTTTTCATCTTCTTAAAACAAAAAAGTAATTTGAACTTTTAGTTCAAATTACTTTATTACATGATTTTAAATTTTATAGTTGATTTAGTAAGTAGAGCAAATAAATGAATATTAATAACGCTCTGCGAACTAGAACTGATCTCATATTTGCTCAAAGAGTACGAAATAAATTAACATCCGCATTAAAATAATATTATTTTACACTAGTAATATTATTGTAATATTAAAACAAATGGTTCGTAAACTATAACGGCCCTAAGAGCTGTGGGAGCTGTGGGAGCTGGGGGAGTCTTACTTTGATAACAGACTACGCGATGATGAGCTCGGTGCCTGGTGCCAAGTCTAAACCTGATACCGATGTCAAGACTCTTTAAATAATGTCAATACGCCAGATGCAAGACATTTATATTTTACAGATTATTATTTGAGTTTTAGTTATTGATATCTTCTATAACGGAACTTATATTTTATTTAAATAAAATATTTAATGTTGTCTATTTGTAATAAAAGTAATAGATAAGTATCAAGTAAAAATAAGAGTGTATTGTTTATTTATATTTTTTCAACATTATAAAGTACTGATTACGGTAATTTGTTTTTTTTTGTAGTTATTTCTATTGCTATACCCCGTACACACGCACAGACTTGTAAAAAATACAAGATGTACACAAAACATAAAGTCTTACAACCGCACCGAAAAACATGTATATAATATATTATTATAAGTATAGATTGGCAAGTATTCGTTCAAGAAACATTCATCCGGTTGGGACGAAACTTTGGCGTGTTGTTTTCCCCGCACTTCCTGAAGTTTTCGCGCTCATGCAAGTATTTTACAATAGATGACTCTAAAGTTCATTCGACTTTACCTGTAGCTCGTGTGTCTTGTGTCTGTGTACTGCATGAGTATGACAAACGCACACAGTGACATTGACATTAGTTTTTTTTTATTTAGGAGTAGTCTTTAACTATTAATATTACAAGACTGACAAATTGTATTTTTTATTAATAGTTTTTTTTTAATATCAGCAATGCAATACATGAAATGTCGTAGTTAGAACTTGTTATATTTTTTTTATGAACACTAGAAATATATTTTAAATTCCAAATAGAAAATTTCATGACTTTATAACATTAAATTGAATTTTGAAGGTGATGTAAGCTAACACATACGGGTGTCAGTTTGTTTTTTTCGCAGAATAACGCAATATTCTTTTCTTCTTGTACAGTTGACACGTTCATGGCTGATTTGTTTATTGTTGATTGTAATTTTGTAATATAATTATTTCAAGTAATTTCAATACAACATAGATATATTTGTTCATAATTATTTATATTTCAATAGAAGGGTGAAAGAGCATACGATTGATTTAATAGTAAGATTACCTACCACTACCACTACCACTACCACTACCACTACCACTACCACTACCACTACCACTACCACTACCACTACCACTACCACTCAAACCACTCAAGGTCTCTTGGAATATCAAAAGAGACACAATTAAAATATTTTGAATCATCTATTTTGAATAATTTTGAATATGTTTAGGAATTTATAATATACTTACTATAGCGTCTTACTAGAATAATTGTCTTCGTAATAAAACAATATGGCTTTGTGACAATATATTAATGATACGTATATAAATTAAAATAACATAAAAAGGAATTTTCTAGGTTTTTATCTTCAATAATTACTCCTTGTCATAAACTTGAAGTGTGATAGCGAATCAAGAACTGAAATCTCTTCATCTCAGATCTCTCAACTCGCTCAAATGACGCTCGTTAAAATAAATATAGTTTTTCCTGTTATAAAAAAAGATACTATCTTTTGGCAAGAAGTTTGAGAACATACAGTGGGATACTAGTCCAATTTTCATTTAAAATAAAACTAAAGAACCTAGTAGAAAGTGGCCCTGATTGTTGACTAGAAGTCCGTGGTTCGATTCTCAGACGAGACTATACTTTATGTGATCCACTGATTTTTCTTTGAAGTCTTTATTTTGTATATTTGTAAAACCTCGACAACAAAGCTCTAATTCAAGAAACTAATTCAGTTAATATATAGGTTAATTAAAAGAGCGACGCCAAGAAGCTCGCAATCCTTTCTTCTGTTTTTTCAGGAGTGTTACGTCTATGAATACCAAAATAAGCAAATGTCTAATGGACAAAAGTATCAATTTACCTTTAAGTTAAGTGAAAGTTATGTGAAAGCAATTGTATCACTCTCATCTATAGGATTTTAATTTTTGTTGCACTTGGTCTTTCGGTAGCTGTTACCAACACAAGGGCGGTATTAGTTGGTTCATATCAAATTTGGTTTGGTCTAGAGAGAAGCATATATAGTTAAGGTGTGCGTGAAAGAGCATTTTAAAAGGGGCCTCTTAAAAATCTTTTGCGTCGTAAGTCCCAAGAACTGATTCACTCTCCTCGCCCTGCAACGCAATGGATCGGGCACGGCAGGTACGAGGAATCCATAGTATGGTAAGAAGTTTGACTCTTAAAACCTAACAATCATCTAAGGACTACAACTTATAAACAATTTCAAATATTATACGGCCCTGTGAGGATATCGTATATTTGTTTAATTAGTATTAACCAAAAGTGTAACAATTATTAAATTGAAGTGGTACATGAGACAACAACGGTCACCTCATTCACGGGCGAGTATGTTTATAATAATGTGATTTATTATCTTCAGTAAACAATTTACTCTGACTCATGGACTTAGAATTTGGACTAGATCCAAATGTCTGTGAACCTAATTTTATAGTAAAACCACTGTTTTGCGTACACTTTATTATATTAATAAATATTACCGTGCCGTGAGCTCTGGTTATCGTTGAAAATATAATCATGTTTCTGGAAGAACTAATATCGACATAGCTCTATGAGCTGGTTCTCTGTGAAGTATCTGATCCTGTGGCTTCTAAAGGAGTAACAAAAAGTATGATAGTTTTTGTTTGTTGCAGTGCAGTGATAGCATTTACTAAGTTGGTGAGATTTATGGTTTGTTTGTGTAGTAGTTAGTGGTCGTAAATACTGAACCAAAGTTAGTACTTGTGTTATCTAGAAGGCCTCTAGAAGGACAGGGATTCGAAAATAGCAATTTGATCTACTTCATGAGTTTTTCGAAATAATTTACAATAATTGTCCATAGAATATTAAGAATAGAATAAGCGAACACAATTAATATAATTAATTGGGTCAAAAATGTTTTGTATAACAATTAAACGTAAATATAATAATGGGAGCTTTGAAATAATTTCGTTAAACTAATATTTTATTTTGGAATGTCAAAACATCATGAAGTCGAAGTTTGTTAAATAAAAACCAACGAGTTGGATAAAACAAATAAAGGTGATTTTACACTAATACTAAATGAATTTGGCATTATAGTATGTAAAACAAAATTAAGCTAAATGGAAAAAAAACCAACAAGTTATAAAATACATATTAGATTTACAATGGAATGAATGAATTTATGGAACCTTATCATGAGGTTGAATATTAAATAACAAAGTTTTATATTTAATTAGACAGACGAGACGAAGCTTCAATCCATGCCATGGATTCACCGTGCGGGTGTCGGGCCCATCGCGTTACAGGGAAGAGAACAGGGAAGAGGAGTGCAACAAGCTCCTCGTACTCGTACTAGCTCCTTGTACCCAGGTGTTCAAAGGGGCCCCTTTAAAATGCGAATTAACGCTCAGCTTTACAATATATCATTTAAAAATATGTAAATAATATTTTTATACAATCATTGATATTTCCAATACTTTGCATTGTTTTTTTTGCAATTAAATGTCAAAGTCTACATAAATATCACATTAAATCCAAAAACATCTCTGTAGACCAAATAAATATTGCGTAAATACGTCCAATTAATAATTGTGAAGTAAGTTTTATTTTTAAAACTAACAGAAACAGAGAACCAAACGAAATATATTTAGAATCAACGGCGGCCTCTGTCATTTTATCATTAATCTATTACAGTATAGACAGAATTGTTATTTATATTATACCAGCTGTTGCCCGCTACTGCGTCTGCGAGAACTTCAGAACACAGGGCTCGTAAGCAAAATCTGTCGCTCGAGCTTTTATTGGTGAACATAATTTCAATATTATTCTCCTAGAAAAGCCCTATTAATATTTCAAGGGATTAATATAATATAGCCTAGATTCAACATGAAAATTACTTCTAGTCAGACTACCTCGCAAAAATAAATTTATAAAGTATAAACCCACAAACATACAAACTTTACCTCATTATTATATTAGTAAAGACTAAGATCTAAATATGAAATTTGTCTTAGTTTGAGTTTATGTTGAAAAGGACTGCTGAAAGCTGAAAATCTATTCGTAGAAATAAATTCGTAATGAATAAGTTAATTGTTTACTTTTACACTGTCAATGTCAAGTTTATATTAGTCTGATGTCTCATAGTCGTAGATTGTCACCTGGTGCAAGAGAATAAAAAATAGTATATAAATTGAATATCACAGTATTATGTTTAATATTTTATATATTTAACTTATACTTTACCCTCAGCAACACGTGGTACGTTATCTTATTGAGTTTAAACTTATATGAAACGTTTTTATTTTATCAGAGCACCATCTATTGGATAGTTACTCAATCCAGTCAATAAATACGCTTATACCGCCATCTATTAGAATAGTATGGAACTAACAGATATTTGTGGCTGTCAGTTAATAAATAAATAATTCGCAACAAAATAAATAAATGTGATCGAACGGGATAAAATCCTATGTCTGTCTCCTGGTTCTATGCCCCCCCCCCCCCCAATTTTCAGCTAAATCGGTTCGGCCGTTCTTGAGTTATCAATAGTTATACTAACACCACTTTCTTTTATACATATTGATAGATGTATATCAAATTCCTAAATTGGTTGTGATCACCATAGCAACCTAAGAAATCTATCCAATCTCAATGAACAATGAATAACGCCTTTTAATATCAATATATTTTTTATTACACAGACAATTTTTCAGAAAAATATTTTTGCTATATTTAATCAATGTTCTTTATAAAAGAAGATATATTGTATCACTCATCAAGAGGTATCATTAAAATAAAATTGACTTCATTTTCATCATCTGATGCAACAATGTTGGCAATTTCCTTAGCTTAAGAGTAATGAGGTAATTTGGCCAGAAATTCCAACAACTCATTACAGATCAAAATGAGAAATGGGGTACTAATAACTTTCTTAGACAATTTCTTCGATACTCCAATGAAAATACAGCTTTCATTGATGACAACAGTTTCATTAATTATTTGGTATTAACGCAATCTCTTGTGATTAGTAACTTTAAGAAATTGATGCCCCACTGGTTTAGAATCTCAATTGTGCCAGTAATCATAAAGTCATGACTTTGAATTCCAAGCAATACTGTTATGTGCAATATTAAATTCAATATCTGAAAACTTTCCCTGAGCAGAAATTGCGGCCGGCATGGCTGTCACGGCAGAGTTGTCTACCATGCCATGGCCACTCTCACCATCGATTACATTAGTAATACACGCCCTTCATCTCTTTTGGGAAACATTCGAAGCCAGTGGTAATAAATGGTAATAAAATGTAAAGAAAGTTCTAGAGTTCGATGTTATTTAAAGATTAAAGTCACAGTATATATTTACAGCAAGCAACCAATAATAAATATTATTTATTTATGTGAATCGGATAAAATTTCGAAATAAAATTCATCTAAGTGCTAATATACAAAAGTACGTTTATGATTTCCGCGCTGTATGATATCAACTTATGATTCAGCACTTATCAGACCAACCGACATATCAGATTTAAAGAACCACTCAATGTCGGTTTTTTTGCAAATTAACACATTATATATTATAGGTAACTAGTGCAAAATGCTATTTCGTACCGACGCAGTAAAATACAAAGTACTTCTATTATATATAAATTTTAAGGTAGTGTAGTTTAGTGTTTTATAAGAAACTTCCTAATGAAGCTCCAGTCTCTGAACAAAAAAAACATCTTAATGTCTTAATTATCTCATTTATCTAATTAAATGTTAATTCATCCACAGCATCGAATTTTATTAAGCCTAACATGCTACATTTAAACCAATATCAGAGTAACTTTTTTATTCAAGTCAAGATTATCTTAGTTAATATATTTGATAGGTTATTTCAGACAATTCCTGAAATTATCGTACAGTTTTTAAAAATTGTAATAATAGAAAGCTCAAATATCCAAAATCATCGATGATAAACATTTTTCATAATTTATATTGGCTGCAATCTATTCATGAGCAGATAAATTACACCTTCTTTGAACGATTCGGTCAGCTTGTATTATATCTTGTATTGTAAATATCTTATTTCAAATGAGCTGCTTCATATAATATGTAAGTAAATATGATATAAGCTGCATTCGAAGTTCTTCGCGTCTTAAATAATTAAGTCATGCGAGTCTTGTTTCTAAAGTCTTAATAAATTCTTCGGTAAAAAGTACAAACTTTATATCGAAACAAACTTATTTTCTCTTGCCTATATTGCACCTTACTTCCATATTTTGTATGTAAGAGTTAATTTCAAGCCAACAAATAAGTCCGTAAAGATTTTAAGATATCACTAGTGCGCGACTATTGTAGTACCTCAGTAGTAGACAGTATTTCCCTAAATATTCTCTAAATGTATGATTTGAGTATGTACGTATACTCATGTCAAACTTTTTACCATTTATAGTTCTTTGAGACTCTCTAGTCAAATGGAACATATCTTTATTGGCACTCGTCGAGGCTCTCACTAGGAGTATGGATCCGCTTTTACCGATGGCTGTCAGGAGTCAGGTGACTACACACTCTGCCAGTGTGCCTGGGATATTCAACCATGTCACAGGTAGGAATGAGGTTACATCATGTAAACATATTCCACAATACAAATATATTTATTGAAGTAATAAAAAACACCGTAACTATCTTTTAGTTTCAATACAAACAATGTTACTCCAAAAATATATATTCCTTTTAAAAAACAAAATTTTGTTCAATGGTATAGACCAAGAATAGGCTTGTATACAAAAACGTTGATTAGACTAAATATACCCCGGTGGATGGCTGGGTTTGGTCCTTCGTAATCATCATTGGAGATCTGTAATAACTATATAGTGCAAAGCTGTTGAGACGAAGTATGAAGCCATTTTCATTTTATCCCATTTTTTTTGCTTAACCGGTTCATCGATAAGGTAAAGCTACTTTTTTTTTAATACTTTCAAAACTGTGTTATTTTCAAATGGATATTGGTTTATTACTACTTATAATGTAATCATAAAACATCACAATAAATAATAGTGTACACAATACAATACAACACCTAGCAGTTAAAGGTCATCAAAAAACAATGAATGTTTAGTGTTTTAAATAGAAGGCTTCAACAGTATATTTATTTAAGTTGTTTTCGACAAAAAATGTTTTTATTTATGTAATTTAGAACACACACGTTTTCACTCCATTTCAACTCAATCTCGTTACAAGAATTTTATGGCGCGAAAGTAAATAATAGTCAACATATTTAACGAGGTAAGTTGTGTGTCGAGATGAATGTTCTTACAATAGCGTCGCGTCTTACTTCTTTTTAACGTTTGAATGTAATTTTTGCGAATGAACTAAATAATAAAAAAGTAGTCGTGAATTAATTCATTCATAAATAATCTTCACAAATTAAATATTATGTTTGAAAAGCTCATTATATATATACGGTTATCTGTCTAGTGAAATAAATTAATAATCTCGACTTTATATGAACGGTTGAAGCCTCAAGAGATAGTAGATTAATATGTTTAAAGTAAGTAATATCTTAATACATACAGACACCACTATTTTTCAATGTCAATGAATAATTTGTCTCAGTTCATAATAGTTGCTATGCTGTCACAACGAGTACATTCAAACCCTTTAAATAGCTTGCTCTAAGACGATATCTACTTCTAAGAACTATAATATTTCCAAGCAGTGACGTTTGTCTAATTAGGTTTGCTAGGCAGTTTTTGGGCGGCAATTTAACACATTTTTGTTGTTCATTTTAGATGAAACTACTACAGAGTGTCAACTAGATTACTAGTTTTACTTTAATAAACCCAGCTCTGCTCAAATTTTATGGTATCTATGAGTCATACTGCAAGTGATATGGGCTGAGTCAGTTTTGGAAACCCCGAGTCATTGAGTACGTAAACATATATCAGATGGGATAAAGTCAATTCGTGTGTAATTAATTATTTTGAAAGACAAAGCTAACCCGTACTTAGCTCGCGACTCCAGACTTCAAAATATGCGTTAAGTAATTGTTTCGTTATAACTTTGTTTAAAACTTTATAAAGTGTACAAGTTTTACTTGTTAAGAACTTTTAATATTAAAACGTATACTTTACTTTAAGATTGTAAAGGAAAATTTGTAGTTGAAAATATTCTGTGTAGAGTTTTCAGATTCTAATACTGATGGCATAATTAAATTACTTATTTGTGTTACGAATTACAAATAATTTATTATTTGTAATAAAATATAAAACTAACTACCAATCGATGTCTACAAAAACAATTCAGCTGTTAAATATGACGAGGCATTTCAAAATAACTTTCATATTAAAGGAACAATTTACAAAGTACATTAAAAATAAATAAGCCAAGAGCGACGCAAAGCTGAAATTAGAGCGAAACGAACGCATTTAAGTATTACCTACAATAAATAAGCGCGAGCGAGTGCGGTAGCGGGCTGGCTCATTGGCAATTCATTTGTAAAGAGATGAACACATTTTACTCGCTACATAAATAAACATTTACTGTGAACGAGACCTTAATATCGTAGCTGTTTATGTGAGAACTTTTAAACTCAAATAAATACCACCTGACGTATGAACTCAATGTTTATGGTTATTTCAATAATTTTGATGAAATATGTTCAAAAATATAACGTTTTTTATTTTGTTAGCATATTATAATAGCATATTTAAATTATAATAGTTACAGATTTTCTATTTCCACCACGTTTCAGTGCTAATGCAAATTGCATTCGTACGACTACTTTAATATAACATCGCTTTACTACGGACCGATGTTGTTTTAAATCTATTTAATTTATTTAATGGTTTCATCTGCATATTTAGAACCTTTGACAAAGCTACAAAGTGACAGTACAAGGAAAGTATCTGTCTATGGTGTTCAGAATAACTAACAGAAAGTAATATTTTATCTGAGGATTTTTGCTTGTGAAAACGAAAAACGGTTCTTAGGAAAAAGAAATATTTGGATACAGATATTACCAACAAATTAAGTATAATCATATAAGAATCATTGTTTTAATCATCAATTACAATAAATAATACAATTTAATTGCTTCCCTAGCGTGTTGATGTGTGTATAACATTAAAGATTGCTTTGTTTGATAGCGAAATATATAAACACTTCTGCCAAGTTGAGTCTAGACACGTGACTAATAATAGACATTCGTTACCATAAAAATAATAAAGAGTAATTAATAAAAGATTTTTGAACAAATATATTTATGTTTATAAAAATATGAATCCAAAGTTTAAACACATAAGGTACCAAATAGTTCCAATTGTACGTTAACAATTATATAACGTATTTCGGTTTAATATAGGACAAAGAGTAACTTAAATAAGTTCAACCTAGGCAGCTAGTACCTGAATAGTTGTAAAGTAAAAATAAATTGCATCTTTAAGTCGTTCACAATTCTCGGGGGTCATTGGTTCCAGATTGGTATTCGATTTGGGCACTTGAAACGGTACACTATTTCCTTCCTCTTTGACTTTTTACGACTATTTTAGTATTTATTTCAAAGACCGTTACTGGTTACATAATTCTCATTTATATATTGAATAAATAATATATAAATATAAGCGTATTTTATTGGAATGCTTTAAGAATGAATTTCATTTTTAATTAATTCTTTTCCTCCAAAATCGTTTACGACTCAAACCTCAGCTGGGTTCAAATTAGTTTGCCTAATTTAGGCTCCCGTCAATATTGGGTTTATTTGAAATCAATTTAACAATTGCCATTGTAAGGCTTTTTATTCTCTAAGCATTTTGTAATTTGAGTTTTACTTTTTTTATTTTTCTAATATTTATTCCTAATTTTTTTAAATAAATAGTTAATTTTGTTTTTCAATAAGTTATTCTCCGTTTAAATTAAGTTTCCATGTGATTTCCATTGTTACAATTTTAAATATTTTTTTGTCACTGAATGAACCATTTTTAAAAAATAATACTTTAAAATAAAACTTTTTTCAAAAAAATAAAACAAATGTCATATTAAAAGTTCATTTAAAGACACTTCAAAACATTTTTCTCAGTATACTTTTTGTACCACAATTCTACTGCATTTTCCTCAAATCTTTTACACTTCAGGCTTCAGTACTCTTCAATACTCTGGAAGCCCTACCTGAAGAGATAAGAAAATCACCCTCAAAGAGCGCTTTTAAAAAGCTGTTTCGAATGCACTATTTATAGCCATCTTGAAACAAACGCCATATTGTATTTGTATATATTTATTAATATTTAGTAAATATACAATAGTAGCAAGGCTAATCTGCATATCTTGAAGAAATATTTTTTAAATCTGCTGTCTGTTACGTGTTTGTTTATTTGCGTTTTCCCCCAAAACTACAAAAAATGTTTTGGATATATTAGATACACTAAAAAAAAACAAAAAATATTTTCACGAGAAAACATAATTATTGGTTTTGATAATAACTTTTATATTCAATGTAAGTGATGATGAGATGGCTTATCGTTTGAGTCAGGGTAGGATGAGTCAGGGAGTCAGGGAGGGGAGGGAAGCACAGACGAGAACTGTGGTAAAATATAGTTATTATATACCTAATAACAAGTCATTATCAATCAATCAATCAATGAAAAGCTATTGTTATTAACAAAGAATTTGAAAGGTTCATAGAAATTTGAGAAATTTATATATAGCTTATAGTTGACATATTATTTTGTTTACACTGAAACTGTTGAAACTCTCGTAAGGTCTTACGATCATTAAATATATAAAATTCAACTATCACCAGAGACAGAGACGAAGCTTCTTAGCATTCCATGGATTCACCGTGCGGGTGCCGGGCCCATCGCGTTGCAGGGAGAGGAGCGCAAACAGCCCCTGGGACTTGCGACCCAAGTGTAGGTTTAAGGGGCCCCTTTAAAATGCGCATTCACGCTCACCTCAACTGGTTGCGCTCCTTTCCCTACCTAACCAAATTTGGAATGAACCTACTAATGCCGCCTTTGAAGTACGTTCTAGAAATGTACTGATGATAGTTCTAGAGAGGCCGAGATCTTTAAGTAGGTTATAGAGAGATTTCGCTGTTATACCTCTCGCTCCCACTTCTACCGCGTACAAATTAACTATATACCTATTCCTGGTCAGTTCGTTGGTCAGTTCGTAATACTTGTTTACTTTAATTGTGTGATCTTTGGGAATGTTAGTTTCCCACGGAACAGTAAGCTCCACAAGTATCACGCGCTTTAACTGTCTAGAGTACAGGAATATGTCCGGTCTGGATGACGAGACAACAATATCCTCAGGAATTCTATACTGTTTCTCATACGTATCCATCATTATAGTCCAATCGCGAGCCGCCTCTAAGATAGAGTGAGGCTTTTGTTTTGTTTTTTTAGACGAGCCTTCTTTAATGAACTCTATGAATCTTTTGGTGGTTGTTATACCCTTTTGCGCTCTAGCTACTGAAAGACTAACCGCTTCACGTATGATTTCCAATACTTTATCATGGCGCCGCGAGTATTGACCTTTTTCCAATAGCACCCTACACCCTACCAACAAATGTTTAGCCGTTCCTACCGCTTCCCCACAGATATTGCAAGACTTTTCGGTAGCTTTACCCCATCTTACTAAATTACTTTGATCTGGGAGAGTCATTTGGAATGCATTTAGATAGAATTTTAATAAGGCTGGAGACCACTCATGAAGTAAGGTGCGCCACCTCAATGCTAATGGAATACAAAAGTCGCCTATGGTCACCCACTCATTTTGAATTTCTAGATTCATCGCGTGCACTCGATACTGATCGTTTTCATCTTGCCGAATAAAGGATTTTGTTAAGTCTATATCTCGAACTTTCCCGCTAGATCCTAACCCTGCTTTATTTGTTTGAGCACCTATCATGAATTGTTTATGGAATTGAAGTCGTGACTCCAGCTCTGATGCATTTTTATCTTTTGGAAGAGATGTTACAATATCATCATGAGATTTTTCGATGATATGTCTTTTGGTAGCTCTTAGGTGTTTATAGAGCTCCGATGGTTTCTTTAATTTCATCCCAAAATTGTTTCGGTCTCTGAATAAAGTTGAAGAGTCCGCTGAATGCGCGAGCCCAAACCACGACTTCAATATCTTTATGACGTTTGCATCTAACTTAGACAAAAGGGTTTTATTAAGATCGTAAACTAGAAAAGGCCAATTTAGACGTGACGTTAGATAGTTGTCATATATCCAAGCTTTTTTGATATTACTGATTGGTTGACCGTTTACCTTCTAAAGATCATTTAAAAAGCTATCGACTATAATATCTAGAGATGGAGTGCGACCTTTGTAATCTATTTTTTTACCTAAAAATTTGAATGGGGCTGCTTCAGTAATTGTAGCAACACTTTGACCGCCTATTGAAAGACCCGGATTATAAGAGGTATATTTGGTGTCTCGTCTACCCAGACACAGACAGTGGCATTTACTGGGTTTTGTCCTCAGTCCTTCAGTCCACGTACAGAAATCCTCTACTTCATTTAAAAGTACCTGACATTGTTTAGGGTTACGTGTCAGTATAGCGAGATCGTCTGCAAATGCTAGTATGGATTCCGTGTATTTATTATTAAATTTAAACCGATAACCCCACTTTTTCTCATGACTTATTAATTCATGACTTATTAAAATAGAACGAGAAAAAAAATACAATTTTGTCATTGAGCTTTGATCATGAGCTTTGGTAGCCTGGTCTAAAATAAAAGTCAGCTTCATAAACTATGTGTTCGAAAATTGATCGAACCAATGTATGTGAAAAAGTGATATGGTTCTTACTTTTGGTTAATTAACTTTGGTAAAAATGTGGCAAAGTATGGATATAACAGCAATGAGTCAGAAATGAAACAAATGGTAATCTTGTAAACAAATAAAAAAAGTTTGTTCAGAAAAAAATAAGGAAGTTCGGGAAAAATGTGCTGTTTAGATTATGGCCGTAGGAATACCTAAGAGCCAATACATTTTGTTGACTTTGTTTCACCAACTCCGAAAGCAATTGAAATGCTCAAATTATACCATGATATAGTAGTGCTAATTTCCAATAACGACTATTTAACCTTATTTTCCCTATTTTCCTTGTCTTGAAAATTAATTGTAACGATCTCAATAAAGTCCGGCAACATTCAACGCACATTAAAGCTAGTCCGAGACGTCATGCGATAATAGTCAGTAATGCAATAAAGTAAGGGATAAATTAGTTTATCCTATCGTCATTTGATTATCTCTAATTGGGTTTCTGATCTTGGACCGTCGTTTGGACTTCATCAATAGTTTCTGTGAAGAACGGAATATAATTATTTATTTATAAAACAGAACGTCACCAATCAAAGTTAATTTCAGAATAGGATCAGATCAGCCTTCAGCGTTGAATATGTAATATTTAATGAAAGGCGCTCCATTACAAATTGAAATCTTTTTGAAGTAGGTCCAATGTGGAGAGGAGACATTCCGGCTCTAGGTTTATAGAACTTATGATAAAATCTGTGAGGACTTTTTCTTAATTGGGTCTGATTTAGAGCTTTTCAGGATTCTTCATCCCTCAACGCATTTATGAACAGAATATAAAAATGGAATATATTCTCGGATAAATTCTGTAACTTCACAAGTATGTTTAACAAAGCAATCCTCATTTAGGGCTTCCTTCCTTCCAATGAGCTTTACTTTATGAAATGTTATTGCTTAATATCTGTTATGAATATGAGATTATTTGTATATCGTTTTTAATTAATATATTATATGTACTGAGATAACAATTGTTTCTTTTCATTAAAGTACTATAACAAATATCTTTTGATAAGGACAGCAAAGCAATAACGAAATACGTTTTTATTAAAAAAGTCGTTAATAAATCAGTATAAGACGTAAAAGTCATATTATGTTATATAATATATTTTAATGTATCTGTTCCATTAATCGTTATCCTATATCTAGCGCTACGATAGAAAGCAGGATTGTTTGCAGTTAGCGAGTGACTGATGGCGGCCATTTCCTGTTTCACGACGAGGTTAGGACAATATTTATAGATGAAGTTTTGGAATCACAGTCATATTGATATCTATCAGAGTCTGTTAATGAATTAGTTTTAATTATAAATGAATTAAACATTGTTTTAATATAATTAATAAAATCAATTGCTATTGGTAAGTCTCAATGAATGTTAGTCTGTTTTGAGCGTCTCCCTGGATGGTTGAGATTCACAATTAAACCCGACAGAGGGCGCTTCAAGTTATCACTATGAAAATTAATAATATGCTTTTGAGTATGAAAATATGTTCGTGTTGTCCGCTTTATTATACTTGCTACCGGATCACGCTGCAGCCTTTCAGGAAAATTAGTTTTCCCATATAGTGGAACTTGAAGAATATATCGCGTTATATATTTTACTACAATATATTTTTTACAAAGACAACGGAACCCGGGATCTGTTTGACGGATGCTGATGTGTTTTTATATGTTTGTTGGTTTCAGAAAAACTATTTCTATTTTTACATTTGATTATATTTATTTTTTACATTTGATTATATTTACATATTTTTGGCGCTTTTGATCTAATTCCAAGATTGTTATATATTTTTATATCAAAATAGTTTCTGACCAACCCAATGGTATAAAATAAATTAAATGACTGAATTTTTATACGTTACAATGTTTGATGTTATCTTTTAGTTACAACACTGACACAACAAACTATATTTGTGTTCTTGATAGAATGGTATTTTAGGAGGTACATTATTTATTCAGTTCTACATTAACAATATTTGGATCGTTCGGTCGAGTTATTAATAATTAATAGACTATTGTTTGCTCTCAGAAGTGGGGCGATTAATGTTGGTATTGTTAAACTATACTAAGTAATACGTAATTCGGTAGTATGAATAAAAATACAGCATTCCCTCTGAATATGAAGACATATAAACAGAAATTGAACACTTCAGAGGGACTCCATATCCCAATTTCTATGTTGATTCAAACTTTATAAGTGAAAAAGTTAGTCATTTTAATCTTTAGACCAATATATCTGAGGACCGAGCACCCGAAAAGAAAAACGATTTGTATTCTACGAAAATGTGTTAACTCAATAGAGTTGGACAGCTCTGAAAAATTCAGTGAATTCAGTAAATGGTTTGTGTAACGTAATAGATTGGGACGTTTGAAACGTTTTAAACATGCTTGAAATTGTTTTTTCTTTTATACCGTATTTGTTGTGATAAATTAGTATTTTGTGTAACATATATTTTCGTTTGATAAATACTTATATTTTTCTCGAAATTAAAATAACTTATATGATATTTAACCCTAAAACCTGATTCTTCACAAAGCCCAAGCTTTTCTTAATAAAAAGGAATTTCGTCAAATAAAATACAAATCTTCCTGATCTTTTGTAGTTTAATATTAAATGTTAGCTATTGCTACATCTATATATGTACACATAATAACAACTTTACAGAGCCAGCGAAATAATAATTCACGAACAATTTGATACTATTTTTTCGGAGTTGGATCTAACTTTATCAATTTGAATTAAATATGAATCAAAATGTAATTTCTTTGTGTTTGATGAATGCAGGCCACCATGTTATAATGTATGTACCTACCGATTAAATGTAATGGACGGGTGTGTCTGTTTGTCTGAACATTATAATGTTACTTGTGTCATTTATTTAATCAGGTGAAGGAAATAATAAAATATAATGTAACATAAAAGGTATATTATGATAATTGATAAATAAATTTCAAGTCGTAATAATTGTTTTAAATTCACATACCTGTATAATGTCTATGTTCTTGAATCGTTATAGTTATTATTTAAATGTATTAGAAATTACTAAAAAATTTTATATCATATATCTTGTAATTAGGAAACGTTATTTAAAGACTAACTTAATTGCTCTTTGGAGAGCTATCCTGTATTTTTACTCCAGATCCCGCACGAGGATCAGTTCAAGGGTCGCTATTAACTACTCCGAGTAGATAACCTTCAATTTCAGCGAACTGTTTATTCAACCTATACAATATTTGCTTATTAAACAGAGATGCTGGTTTAGAAAAGAAGATACAGTAGTAGAAGAAGATGACGGAGTCATAATAAATACATAGAACATTTGACTTGTGTTATATTGTTAGAGCTCAATTATTATCAGATATATTGAAATAATTTTATATGTTATATAAAGTATCTTCTCCAGCTATTTACTATTTAATCTCGTACCATTTGGATCGATATTTTATAAAGTCATAGTCATAATGAGTCATTATTTTAATAGTTTCTCCTATTTCAGAGGAATCCTAAAACAATAAAATAGCTCAGAACATTAAACTCGTGAAAAAGTTATCTCCGAGTTTAAAATTTTATTAAAATCATCTCAACGTTCAGACACAGACTTTAAAAAAAGACATATTAGAATAAAGGTTCCGAAATTATAGAATAATAATATTACTTATTTAGTTAGTATAGTTTATTTTCTTATAAAATTATTTGTATCAGTAGGGATGAATGATGAAAGAGACCACCTCCTGGGAAATCAATGACGATTGTCATCGATAAATACAAGAAACAGATACAATAAGACAAGCCCGCTCAGTTTTTGTAGCCAGCATTTCTCAGGTCTGTTGCAATAACTTTTCAAGATGTTTTGGATTTTAAAATGAAAAAAAAAATGATATATAACTTATAG
The DNA here is from genome assembly GCA_963555665.1 of Dircenna loreta. Lineage (NCBI taxonomy): Eukaryota > Metazoa > Arthropoda > Insecta > Lepidoptera > Nymphalidae > Dircenna > Dircenna loreta. The sequence continues at coordinate 17,264,288 of OY743095.1, forward strand.
TCAATAATAATAAAATAGATTTTGACCGCCCTTGAGGAATATAGAATTAACGATAGGGGGCAGCTGTGGGTCCATAACACTCAGATATTTATTTAAATTTACGTATAATATCAGATAAATATAATATAATGACCAATAAAAATACCAAAAACGATTCTTTTTAAATAAATATATGGAAATCTAAATATAAATAAAAACCCAATTAATTGAATCATACAGATGTTAGTTCAGTTGAAGATGCACCTCAGAGCTATAACTGTGGATGGAACACTTTGCTCTGTCAACGACGATCATAACGATGTCAAATATAAACTTGTAACATGCTCGCTGCCAACGTTTAATACACTCCCGGCCGGCGAAATGATACACGCATCAACATTTAATTTACACAATAATATTGTTTAAGTAAAGAAGAAAAAAAAAAAAACAATTGTTTAATAATAAATCAAAAAAAATATTTTTAACTTTTTCTTTCTCTTTTTCCAATTGGGAAAAAACTGTGATTTCAAAAATTAATACAAATTACAATTAATTAATTTGTAATAAACTATAATAATACTTTCAATTTTACTGATATAAAAAATGTGTTTTCATTTTTCTTTACATATTTGGTGCAGAACGATATTGTGCCATCATTCTTTATGCATCTTTTTAAACACAACAATGCTGTTAAACGACTCGACGCTGTACCGTGAGAATGTTTTCTTGCTCTACTAATCTAAATTGTTTACAAATTTGTTATAACTGCTAATTTTAAAACCTAGGCACACATTGAAACAACAAACAATAATACACCAGTCAAGTTTAATTCCAATAGAATCAATGGTGTAGAAGTGATAAACAAACATACTTACAGTAATAAACAAAACAGCATTTGTTTATAAAGATTTTGATTTATATTCTCTAACAGCACTTCATAATTGGTAATTGTAACATATATATTACGACATCTTAAGTAGCCATGTAAATTTTAAATAAATAATTACTATGTGTATACATAATTTGGCTTGCAGTGCAGTCCTGCATGGCCGAAGTTCGGCATCGGCCCCGCGGGATAAAAGACTTACAGTTTGTAGTAAAATAACCGCTTGAATTGGGTCGTAGAAACTATTTACTAATTCGTAAAATTGATTTCAATTTGTAAATAGAATTTATATTTTTATTTTGACATAGAAGCTTTTTATTGTAATATTGTAACTAACTAAAACAGATGTGGCAAAAAATAGTAGTTATATGCTTTTTTTTTAATACAATCTCTGTCTATCGTAACAATACAAATATTTTCTATTGTATTGATGGGTCCCGGGTTTGATTCCTGTTGGTGAAAACTGTTGTTTGATCGAGCCCGTTCATTGAAGAAAAACAGACTAGGAAACCTGAATATCATTTAAACAAATCTATGATATAATGTAACCCACCAACTCGCAATATAGCAGAGGGGTTTAAGTTCTAGATTAGAAAGGTTAATGACCATTGTTTTTTACATTGCATTAGTTCCATCATAAAAAACAATATTGAAGAGTATTTTAAGATAACTCTAGTAAAACAATTTTATTATTAAAATATCATCAACTATTAATTGAAATCTTTTATAAAAACACATTAGATATTTTATTTGAAAAACAATTTTCAATAAAATAATTAAAAATATATGGGAGAATAACCGCAACTAAATTATAGTTTAACGTAACACCGATGAAACTAACACGTCATCTCAAATCGTTTTTTATATTTTATTTACTCACATAAAATCATAAAAATACATCAGAACCATTTGCATAGGTAATTGCAAAATGCAAAATAGCTGCCATTACTTCTGAAGCTTTAACTATTGCTTATATAATAATATTTTTTTGTTTTATGGTTTCTCAATAAAAAGTTTATTTGTTCTTGTCATTAACATAAATATTATTCACATCTAGATTGCAAAAATGCCTCATGAATGTGAATATTAATATATTTTATTAAATTAAGATAATTAGGACCGTATTTTATAGATTTTATCTTTTGTAAATAACAAAAATCCTTATCTAACGTACGAAAGTTATTGTAAGCATATGTTTATTACTCCCAAAGCAGTTATTGATGTTTTATTAAATATTAATAATAGTAGCAGCATTTTTTTTATTACAAATATCGAAAATCGAATCGATCGAACTAAAAATTACAATGGGTGTAAAGGCGGCCTTAACAAATTTAATCTCCTCATGGGAACAGTTATCTTATAAAAGAAAAAGTTCCGTGAAGAGTGTTTGGAAATAACACAACCATAGTAGTTGATTCGATTGTAAATAACGAAATATGAACTACAGGCACGTAGTAATTAAATATGAGTGTCAAGATATATTGAAGAGTTAACAAAAACAGGGTAAAATTAACTTTAATTTACTTTTAATGCTTTACGCTTAAATCACGAATTCTCAAAAATTTATAAACTTATTTGGGACTGGAGTGGATACAATGATTGTATTATTATATTATATTATCTGACAGTCTTAAAATATGAAGACAATGGATGAGTAAGTGAAATCATTTAAATTAAAACCGTACCTATATACTTTTTGTTTGTTTCCGTTCTCCAAATAAATTAAAGGTATTACGTAACGATGTAACGGTAAGTTACAGTCGTAAACAGTAAGTAGAAGTGGGGTCGTTGGAAAAGTTAAATTGGCTTAGTCCCAGGTCTTGAGTTTTGTATTAATCCACTTTTTTGGTGTCAAGAGGTCTCGCTAAAAGATTTTATTGTTACGGTTAAGTTATTGCTCTGTGGTTTCTTTCTGGAAAACAAAGATTATTTTTGGACTTTTAATGAATTAATGTCGGACAAAGTTTTCGTAATCGTTAAGTCTACGCTGATACTATAAAGATAAAAGATCTAAAACTGATTTTATTAATGTTTAGCCACGTTGAGCTCTTTTAAATTATAAATAAAAAATAAATAAATTAATAAAAGATGGGCAGCTCTTGAACCTACGAGGTCTATGATGGTCCTTTAGCTCTCCCAGTTGAGCTACCGTATTCTGGCAACGAATTCTCTGTGAAAACTCGGTGAATTAAGCACTCTATACATATTCGTTTTTATCGGGGCGGTGGTGACATCTATTAGGGTTCTTTTGAAACTCTTAACCAATATATTCAATTTAGAGTCTTACCTTAAAGACTACCTCTTGGCCTAGTGATTAGTGACACAAAGGCGCGTTCGATTCTCGCACAAAACAATTCTTTGTGTGATTTTGTTCCAATAAGAGTATCTACTTTATGACCGTTATTTACACACTCGTATGTTTGTGAAGCCATTCGTGCCACAGAGATTATTCATTCTATATTGCGGGAATTGTTTTTCTGAAAATATAAAAGGATGATGATATTAATTCATGGACTCTCAAACCCAAATACTACCGCATTATAAATCACAGTTGTGTTGCGTGTTACCAAATTAGTCCGGTCAATTATAATATAGAGATGCCAAATGACGTCACGCAGGACGCCGTAATTCAGTATGATTTATGAGAGACCAGTGGAGATTAGCTCGTAATGAAGCTGCTCTCAGACTGATGTATTTATTGTACACCTAGTTGATCGAAACACTGGGTTCGTGTACTCTTCCTTCACCAGTTACTGATTTGATATCTTGCTAACAATCTACTATTGGAAATAATTAGTTAGTACAATTTCAATTTTCCTAAAATTGGTACTGTCTGGAAGGAATAAATAAATACTAAAGAATAAATAATAAATATATTCTAAAGATCAAAAATCTAGTGAAAGACTAAAGACCAGGAATAAATAAGTATAATTACTATTATAAAACACTGTTTCTGTTTAAAACAGTAAAAATCCATCGTTCTTAATTATTCCACGACTCGCCGTAACTTATATGACTTGAAAAGTTCGTGAAGTTCTAAACTTGAGTGACCAAAATACGATCTGCTAATAAAAATGCATTAACGGATAGTTCAAATAGCAATATCATAAGCGACTCACGTTTCGCTTTTTCGTCTAACGTAAAAGTAATAAACTGAAGCGATGGCAGTTTTAAATTGAAAATGTCTATTGTCATATTTAGTCATATCAAGCTTATTTCAATTTAAATTAATATTAAATGATTACATTAACTTCAGTTGTTTTGTCTTTTAATGTTATTTTATTTTAAAAAAATTAGAAAAATGATTTTAGAAAGAAACAGAATAGATGTCGCCTATAGAATGCTAGTTTCAAGGAGCGATAAGACGTTTTCTGAGAGGTTGTAGGTTCCAATCTTGCCTGCAAGGATGAATTTATAATTTAATATTTCGATTTAAATAGTGCCTAGCTATTCATTCTTCTTCATATGTTTTATTATATTTATTTTTATTTATTATTTACTGTAACACTATATATGAGTGTGATCCATCCTATGTAACTAAAAACCTTTGATTATATACTTCACTGTAGAACAAGGTCAGTCATAATATGAAAAGTGTTTTTAATCGCTGTCTCCTATGAATGGCGCCACGGGTCTCGCGACTAAAAGTCCAGTGTCCCAGTTTGTAAAATATTATAGATTTAAGTTCTCACCGGAAACTTTTATACGAATTTTATTATTTTCTTATTGAGTTCTTTTAAATTTATTTTAAGTCACAGAATCAAGGGACGTCTAACTTCTTAATTAGTTCCATAAAATAATTAATAAATGTATAGTTGGATAGAACCACCTGGATCATATTGAAGCGTTAGCAATACTGTAATAATAGCGTTGATTAACTTTGACTGATTAAATATCAGAAATTATAATTTTATAAATACTGTAACATTTTAATTCTGCTATATTATATTTTACTTCTTTGGCATAGAATTCAAATTATATGACGTAGAATGTTAGGTGAATTAAAAATAAGAGCCGAAGTCATCAGATTATAGTTGTAAACGGGCTGGCTCGACCTGGTTAGTACCTTCTAGAAGTACGCGTGAAGTAGCTGTTATAGCTAGGTGTCGTGCAATAAGTAAGAAAACCGAAAAATCGAAAAGGGAGGAGCCTTTCCTCTTCTTATATTCTTATCTCCTGCACCCTTCTCCTTCTTCCAGGGTAGCAACGTATCTGCAAGTTTAATCGCAGATGTCCATTGGTGAGCATCATTTTACACCAGGAAGCCAGTTTCCTCTTTTGCCGTTTAATCCCATATTTTGTGTCTAAACTTATATTTAAAATGTTTTTCTCTCTCACCCTCATTTAATATTATCATAAGGGTTACATAAATACTAGTTGCCCAAAATAACTTCGAGTCCTCGCTCTTATGTAGTTATTAGAAGCTGCGTAGATCACTACTAAATGTAATTAATATAACAATAATACAAACTGCGTCTTATTAAACTCTGGTATAGTTTGTGATAACTGTACTTAGTGATATTTATAGTTTGCAATAATTAATAATTCATATAAGTACTCTGTCTCTCACTCTCAATCTCTATCTGTCTCTCTTTCTCTGTATCAAAGCACATGTAGTAAGAGCCATCGTAGATGTGTGAATCATAACGAGATATAACTACTTTATAATATAATAAACCGTCTACTTCCTCTATTGTAATGGAGTGATGTGAGATAGATTAATATTAAAGTACTGTAGATTATATTTAGTAGGATCAGATACTGCAAAGGAATATTATATTTTAATAATTCAAAATCAAAAAAACAAAAATATCTTTATTCAAGTAGGCATTTACATGCACTTTTGAATCGTCAATTACATTACATTACATTAAAAAAAAAATGTCAGTATGTCAGTCCGTGAGTAAGCTACCACCAGCTCGGAATGCGGCTCTGCTGAGAAGAGCTGGCCAGAAACTCAACAGTTGCTCTTTTTTTTTTTAAAAACAATTGAACAATGTTTGATGTATACGTTAGAGTATCCCGCAAATGAGTCAACAAGCAAAGCTCCACAACCTAACCTTTTAGTTGACCGAAATACGATCAACCAAAAACTCCTGTATGCTATAATAAGCTTTTTTTAAGAGAATACTTTTAATTTTACATTTAAAAGCAAGAAAAGGAAGGTCTAAGATATCTTGTGGAACCTTATTATATATGCGTACACTCAAACCCATAAAGGATTTTTTAACTTTTTGAAGACGATATTTCCGCGTTGAGAGTTTATTTTTATTTCTTGTATTTATAGGGTGTCTGTCACTATTTTTTTCATATGTATCCAAATTGTGACGTACAAACAAGATGTTATTAAATATGTACTGAGAAACGACCGTAAGAATGCCTATTTCTTTAAAAACATCTCTCAGGGAATCTCTAGCTTTTAAATTTAAAATAGCCCGCACAGCTCTTTTTTGTAAAATAAATACAGAGTTTACTTCTGCAGCACTGCCCCACAATAAAATGCCGTAAGACAAAATACTATGGAAATAACTAAAATAAACTAATCGAGCCGTATTAACATCCGTTAATTGTCTTACTTTTTTAATTGCATAGACGGCGGAGCTGAGTTTGCCTGAGAGTGTTGAGAGATGGGGGTTCCACTGGAGCTTTTTATCTAGAGTTATACCTAGGAAAACTGTTGAGTTAGTTAGTTCCAACACTTCATTGTTAAGGAGCAGGCTACAATTTTGATTTTTTACATTAGGAAGTGTAAACTCCATGCATTTAGTTTTCTTAGTATTTAAGACCAAATTATTAATTTCAAACCAATGAAGAACACGTGACAGAGCACTGTTAACTTCGTCATAATTAGTCCTATTACGCTCTACTTTAAAAATAAGTGAGGTATCATCAGCAAAAAGTACAATGTCACATAGACCTTTTACGAAAAAGGGCAGATCATTAATATATAAAAAGAATAAAAAGGGGCCAAGAATAGATCCTTGTGGAACACCCATCTTTAGGTAAGAACCAGCCGATTTAGAATTATTTACATCAACCGTCTGGACTCTTTGATCAAGGTAGGAGGCAATAAGATCAAGCGCAACACTACGCACACCATAGTGGTTAAGTTTGCATAGCAATGTTTGATGGTCAACACAATCAAAAGCCTTGGATAAATCGCAAAACACCCCGATGGCATTCTGCGACGATGCGATTTAAATGTATATGGGTAACGTTTGTTTTTGTTTGTGGTTTACGCGCTCCAAAGCCGTTAATATTCAATGTAGTATAGTGTATTATCTACGTGTGAGTGAGGTGTACATATTACATATATTTTAATTTATTTCTCAACATCAATGTAGTTAAAACCAAATTTGAATTTCAATCGAAAGCTTAAAACAGACACGGATTAATGACAGTCTGTTCAATTTGTCATCAGTAGCCGTAATACCGGTGTATCAACTGTCACATACCAAGACACACACACACACACACACACACACACACACACACACCAACACACACATATGAAGTACATATATGAACATTTATCTATGGAGAATGGTTCACGTCGAGTGTATATACGATACTAGTGAATTAGTTCAAAAGGCATTCATAATTCATATTTGCTATTTTTTTTTTATTCCAATTTGCACACACACATACACACATCACTCATACATAAATGCATATCCAACAAGTGCTTACTTTTCAGGTACAAAATAGTTTATATTTATTGTCCATTCTAATTTAATCTATATTTGCAATAAGCAATGAACTGAAAAGTAGTTATTCTACCGTAAAGATAAAGTTCTATAGTAAAATAAATGAAAAATATTTTATTTTCAACTATAATCATAAATGATTTAAGCGGAAATAATTCTTACACAAAATGAATGTTTTATGTTAAATATTAAACATATATTTCTCACAGCGCCTGTGATTTAGTCCAAAATCAAACGAACTTTATACTAATTTAAGTCATAGGAAATTTGTATGAGTTTCAAAAATCACCAACCAATGCAGTAGCTTGTGACCATGGTCTGTCTGTCTGTCATTCAATTTGTAAAGTAGGTTATTATAATTCGTTCGTTGTGAACAAAATCCAATGATACGTCAATCCATACAGCCTCCACATTGTCCCTTCTTCTCATGTATACTTTGATGTCTCTGTCTTAATTATACATCTGTGTATGGTACATCTCCTTGTTTACCAGACGGACAATCATCTATGATATGAGTAAATATAATCCATAATTTCAAATCATGTTATAATTATATTATCAAAATATTGTCAATTTTCGGACGCAAGCACGTTCGATCAATCAGGCGCCAATACTTATAGCTGTCACTTGAACTAAAACAGAACAATATTGATTTCAACAGAATTATCTCGATCTCGAGATACTATTCCGTATTTCAAGTCAGGCACCGAGGCCAAAATGTCACCTTTTTTTTAAAACAGTTGCTACTTGCTAAATACACATATAATATTTACTTATTGCAAAGACAATATTCTAAAGTTGGTGTGGTTTTAGTTCCTTATATAATTGTATATAATTTTTCACTCTTACGGGAATGTAAAAAAAATCATTTTCAAGTCAAGTCGTTTCGGATTCCAATCTTAATTTCTATTGACCAATTATTTTAACGCTAGAATTTAATTTCATCATTGTATTATTATTATTTTATTTATGTAAATTTTCTGTCAAAACTTTGATATAACAATAATAACACAAACGAAATCTTATTATTCCAAACAAGTAACGAACACAAATATAATCAAAACAAAAGTAACAGAACTAACAAAGTAGACATTCCTATAAAATCCTTGAATTGAAACTAAAGTTACAACATTAGTTATACAAAAACAAAGAGACTGAATATATTACACTTGTAATACCAACATTGCTTTTACAGTTTGCGAATGGTATTGTTAGAACTGAACTGGTTTATTGAACTCTCAAGATTTTAATATATTATTAACTTCATTCTTATCTTCATCACAGTGTCTTGTCTGTGTCTTTCAGTCGTTCAGTCACTCATACATCATATACGAACTTTACTAGATATGATTAAATTGAAAACTTAGATAGTTTGAACATACTTGTTGCTGGACCTATGAATATTTTACAACATTATTAGCTCACTTACAGAAACATTTTAAACGCTTTGTAATATATTTTTTACTATTTCACTATAAATCTTACAAATTATATCAAAACTATTTGTATCCTTGCTTTTATTAGTAAGTCTGAACTAATATTCCGAAGCTGTTCCACACTGCCCACTCCCTACTGTAGATGGAGTCGCAGCAAACAGTCAGTTATAAATATGTCCTTATATAATGTATTAACAAATACCCAACATACCCTCCATTAAGTTCGTGAACCATCATCTCGACGAGAATATTTATACAATTGATATAAAAGATATCAACATTATTAGTACAAAAGTTAATAGATCCTTTCACATCTGTCACGTTAGAAGTGGTAACTTAATATTAGTAAAAAAATATTAGTTACAAAATTTATATAACTATGAATATTTATTATTCAAATGTTACATGAATATTTATTATTCAAAAAGGAAATTATTTAAATATAATTTGTTGAGCCCGCAACCTGACTTCTATTTTAATTCAGTCAACCAGTAGTTGTAATATATGTACGTCACGTAGACACGCGTTACACCTAATGTTATAAAATAACAAGGATTGAAAATAACAGATTACTAAAAAAACAGAGATAGCATTTCATAGTTGTTTTCTCTCCACAATAACAGCCCCAACTTTGTAATCAAAATACGAACAAATAAATATTATGAAATAATAAAAACAGATAATATAATTCATGAGGCATTTTCATGAACGGGTGTAGAGAATAAATGTAACTCTAGATTTTTAAAACAATAAATAAAAACAGACGATAAAAGATATTTCCTTGTTTCATTAAAGTATTATTTAACTTATCGTCTCAAGATATTCAATACACGTACAGTTCTTCATTTGATAAGTACATTATATAAACTGAAAGGAAATTAAAACGTTCATGATTTTAGAAGAAAAGCTTTCATATTTTGTAATGAAAGAGGAATGTTCAATATGACACTTGCCACAATAATAATATCTGTGGAGTACAAAGTTATCGTTTTATTTTAATAAGAGTTACCTTCACAGTCTCAATGTCAGATACAATACACACTGACAAACAAACAAATATTAAACAATATAAATATTACGATTGAGATGAGATTTACAGAGGACGCGTTTACAGTTTTGTCGAAAAGCATCAACTTTAGGTACATATGTGTGTTGGGGGGCCTCGCCGGGAACCTCCTCGTGTGCCTGTCCGTTATCAATGCTATCCGGATTCGTCCGGTGGCATTGGAAGCGGTACGGGCCTGGTACTCCCTGGGCAACAACGATTGATGAGTTCTTTCGGGGGCTTGTCAATCGTTGGCTAATACCCGGCGCGGCGGGGGTCGGCCATGAGGGTTCGTGCCCGGTTCATGGCTGGCAGGGGTGGATCGCGCGGTGGGCTGCCTTTCGGGGTGGCCTGCTTGCAGCGGTGGGCTCTTGCCTCTTTCCGTCGGCCCTCGTTGGTGAAAGGCTGGCTTGGGCCCCGTTGGTGGGAGGGCGCAGGCCCTCTTTGCCGGGGTCAGATGTGGGATCGCTCTGGGTACTTCTCTGTTTGCAGAGTGGACTTATGAGTGGTCCCGTGGTTGTTGGGGGGGGGTTCGTGGCGGTCTCTTTCTTGCTGAGGGGGCGGCCGTCTGCGCTGGTAGGGCTTGGACCTCTTTCTACCAAGCACTTAATAGAGGGGTGCTTGGTGGGGAGATGGTCCGGGCAACCGATATTGCCTAGATTAGTCTTTGCTGAGTGCGACGCCACGGTTGCGCTTGGCGTTGATTGGTCTGGGCGTGGTGGGTTCCCGACTTATGCCTCTTTCTAGCTGGTCTCGGCTGACCACCGTGGCTGGCGGTAGAGGCCTGTCGGGTTCGTCGTTGGGTCCCCTTCTTGTGGCGGGCTGTTGCCTGCCTATTTTGGGGACTCGATGGGTGGTCTTCTCTCGGGGAGACCACAGCGAGGGCGCTGGGCCTAGTCCGGACCTCTAGCCTAGTCCCGTTGGCCGAACGGTTGACATGGCAAAGAGTGCGGGTTCGTCCTGCGTCCGACTGCTCCAGTGAGTGAGTGGTCGGAGTCTGTCGACAGGGCCCGGCTCGGAGGGGGTTTCGGCCTCCTCCGCGCGGTAGCAGGCTTGGGTGGGGGGTAGGGTGAGCCCTCCACAATCTATCAAGCCTGCGAAAAAGGGAGGGTCCACTTGTTGCAGGGTGCCCTCTCCGTGGTAGTCTCCGTCGGGGCGCTGCGGTTGAATGCGAAAGCGATCCCGTGGTGTCCCACTATGACGGCAGGCGGCAACCGTCAGGTGTAGTGTTAGGTTAGAGTCCCACATACCCCCTTCCATCCTCCCCTGGGTGGGAGGGATAGCATGATGCTTCCTGACGTTAAAAAAAAAACGGTACATATGTGTGTGTGTGTGCGTCAGACAAACTGTGTCAATGTAGTTGTGTGATATTTTATCTGTTTCTTAAACGTGTCCTTAATAAAAATAAGTTTTATAATTGTTAATGGAATGTTGAACTAAACGACTGACCGACGACGGTACAGTTAAGGTTAAAAACAATTACTTATACTTAGCAATAACTTTTAATAACCAGATATTAATAAAATTAAACCAACACGTTAATATTTTTTGTACACTAATAATATACAATATGTAAATGTTTCAGTTTTAATGATCTCGTACAAGCCATGAGAAGTATAACTGAATATTTTAATTAAATAATAGTATGGCAATATCATACATATTCAAAACCAAATTTTAATTTTAATGGAAGAAAGAGCCTCATAAAAGCTAAATTAGTGGAATTTAACGACTTTCTTAACTTCATACACCTCTTATACCTCAGCCCGAAGTAATATCTATTTAGTGGGTCGAAAAGTAATTGAGACAAATATATGTACTAAGCAGAGTTATAAACCTATTCACGTGACTGAATAGGTAAGTAAGATTACAACTGTAGCTCAGTGAGAAGTCGGCCTACCACGAACTCTTGAAAACTAGCAAAGTTTTTTTTATATTTTGAATAATGTTGAATCACGGATCTATTTTTATTTCGATATTTTATATATATAACAGTGTTTAAGTGTCGATGTATGCACATATTTTCATTACTATTTTTCGCGTCTGCTTCCAAGATGGCCATTGTAGGGCGACCACATTACTTTATCCTGTCATCTAATTTTAAGTCTTCGGTACAAATTTAGTTGATAGATATGACAATGAGGCAAAATCATGGTTAAGATTTATGTTACATTCGAAAGTTTTGTTGCATATAATATTCATTTTTCACTTGTTATTTAATAGGTGTTGTGTAAATGAGGCCTGAGATGTGGCTTGTATAAAAGACACTCTTATACCGACGACTTACAAACATGACGTGCTGCTAGGATACAGCAACGAGAACTGTTCCGTAATACAACTAATAATATTTGTATCACTACTATAACTGTCGTACGTAGTTACAATGACGTCACACGAATAGTTGTTAACTGCTGCAAAGTTTATTATGTTTTCAATTATATAACAAAAAACAGTTTTTTTTCTGATTATTTATACTAAGGAACATTCATTGGATACTCTTTTGAAATATACTTTTTAATTATTGATGTGAGTCGAATTACTCTATCGACATATTTAAGCGATATTGAAATTAAAAAAAAAAACTTTTTTTTATTTAATCAACTTTGGGCTTATTCTGACATCGCTATCTTCCGATATTTATAAGGAATATCTGGGAAAGTTAAAATTATTTGAGAGTTCTGAGTGATCGTCTATCACGTTATCAACCAATCAGAAAAGTTAACAAGGGATTTGAAGAGAAAAGTTTTTTTAATCAGCCTCTGAGACACTTTTTTGGTAAAACTTACCTGTTGATGTTGATGACGTTATTGTATGTGTGTGTTTATCACATCAGATACAATTTTACTGTAGTTATCTATGCTGAATAATAGAACTGACTTTATTTTATACGTATACATAATACTTTTAAATGTAGTCTGTCCTGTATATCTGTCTGTCCTACGACAGTAACATATATAACAGCAAAATTACAGGAAATATACAAACCACTGTTATAATTACAAAAATATTATTTTCATCGTTATTTATTTTTATTTATTTTAGGTAGTTTTCTTGTCTCTTATTTATTTTCGTATATTTTTTTATTAGACAAAATACCAACTGCGGGTCAAGTTAAAGTGGTTTGGTCTAAATCATATGTAAAAAGCTATTTCAGAAAATACTTGAGACTAATCTACGAGATGATTTGAATCATTCAATACAAATTTCTAACACACACATACACACACGCACACTCACACACACACACACACACGTATGAGAGTTTGTGTTGAAATTAATTTCTTTCTATGTTAACAAAATAAATATTCACTCAACAACGTAAGTGTTCAATATATTCTGTCTGTTTGTCATCATCTTGAAGAAGGTTGAACATTTTTAAATCTTCAAGAAGTGAAGATTGTTAATATGTAAAGAGTGCACTAATGTTTTTTATAATAAATTAGCCTTTGAAGGAAAGTACATTACTTAACTGTACTCCAGCCGGTTGATGAAAGGATCTTAAAATAACTTTCAGGAATGCGACCGGAAAGGCAAAATAAAAATTACGAGTTAACACTTTCAAGTAAGTTGTGAAAGACGAAGGCATCATTCAAGATTATTATAACATTTCACAACAAAATTGTGTAATTTATCTCCTAACTTCCTTCATACAGCGGTATTTGGTTGACGAAGTTTGAAAACCTATAACAGTTACGTTTACTTAATAACGTGAAGATAATATTTGTAATAAATATAATTTAGATTAATTTAAATAACAAATAATTATATAATTATTAAACATTAACGAAATGGTAGCGATTTTCATATTTTTATACCTATTCATATTTATGAATATGTTTTCGTTCTGTAAAAGCGAAAATCAATGTTGGCTTTATGAAAGCAACGCAAGGCTTCAATAACGGTAACAAAAAAAACCCTTTACAAGCTTGTATATTTTATTTCAGCGTCAGACCGCCATCTTGTAAACGACAATACCTTCACGTAGGCCGTTGTAGATGTCACTGTGCTTGTGTCGTTGAGGTTACAAAACTTGAATGTGACGTCATTTTAATTGTTTTTAGCTATTTGTTTACTTTCCACTTGTTGGTTTAAAATGTAACATTTACCATGACTTGCGCTGGTTTTGAAGCTTTATAACATTTAAAACCAGATTTCAATCGAGTCAGTATTATTTTTGTGATTCCAGATACAGACACGTGATTTAAACAATTGTTTAAGTTCCTTTCTAGGCTCTTCACTTTTTTGTAAATTTATTCTTTTGTCAGATAAGCAAGCAATTATTTTTCTATAGCAGACGTTAAAAGAATAATATGTTATTAGTTTTATTCTTAATCAATTATAAAACATAAACTGTTCAAGACGTTAGTGCAATTTTATTAAAACTCTTCACTGACACCGCCATTATATTTTGAGTAATTATTTCCGGGAAGGGGTAACTTCCTTTGTGATGATTAATGACAAGGAATTTATTTTGGTTTATCTTGTATTTTTTTGTAAATGCGATATCACGGCCCTATTAATCTGGCCAATAGTAAGTTAATTACATGGATAATTTATTTTAAAATAATAAACTTTATTAGACAGTAAAAGCGTTTTTAAAGTACTATAGCATGCCGTTCAATAAAAAAACTTTCAAAAATAGATATTGTTATGTTATTATTAAGATAATAAATTGAACAGTAACATATTTCCTATTTAGTTCTCCGCGGAAACAGCGTCTCGTCAGTGTGACGACAAATGTTTACGAGACCGTAGAATAAGCTTTCAAAGCACGTATATATAATATCTAGACATAAATCATTTATAAAATAAATTAATATAAACTGCACAAATGCACCGCTTATTTCAAAATGAAATTCTAAACAACTAGTGAAAGGACAGAATATAAAAGCATTTGTCGAATGTCCATTATATAATATATCTAGTAGTAAATTAAAAACTGTTTTCAATAAATAACGTGAGGAGTAAAGATTAAACCAAATAAAGTAATATGAATCACTATCACGCGACACATCCCTAGCAAAACAAACAACAAATTCAAACAGCGGTAACCTCACACCTCTTAAATTTACATTTCTCTTTATGTTTAAAATGAAACGGTAAAAATATAAAACAATTATAATATAGCTACGTAATTGTAAGATGATTTCTAATTGCAGTTCTGAAGATAAATTAAAAAAAAAATGAAGATGATATCACATTAAAACATTAAGAAGTTTTTTACTCTAAAGATTTCTGAACCTATGGTTTAACGTAGTATCTAAAGCAAAGAATGTTTATTTCCATATTTGTATAATTTATGTGAAATGCGCTGTCTATTTAATTTTAAAATAGGGCTGACAGTATCTAGTAGCGTTGATTGAAATCCACTTATTAGTTCTACGCTCCGTAGTCTAATCTCTTATCTCTCTAACGCTCTGTGTGAGAGAACTTACACGAACAAGCACTGCACAATTATTGCTTACAAAGAACAGTCTAAAATAGAAAAAATAAAAATATATCTTTCTATAAAAATATATTACCGTTAAGAAATAACTGTAACTCCATTTTCCAGGACGCCACTGACACCGTGATCTTGTTTTGAGTAATTATTTCCGAGTAAGGGTCGTTTTTAGAATTAATAGTTTCGATTAATATTTTTTTATTTGACATTGTATAAAGGCTCTGACTGATGGACTTCTTAATTTCAGCAATGGCATTATCTCTAAAAATTTACCCAAGAAAATAAACGCAGAATATTAATTACGCAGCGGCTATTTGTATAATAAAATAAGTTTGAATAAATAAAAAAATAACTTAACGAGTTGAAATACTTAATTTCTCTATTAATATTCTTTAGGTGACATTAAAACGGTTGTCTTTATATACTCGGGACGTTATATTTTCAACTATTCACATTTATTAGTTATTTGAAACATATTATTTTAGCGTGTTTCTGTTTATAAGAATATATTTATATATTGCTATTGGAACTTGTTCTTGTTTGAACTTATTTTAACGAATGTCAGCAACGAATTAAGAAAAATATTTTTTAAACAGTTAATTTCCAAACGGATCTCATAACGCTGATACGTGTATTTTATTAAGCAACAGTTAACTACGTTTCAGTTATGTCTGAAATAATATTTATATATAAAATGAGAAACTGACTAATTTATATGTTTGTCCATATGTACATATATATGCTCTTTAACTTCTTCTTAATTTAACATATAAAATATATCTAATCTTAATATTGAACAAGGCTATTTGAAAACAACCAATATTTAAGAAGCACTCGTGAAAAGTTAAAAACTTAATTATACAAAAACAAAGACACTGAATAAATTACAATTATAATACCGCCATTGCTTTTTCAGCTTGCGTAAGTTATTGTTAGAAGTGAACAAGTGTAGTTGTTGGTATTCGAATGTTATATTATATTACCAAGTTGATTACTGTTCATCATCTCCGGCACAGAGTCGCTCCACTCTCTCAGACACTCATATAGAGTTCAATGATACGTGAGACGAACTTGTGGCAACTGTCAATGTTTCACAAATTTAATGTTATTTATTTTATAAAAATATTTGTTATGAATATCACCTTATTTTATGTTATTAATAACTTTCCAATATACATGTGAATTATATTAAATTAAATTATACTTAATATAACATAATACAACTGCTGCACTGAAACTGGTCGGTAATATTAATAAAAAAAATTCTCAGAAAAAAATATATAACTATGAAAATGAATAATGAAATTATACACCAATCTTAACTATTCAATTGTGTTATTATTTAAATATAATTTGTTGAACCCGCAATCTGACTTCTATTTTAATTCAGTCAACTAGTAGTTGTAATATATTTACGTCACGTGGACACGCGTTACACCTACGTACATACCTGTATTGAATATCAATAACATCTACCTGTTTGTCTGTCTGTCTGTCTAAGCCATTATTCAGTGTATCTACGTAACTATAGTGAAAATGGGGGTTGGTCTCTCTCATACATTATTTATTGCTAGATACGTTGTAATAAATAAGTTTTAAAATAGCAGTAATACCATATTATATTAGGTATTAAAAGTTATTTAAATTGGTAAAAAGATAATGGACATGGAAATAATGAAATGAAAATATTCTGAAAAAAGCTGAAATGACAATTTAACAAAAAAACATAACTAATGTGTAATCTGTAGCAATATATATTTAGTATAGTTTTATCTACTATACTACTACTAAAATTAATATAAGTTCCGCCTTCACCATCTAATTAATAATGAATGAATATAGAAAAATACGAAGCGATACGAGAATCAATCAAAAAAAATGAATGAGGCTTAGTATTTATAAAATAATAAATAAAAAACAAATCACAAACGATATTTCCTTGTACCATTGAAGTTTAATTTAATTTATCATCATAAAATATTCATTACACGAACCGTGTTTCAGGTGCTAACTGCATTTTATATACTGAGGGAAATTAAAACGTTAATAATTCAAGAAGAAAACTTTTGATCCCTTTTTAATATTAATATTGAAGGAATGTTTGATGTGAGACTTGGTATCATAAAAGTTTTTAAAGAGTACAAAGTTATCATTTTAATTTTATAATCATCACTTTCAAACTGTCCATGTCGAATACAATAACACCTACTGACAAAAAAAAACAAATATGAAACAAATCACACAATCCCATAGAGTATTATATATACGTCTTCATATATTTATAAGGTAAAGAAAAGAACAGACTTTATTTAAAAAATATGAGTAATAAGTTTCTACGATAGTCAGTAATAGATATAATTTACTGAGAACAAGCGAAAAAAGCGTTAATAAAAAATACCAACCACCATTCTTATTAAAAGAAAATTATATGTTTAATTATAGAATTCAAATAATCTATTTTATTTCTTATTTCACTCTGTGCTAGATTTTTTTAAATAAAATGTTTCCACAGAAGAGGTTTTTATCAACTATTTTCCATTTGTGTAAATTATTCATCACACAAATTACCAATCACAGTTAAAGCTAAAGTGGTTGTATTTAAATCATATTAAACAATCTACGAGATGCGTTTTTAAACCACTGAATGTACATTTTTAACACACAGTCATACACATAATTTAAATTAACGTCTTTGTTGATAAAATTAATTTTCATACAAAGTGTTCATCAATCTTTTGTCCGTATCGCATCATCTTGAAAAAGAAGGATTTTTTTTATATTTTATTTCTTTTTTTTTAAATCATCTAAGATTACCAAAAGTGAATGTAACTTTACCAATAGTAAATGAACCAATCAATGTTTTGTTACATTCCTGGCCGATAGATGGAATTATGGTTGAAGTAAATAACAATGACAATTATGATCAAATTTGGTCGGTACTGGTTGTTAGACTAGACATTCTTACATAATTAAATCAGCTTTTAAAAGTAAAAAAAGAATTGTTCACGTATAAAATACGAGTAAACACTTTCAAGTAATTTGTGAAAGACGAAGGCATCATTCAAGATTATTATAACATTTCACAACAAAATTGTGTAATTTATCTCCTAACTTCCTTCATACAGCGGTATTTGGTTGACGAAGTTTGAAAACCTATAACAGTTACGTTTACTTGATAACGTGAAGATAATATTTGTAATAAATATAATTTAGATTAAGTTAAATAACAAATAATTATATAATTATTAAACATTGATTAAATGACATCAATTAAAAAAAAATAGTTTTTAAATCTAGGAATACTTTTTCAGTCTCTAAAAGCTAAAATCAATATAAGCTTTACGAAAGAAACGGAATTCTTCAATAACGCTAACAACAGAGAACCTACCACGCAGCCACCACGTAGCCACCACGTAGCCACCACGTAGCCACCACGTAGCCACCACGTAGCCACCACGTTGCCACCACGTAGGCCGTTGTTGTGTTTATTGCTTTCACTAGTACAAATGGGTTTCCTCGCAGTTTCCATTGTGGTTGAATGTAGACTAATTTAAAATGTTTTTTGCTAATTATCACCTTCTGTTCGTTTATTTTTAATGTAACATTTACCAAAACCTGCGCTGAATTTTACATAAGGACATGATTTAAGCAATATGATTTCGTGAAATGTGTCCCTGTCTGTGCCTTTCGCTTTTTTTAATTAATGTTTTGTCAGATTGGCATGCAACTATATTGTTATAGTATGGAAGTACTTTGGCTAAAACAATAGTAAAGAATTAGTTTTTTTCTCAGACAATTCTAAAACGTAAATTATTCAAAACGTTATCAAGATATTAGCGCAATTTTATTAAAACTCGTCACTTGACACCGCCATTTTATTTGGGGTAATTATTTCTGGGAAAGGGTAACTTGCTCTGTGGTGATTAATGGCAAGGAATTTATTTTGGTTAATCTTAGATTTTTTTAAAGCGATGACACGGACCTCTTTATTCGGCCCTTAGTTGGTGAGAGGATTTTTATATTATTTTATGTAATTAACTTTATTAAACCGTACAAGCGTTTTGTTTAAGTACAATGCGTCGTCATTTATAACATTCATTTCAAAAATAGATATTGTTATGTTATTATTAAGATAATAAATTGAACAGTAACATATTTCCTATTTAGTTCTCCGCGGAAACAGTGTCTCGTCAGTGTGACGACAAATGTTTATGAGACCGTAGAATAAGCTTTCAAAGCACGTATATATGATATCTAGACATAAATTATTTATAAAATAAATTAATATAAACTGCACAAATGCACCGCTTATTTCAAAATGAAATTCTAAACAACTAGTGAAAGGACAGAATATAAAAGCATTTGTCGAATGTCCATTATATAATATATCTAGTTGTAAATTAAAAACTGTTTTAAATAAATAACGTGAGGTGTAGAGATTGAATCAAATAAAGTAATATGAATCACTATCAAGCGACAGCGAAAATACAGATTTGAAGTTATTCCTTAATTTTATTTTGCTTAGTGTTTTTTATAAAAAAATGTGCTAGAAAAAGGTATCATCAGAAGTAAATTAAAACAAACCCTTATTACGTTCTAGTATTTTCTTTGTTTTAAAATAAAATCATTTCTTCAGTACGTAGGTACATACCTAAGGTAAACTAAAAAATATTTTATTTCAAAATCTCGAAATTATATAATAATGATTTTTAACACTGAAGCTATAAAACTATGATTTGAGTTGTTAGTTTGCGGTGAGTTCGTTGATTGAAATCAGCATATTGACTCAGCGCTTCTAATGTCTAATGATTCATTCACTCTCATGAGCTCACTTTAAGCTAATAAGAACAACACACTATTACTTACAAAGACCGCACTTCAATATGTTTTTAAAAGTGAATAAAAAATTCTTCAACATACATATTTTTGTAAAAATCTATCGTCATCGTTGAATATTTAAAACATAACGAAATGCGACTGACAACGCCATCTTGTTTTGAGTCATTATTTCCGGGTAAGGGTTACTCTTATGATTCACAGCTACGAATTATATTTCGTTAATATTACATTATATAAAAGCTTTGATGCGGTCTTTATAATTCCAGCAATGGCATTATCTCTAGCAATTAACACCAGAGAATAAACTCAGTTTATTAATGACACAGCGGCTATTTGTATAACAGAAGAAGCATTCAAAGAAAAAGTAACTCAAATGAGTTAAATTGCTTCATTTATTTATTAATATTCTTCAGTTGACATTCAAACAGTTTGTGTTTTTTTTACTCCGGAGCTTATATTTTCTACATTCCCCTATTTTCTGATATTATTTTTATTAGTTCTTTGAAATATATTATCTTAGTGTGTGTTTGTTTATACGAATACAACAAGTTCAACGGTCTTCGTTTAAAATGCAATATATTTTTAAACAATTAATTTCCAAACGGATCTCTTAATGATATGTGTATTTTATTTACCAACAGTTTAACTACGTTACAGTTATATACGCAATAAAATTTGTTTATAAAAATACGTTTGTAATCTTTATTTAACAATAATAATATATGACTTAAACCATGTATGAGGATTTTTCGTCTTTACAAAGGTTTAAAGGGTACGATATAGTTTAGAGTTTTACAGAAAAATAAAAAACAAAGATTTTTTTGATTGAAATTAAAATTTAGTAAACCAGTTAGTACATAAAAAAGAATTTAAAATTTAGTGCAGACAGAGTCAAGGCGTGAAGTTAGTTAAAAGTACGTAGACTAGTATGTCGCCAAGATCTCAACATGTAACTCAATTCCAAGTATCTCAATTAAAACGTCATCATTATAGTCACGTATTTGATTACTGAATGTTATTTATCTCCCTACTGAATCAATTATTTACTTTAAAATAATAATATCCTTACATTAACTTCAACAAAGACCGTTCGTACCGCTCGGCTGAGGCACTAAAATAAAAGTGCCATCTTACACGAGTTGTCTAAGAGGTTGCGGACATTCCTCCACCATGCATACCCTCCTCAATACACGGAATGTGTGTTACTGGCGTTTGTCATGCGTAAAGAGAGTTCTAAAAACTTTTAACAGATCCGTTGCAATATGTCCAAATTGAAATATTTAAAAACAATATTGCGAAAAATCAATTAATTTGAATAAACAGGGCGCTGATGATTAACAACTACAATAAAGACACACACACTACGAGAAATAATTTAAGCACAACAATATAAAAGCATTGTTGCGTAAAAATACCAAATATACATATATCATTAGAAATAATATTCTTGTTAGCTGAATTTGCAATTCAAGATAAATTTCCTGAATAACAACGAGCACGCTTTGGATGAGAAACACAATTATTTTCAACAACAGCGTTGATTGTGATGACAAAATGTTATACGTCGTACTGCGGGGTGCTCTCGGCGTTAATATTCATTGACAGACGTTTCAAATGTACAACCTTATTGGTGTTTATTTGACTGAGACGTCCCGTAGATAGAAAACAAACATTTCTAAGAATTAATATACTTAATACAAAAAAAAACAAACTCTAGATTACCTGTAACACACTCGTTAACTCTAATGTCCGATCAATGTTTTAAATTTGAAACTACGTTATTTTTTATACAATGCTGACATTAATTATAATGTCCGACGTATTTGAGTTAATAACTAAAAATTATAAGAAATAAATATTGATATAATTCGTTGTAATTAAATAACATATTTCGTTCTTTTCTACAATAGAGCTTCGGTAAAAGACATTAATAAACCTCTGTTTTTTAAAAGATACTAAGAAAGTGTCAGACATTTTTGTAGACATATTGCTATTACAAAAAAGTGTCTCTACTTAGTGGTTGAAGATAAATTGTCTTTCGAACGAAAGGAATTAACGATTGATTAATTCATTTAGAAACTCCTCCAATACACAGCCAACTAAAAGGGGGTTTATTTTTTTAGGAAAATACTTTTTTATAAGTTAATTTAAAACAGATTCATTGGACTGTTAAGTAAACTTTCTTAATTCATACAAATTCTGTCATAACAAAATAAACAAAATTTAGCTACATTCCTTAAACCACCATTCTATTGAATAACCTAAGATTATACAGTATTATTGTAAGACTAGAATATTATAACAATATATTTTAAGCCCAAAAGTTATAAAATTTACCGGAGTTTTGAAGTTTTGTGACTTTTTAGGTTTATAATAACATTCGAAACTAAATATACATCTCATTCAAAAAAACTTTCACCAATGTGTATTATGACCCTTCAATACGACCCGCTCTGTATTATCCCGTTCAAACCAAAGCTCCGTAGAGAACAAATATCTGTTGTGTTCTTTTGTTTCGTTACATCAAAACAGTCACGCGAACGCGTTTCTTACAAACGCTGTCTTTTGTAGTCCACTAAGATGAAATCGTGGACATCAATATTTTTCTCCTTGAGACGACATTTATATCTCAAAGGTTACGACTGCTATCAGAAACGTCAGTAGAGAATCCTTCCACATTTAGTTGTTGTTTCAACATTCAATCAGGATGATTATTACTATTACAATGATACTATCTTGACATTTTATGTTATCTCCTTTGACAAAAACCTGACGAACAAAAGTTGAATGTGGTTTGTAAGTCAACGCTTATCTACATACAGGGACCGTATTACGACATTACTATCAAAACTCGATTCTGTGAGACGCTTATTTGGATAAACGAGTTTTATAATAATCTTTCTTTCAGATAAAATACCTTAAGATTTAACAAGTATTCAATTTCACCAAATTAGTATTTATCTATTTTACATTGAGTTTCTAAGGAGTAGAAGATATCATAAAACATGTCACTAAAAACTGACGTTTGGTTAAATTTTTCAGAAGCCGAGTTTACTGTCTGTTATGTTATTTTATCATCTAGCTGGAATAATTCGATAACTTTAAAGGTTCAAGATACACACAGACAGCCGGACTACATTCTAGAAGCTTATGTTATAATCACTGAATTTAGAATTGTTATATTATGTTATCAGAGTCCCAAGGTTTCCGGTAGATTTAAAATAATATTTTCCATAAAAATAACATAAATGTTGTTTTTTTTATTTTTTTTATTAAATTTGTCACTGTTTTTATTAATAATTTACTTTATTCTTACAACCAATGAAATAACACGTGGTAAGGGTCTGAGTCGTTTGCTCGTCTCACGAGTGTCATCTAAGAATGTCGCTGATTCGAATCGAGACATTTCCATATGTTCACAGTCACGACCCGTCTGCTCTTATGATATTTGTGAAAGTGAAAACATACCAATCATTTGTACTGAATTTACAGAACTACTATTTATATAATTAACTAAGAAAAATATATAAACAAAATATATTTAAAATAATTTCAACTAACTATAAAGTTGATAAGCCAAAGTAAAATCACTAAAGACGTCTATATGTGCTGACATTATTATTTATAATGATATTTCATTTAATAATGAATCAACCTTTATTAAAGATGGCGCATGTAAGCCTGTCCTTAAATGAACAAAAACCACTTCCTAAATATAAAAAGCTTGAGTTACAGACAGACTGACGGACGGTGAGATTTAAATTAATTATGTTGATACTTGCGACGGAGTTGTTTCTTTTGAATTCAAACACTTTTATTCGTAGCACAAATAATTCCTTTTATTCTTATTCTCTTTAATTATCAAAGCTTTTTATGATATAATTAAAACGATATTTTTTGCCTTGCTTCAAATTAGAAATACTTGAAATATATTTATATTGTAAAAGATGAAGCTACTATGAAAAGTATCCACATAAAACTATTTTCATTACTCTTATAAAGTGGAACAGATCCACTAATTGATCGATAGACAAACTCAGACGGACGCTTAAACTTTGTATGTCACGACTTTACGATACCAGCCGATAAAAAGTTTTCATTCAATCAAAAACTGTTCGTAAACTGCGTCAGGCCGCACCGACATATAAATTTTATCGATATTTGGGTACACAATAAACATCACCTTTTCGTCCAGTCACGGCCATCCAATTACTAAATAGTTGCTTTATAAAACTCAACCCAAAATATCAGACACCGCATTAATATTTAGACGCTGGCGGAAATTGCCTGATGCGTTAACAGAGGAGTGTTGTTACAACGACGGAAAACTTTATTAGATATTAGAAACGGATTATATTGTAGTGTATTAATATCTCTCTAAAACTGTATGTGGCTTTGATTGTACTCGTGTGGTTTTGGTAGAATTCGGTTGATAAAATTTTCGAGTATCCTGAAATTGCATTTGAGTCGATGCAAAATAATACAATCGCTTTCTGATTCTCAAAAAAAACTGAAATATAAATTATCAGAATTTATATTTTCGATCTACATTTATTTATTAATTATTATTTAATATCTTCAAACAATTCATTGAATTTCCTCATTAATCTCTAAAATTTCATCTCAAATAATTTTCAGACCTACTGATATTCTTCCACTTCAAGCAACAGACTAACCGTATTATTAATTTTCATTGTTTTCAATATTTATACAAATTATAAGGTGCATAAAGTTCTTCCAAG
The DNA here is from genome assembly GCA_963555665.1 of Dircenna loreta. Lineage (NCBI taxonomy): Eukaryota > Metazoa > Arthropoda > Insecta > Lepidoptera > Nymphalidae > Dircenna > Dircenna loreta. Next base: position 17,289,365 of record OY743095.1, read on the forward strand.
AGAACAAGATTACTTCATATTGTGAAAATGTATATAAATAAACGTTTGTTTTAAGATACCACTTTTGTGTACAGTTAAGATAGTACAGCACTCGTCTTCCTTCTACATATAATATAAGTACAATGACACAATATGCCTCTTCATCAATGGTATCTTATAAACATAAAAGTTCAAATGAAATATGTCGCCAAAAAATAATGTTGTATTTAAAATTTTGCATTAATTTCTCAAACATATATACTTATTTTAAAATATATAATTAATTAAAATATACTACTTAGAAACTTGGAAAAAAAATATATTAAAAATTAAAAATTAGTTTTTTGTAAATATGAAATTCATTTCTATCAAAAAAAATATTTTGCAGGCAAAAGTAGCCTCAATCACAAAATACAACTAATTTTCTCAAAACACACCTTAAGGGTGAATACAATAACCCTTCTTAAGCCCATAAGTTTTTTTCTATACGTTATTACAAATAATAAAGCCTCTATGAGACTTACCGTTGAATTTTGTGAGATGTTTTCTTTCAGAACGGACGTAAACACAAATTCACAAATAATTTTAAACACTACAATACGCGATTTTATCTAGCACCGATATACGTCCAACTTCCTTGAACGTTGTACGGATACTGACTGAAATGAAAATGTGGAGGGAACACAGTTTCACATTCTAACTTTACAGGAAAGCGCATGACTGTAATTCTTGCATTGTATTTGCTACCTTATTATCATGCCATAGAGTTCTATTTACCAAACATAGGAGAGCCTTTATGTCATTTCCGGTTCAAAAATGTTAGTGTACTATGGTTTGGAAAATTCGAGCACCTAAACCTATGGTAATAATTAATAATAACCTATTTATAAGGCAGCTTTAACTTGAACAGCTCTGGCCTTTCAGTTAACTAATTGATTGCGGAATAAGCCTTTTATGAATAACATAATATGACGATTCATTTTAAGCATTAATTTGACTTATAACCTTATTTTAGTCTATGGTTGTAAACAAATATTTATATATTATTCTCCAATTATTTTTTTTTTAAATTTTAATACAATATTATTCTTTATAAATTTTTATTAATTGATCTTAATAACAAGAACTAAAAATAATGGTTGATTCTAAAATTCGTTTTGATATAGCTTACATTTTGTCCATCGAACAAACTAATCTATTATAATATACAATTCACATCAGTTAAAATCCCGATAGAGAGAATTTTCTCGAATGTTAACTTTAAAACATAATACAGAAAGACACAAAACCTATAAACAAAAATGTGTTTAAAAGAAGAGTGACTATCTTTATAACTGATAAAATGTGATTTGGTTTTATTTTTTTGTGTAAATACAATAATATAAATATGTCTTGATTTTTAAGTTACAATACTAATTACACCAATGACGTATCTTGATCAATTTCTTTAGCTTTGTTTTTTCTATATTTCCGAACAAACTCCCTTATCTACAATTTAATCACAAATACAAAACCTGTCAATACCGTATATAATGTATTTATATTTTTAGTATGACATAAAAATATTACAGTACATACCATTTAGTTTCAAACTTTTATAAAAGCTGAACAATCAGTACATTGATGATCAAAAATATAAACTATTTCCAGTTGATTTTATTCAAACAGTTATCAGCACTTTTTAAATTAGATCAGCGCTGTTGATATAAATGATAGCATTTGTTAACTTATATTTTCAACGAGTGATTGCTGACGTTTCAAACTGTAAATGAAACTAAATAAATATCAGTTGTTATTGATAGGCCAATTAATTCATTTTACTATTTCATACGTTACTTTTTTAATTTTAACAATACAGATATTATTGTAGTTGGGTTAGGGAGATACGACACTGTTTTTATAGTAATTGTCTAAAATTTGAATGCTTTCTCATATATATCATTCTAAATAATTTAAATACCATTTTAAATCAACTTTTCTATTTCTTACATATAAAAGTTTATATCTGAAAACTAGTTTTTAAATTATGTATAAATACATTTGTATTTAGCCGATCAATTAATATCAATAATATAAGTGCACTTCTGCTTTTATCATTACATTTACTATTGTATCATCTGTATCGATACAATGATGTACCTACATCAAAAATAACTTCATTGAATAATATTTTTATGAACAGCGATACCTCAGAGCTGAGTAACGTACGTCATTGAAATATAAAATTTGCTATAATATTAATTTGTCATTGATAGATCTTTTTACTTTAACAGAATGTGTGGCGGAATCAACAGTGATGACAGAGAGTAGAATCTTATTTATTTGCTCCTGTTTCGCATTTAGTGTCAAAAATCTAATAAGTTGTGCTATTTTTTTTTTTATTAAATAAGAGGTTGTCATCACCACACCAGTGGTCCATGCTTTAGAAATATGTTTTTGATCATTACTTTATTGATGCTGTTTTACGGTAAATGTCAAAGAAGTCTTTAGTAAAACAGTTTGTACACAAAAGTAAGCAGGTTAGTTTTAAATAAACAAGGAAGACCAAGGTCTCCCAGACCTCAAAACATGTTTTATAAGAAAGTCCCTAGCGTCAGCAGTAGAGCGACCTCTCTAAAAACCGAAGGGATTATTTTAAATGATGTACTAACGTATAGATATTTTTTTAAGTATTTTAGTAAGATAAAGTAACTACTACTTTACTAACGTTACGTACTATACGCTACGTTACTAACGTTACGTATTACGCGCTACGTTACTAACGTTACGTACGACGCGTTACGTTACTAACGTTACGTACTACGCGCTACGTTACTAACGTTACGTACTACGCGCTACATTAATAACGTTACGTACTACGCGCTACGTTACTAATCTGTAGTAACACAGATCTGAACATTACTTGATTTAAAAAGGGCATTATTTATAACATTGCCACTTTTCATTAGATCACTAACAAACTGTGTAGTTGTATCAATCGTTCAAGATTTACTTAGACCATCTTAAGCCATTTTATAATTCAAATTATATTATAGAAATAAATATAAATAATACAATAACATGTATCTATAAGGATTAAATAAAATTCATACCTTTACCTCTTCGTTTCAAAACTTATTTACTGTTCTTTTGCTTTGTAGTATTTAACAGAAAACTTTAGTGATTTCCCTTTTTACTTTTAAAGAAAAAAAGGTACGGTTAAATTAACATTACGCATAAAAACAGTGTTGTTTTAAAATACTAAGAGCCACTATCACTTGAAACTTTACTATTTCAAAGATATTTTACAGATAATTAAAGACTGTATTATATTATTTGTATAAAATAATTGTTCTACATAATTACCTGTTATATAAATCAGAATGCACTACATGTCAGGCAATTTCGTGAATGAAATATTTCATTCATGATATATTTAAGAACCAAGTTACTCTTTGATAAAACTACACAAAAACGTGTACGATATGTTTAATTTATACAATATACTATTTTCATAAAAGTAAACAGTATTCATTTTAATGTATTAATTAAAATCTATCTTAACTATAATGAGTAAAAGGATCTTCAAACAAAGGTTCATTAATATTAATTTTCACATAATCATGTAATCGAATAACTATAATCTCTTGGTAGAACTTAACCTAGCTTATAATTTAAATAAATATTGCAATCAATTGAAACTAATAGCACTGTCTGTTTGTTACTTTACTATAAATGGAAGGAAATCAGTTGGACTGAATAGTAATTGAGATTCTTTTTAAGAGGTCAATGAATGAATTAGTTATAAAAATATATATATTTTAGAATTCACTTTAAATATCAGATATCGATTGTTTTATTTTTGCATAGACTCGTAAGAAATTTAGAATTGGAATTTCAGGATTTGTACTCTAAAATTTTATAAATTGAATTTTACTAAAACCACACAAGCAAAATCAAAACCACATAAAGTTTTAGACAGACATACACTACAATAAAATCCTTTTAAATGTCTCACTGACTAATTTTAGTAGTTTAATTGAAACAAAATTAAAAAAAGGGTGTTTTTATGTCGGGGGTCAAATCAACCTACCCTTCTATTTTTCATCTAAAATTTCTACTAAATTAGTCAGGTCTTACTTTAATTTCAATAAAAATAAAGAACGTGTCAATGGTTGTCAAATTAACTAATATTTTTCATGAAGTTTTATTTTTTAAATTCTATATTAATGTTTAAAAATAAAACATTACAAATAAATACACAGACAACATACGGAGTAGAAAAACAGAGACAAGGCATTATAAAAAAAAGACATTTAGAAATAGACTAAATATCACTGGTTCAAAATCAGGCCACTACTTATGAGATTATTTATATTTATTTTGTATATATATTAACAAGAACACATTTAAAAATATATATGATAAAGAAATGTTGAGCACCTCATTTTCACTATTCAATTCTATTCAAAAGTAAATCTGACTGTCTGACTGACTCACTGAATTACTTGGGGCAATACGTACCATCTGAAACCCTAAGCTCGCATTCGCGACTAGGTACTGGTGATTGTCAAAAGTATAAAGACCTATGGTTCTATAGAGCCATATTAAGGATCTATTACAATGCCTAAGATATTAATAGTTTTGTGGAATAGAAGAATATAATAGAATTTGTTAGTGAGACTTCATTTATATTTCCGCACATTTTGGTTCTATAATCACAATATTGAAATTAATTTTAAATGAAATAAATATTGAAAAAAATTTGCACACGAATCGGTCTGCGAGAACTTCAGAATATAGAGCTAGTAAGAAACTTCTTCGCTCGAGCCCTTTTTGGTCGACTGTGTTGATGATATTCTACTGTTTTAAATAGTGATATATTCCTTAATAAAAAGCATCTACTCTGTGAGATTTGTTTTCATTTTTAAACTTGATGAACAACGTTTTTTATATTTTATCCATCAGAGGGGAAAATATTATAAGAATTATCAAGTTCTTATCTTTTTAAATTTAAAACTCAATAAAAAAATATTGTATTTGATAAAAAATATGTCACAATAGAAAATACAAACGCTACTAATTGTCGTCCGCGCCTCTTCTCGCGTGAATGAGCAGTAGAGAACAAGACTACTTTAAAGACGAATACAATTAGTAACGGGCAGTGGTAGCGCCCTCTTGCCCAAGTGTGTTCGGTGGTAGATGTGTGTTATACATTTTCCAGGTATTGGACTCATTGTGTGAAAAATTAATGGATACAAACTTTAATATTTATAATATTAATAGGGTGAAAAATGTATAACATTGTCGTATAGAAAAACTATTTATTATAAATCAAATGAATGTCCGTTTATAAATTAAAAAAGAAATCAAATTATAGACATATGACAAAATTTTCAATAACTAATTCACAGTAATTAATGAAGCTACTTGCCACTTACTCCAAGTTAGAGACAACATAGAGCTTAATAAATTAAATTATAATTAAGACAATCCACAACTAATTGTACTAACAAAAGTTTCTGATATTCTAATATTCTAATATTCTGATATTATATTCTAGGATTCTGATTCTAAAGACTTGATAATTGCATCATAGTTTTATGAGCTACTCAACTTCTATTCAGCGATAAAATTAAAATATTGTTTTTGTTATTATTTAGTATTCCTATATATGAAAAAGTTATTAATTTTATGCAGTTTTTAAATTCAGTCAGATATCATAGAATTAACTTTAATAAATATAATCAACAATACATTTAATATGATTTTCAGATTAATTAATAAAGAATCATATTTAATACTAAGAAGATTCAATTTTTGTATTTGTACAATTTGGATTCATAACGGTAGATAGATCTCATTTATCTCGTTCATTTCCAACGCGTTAATTGCGAAGGATCTAAAATAATACAAACTCACGACTTTGAACTAATTATAATTAGTAATTAACAAGGGTCGTGAGATTATGATGCAATAGTCTTCATATATTGGGCCAACATCTAATCAGCGAGACAAGAAAATATAACACGTTCAAAAGTTGATTTAAAATTAATGGTATACATATAATTGAGAATTCTTTATATGAAGCTATTGAATTTTAGACAATTACTATAAAAACAGTATCGTGTCTCCACTCAACTACAATAATATCTGTATTGTTAAAATTAAAAAAAGTTACGTATGAAATAGTAAAATAAAATAATTGGCCTATCAATAACAACTGATATTTATTTAGTTTCATTTACAGTTTGAAACGTCAGCAATCACTCGTTGAAAATATAAGTTAACAAATGCTATCATTTATTTCAACAGCGCTGATCTAATTTAAAAAGTGCTGATAACTGTTTGAATAAAATCAACTGGACATAGTTTATATTTTTGATCATCAATGTACTGATTGTTCAGCTTTTATAGAAGTTTTAAACTAAATGGTATGTACTGTAATATTTTTATGTCGTACTAAACATAAAAATACATTATAAACATTATATGCTTTCTTTCTTTATTGTTTATTTTTGCTATGATTGGTAGAGAATGCCTTTACAATAAGTCGGCCTATGGCTTCAATGAATAAAAAAAATGCTATATTTTGAATTCTCTCTATTTTGTACTCAGTATTTTGTCTGTTTATCTGTTTGTTAGTTTATACGTTCATGCCACACTGTTAATATATTTCACAAATAAGCAATACCATTAAGTGTCATTTCACATATAGGTTTACTTTTTCACTAGATGTTTTAAGCGCCATCTATCATTGAGTAGCCGCAGCGACATAGAGCGTATTATTTTCGAAAGTAATAGTAGAGATATCAACAATGTTAATGTTAAACAATATGTACCTTTCCGATACATTACTATAAGTAATGTAAATTCACTTGTGTTTTTTTTATTAATTTATTATGGTACAATAAAGTATCCACAATAGAAATAACTTATTCTGGATCGAGTTTTCGTTCAAGATTCAGTTTAAAATAAACATTATTTAAAACATTTAAGCTGTAAAACTTCTTTGATATAACAGCTGACAAAACAAGATTCAAATAGCAATTGCTCTTAGTATTGGAAAACAATACTGTATCTGTTGCGTTGCGAAGTGTTAATTCAACCCCATCTTTGTTTTCTTTAAAAGCATTAAAAGCGAATTTACTGAAGTTTTCCGTTCAACGCTTCAAAGCAAATGAATAGTAAATAAGTTTACTAGCAAACATATAGACTTTTTTAAACATTGCAGTTACATCATTTTCGTGTTATTTACATTTGATTCTTAAACATTCTCAATATTAGAGTATAAAAGGTCTGCTAAATATTTTAAGGCGACAATTTTAAAATATTGACAACAAAGATGTCTAAATAAAAAAAATAAACTTAACATTGCCGCGTATTGTGTTTAAAGTGACCTTTCTACTGCAGTTAAAACAGTAATTTAATATGGTTCTGTGTTATTTTATTAAATTAATAAATTAAAACTACAAATAAACATTGTTAATTTACAAATTTTGTGTTGTTTTAAGAATCTGAATAGTGTATTCACAAAAAAATCACGATTCATTATTTAAAGCAATGCTCTCGTGACTGAAGTCTGTCACTGGCGAAATTCAAGTTTTCAGGACTGCCATAATTTTAAAAGAAAAATAATTAAACTATCTGGCAAAAGATAAATAATCAGCCTAATAATTTTAGTGTCATGAATAGATATTTTTCGCATTTTTTTAAACAAGAAATTATCAAACTCTTTAATTTATAATTAGTAAAAATCTTTAGATACAGACTGCGTTAACATATTTTTACAAAGAAATCGTCTAATCGTATTTTGTTGACGTCTATATTTAGTGTTACTTTACATAAATATAAATATGTAATATTCTTAAAAATAAAATACATATTGAAATTATTGTTTTCATGTTACTTAAAATAATAACTTGGACTGGCACAAGTTTCATTCAATCCAAGCTCGTATTTTTTAAGAAACGTATGTAAAATAAGCTGATGAAAATCTCCGGGGAAATTAGTGTCTCAATAACGACATGCTGTGAAATGTCGTAAACATGCCGCGTGGATCACTCTCCAGTTTTCCTAGAAATTATAACTGTATATAGTAATAGAACTCATACATCTCTCTCACAACAATTACAATTTTATTTCATTTCACTTATTGTGTAAGAATAATTAAAATATATTTTTCTTGTAAATTCTAATATCAAATTCTAAACCTTATAATACTTTTATCCAATTATCGATATTTTCATATCAAACAACTCTTTGAGGTATTACCGTTTCGACAAATGCTCAGAAATAATTTTAAAAATATTCTTTAACGAGAATGAAAGTTTATTCGTATAAATAGAATATATTATTTTTAACTGTAATGAATATCGTGGTAACTAGCTAACTTTTGCCATCAGTCTGTTGAAGGTTACAGTGACCCTGTACAAACAAAACCTGTAAAGTACAAAAAAAAACAAAATCGAATCGTTAAGACGTGTCTTTATACATATTTAGTTGGACGATTTTTCATTTACTTATTTTGCAATGTTTCTTTTTTCCCTTCGTACACACTCTCTTATCTTAAATGTAATCACAAATAAATTACCTTTCTGGCAGTCAGTAACCTTTAGAAAGTATGTAGTTTTTTAAGAGTATTTTTATTTATAAATAAAATTACGTATATAATGCTATATTGCAATATATTGTATCAAAAATTTAGAATGTAATCTGAAACCTTAATTTGTTCAACTTGTTTTCTTTAATACCTTAAATTATAATGTCATTTACTAAAATTATTTTTAGCAACTAGCACGAAGCCTTATAAGTTACTAATTATAAATAGTTAATAGATCATAAGTCGAATGTTTATATTATTTAGGTGCTGCGGCTGTGAATGTCTCATTTAACGCGTAGGAAAGAAACTAGAAATCTATCTTTATGGACACAATTTGTACATAAGAATGTTTGCACGTAATAGAAACATTGAGACACCTTCATATTAAATGTCGTATTTTTTTTAAAAATCTGAAAGTCATATTAAATTTATTGTCGATTACTTTATATTAAAAGTAATTTATAGTACCATACAATGACTGTATTTAAAACTGCATAAAATGAAATAGCTTTTTCATATATCGAATACTAAATTATATCACTAGACGATGGTGTAATATATCAAACAATTATTCTATAATCCGAGGACATCCGTAACCTTTGTTTGTGAAAGTAATTGTGATTTTTGAATAATAATTTAATTTAGAAGATCAATGATAGCCCTAATTTGAAGTAATTGGCAAGTAGGTTTATAAGTTACTAGTAATTAGTTATATATCAATCATAAGTGTACATAATAAGTGTACTATAAGTGTATAGGATGTGATATATCTCTAGGAGAAATATAATAAAATGATAGAAGTGTCGCTCATCAATGTTAAAAATCAAAACAAATCTCATACAGTAGGTCCTTATATATTAAGGTATATAAATATTTAAAACAGTGGAATATCATTAGTACTGAGCTCGAAACCTGACAACAATATTAAATTGACTGCGACTAAATATACAACCGCGGTTACGACACGTGTCACGTAATAGTGGGGTTTCACAATTTACACTTCCTTATTTCGACTTGCGATTTTAAGTTATTGATTGATTGACTTGATTATTATACCATTAATCTTGAGGTTTGTGGCAACTTTTTAAATAAGGCATAAAGCTATGAATGTTTAACGAATTTTATAATTTATAAATAATTACAGGCTAGTTTTACACGTAGAAACAAGATTTTCTCAATTGGCTCAAATAATTCTCGGTTAGCTAGCAAATAGTTCAATATAACTATTAATCTTTTCACTATAATAGATCCTGAACGAAGCTCTGTAGAACCATCACCCGTCAGGGAACTATTTTATAATAGATCAAAAAGTATAAACTTTGGTTGGTTATTAACCAGTAGTTTGCGAAGCCGAGCTTAGAGTTTCATATTTATTTCTCTACATTCAGTTTTACTTTTGAATAGTAACACTCAGTTTTTATGTTTTTCTTTGTTTTATGTTTTGTGTTTTTTTAATTGCTCTTTTTGTGATATATTAAAATTAATTAAAATAATTTCGAAAGTAGTGGCCTGAATTTGAACCAGTGATGGCAAAATCGTTATTTTTGTAGTCTCTCTCTTTTTGTACTCTTTAACGACACTGTTTATATATTTCACAAATAAGCCAAGGCAATACCATTTAGTGTCTTTTAATTAAAAGCTAACACTGTTCACTGGTATCTGTTGTATTCAGCGCCATCTGTCTTTGACAAGCCGCAGTGACAGAGCGTAATATATTCATAGAGATTAAATAGTAACAATGAAAATAACAAGTTTTAAAATATTGAGGAAAAAATATGAATCTAGCCGATCTAAATGTGATATCAAAAATAAAAGTGCGAGTGCTTCTGTATTTTTCTTTATAATTTATTTTTTCATATTTTACAATATATTAGTACGACAATATATGTACAACTAAATATTTTGTACAATATTATCAAAGGATTCCTCACAATTAGTTTCACTCTAAATATTAATCTAGTAAAAAAAAATAAACGATATAAAAAATATGACTTAAGAATCCCAATTGTTCCATGAAAATAACGCCTGACTTATTTCAAAGAATTTTTAGATGAAAAAGGGGGGAGGGTGAATCGACGTCTTACATAAAAATAGCCCTATTTTTATTTTCCGTTCAATTACATTTGTCGTATAAATATTTAGTAGAATTATCTCAGTATAGTTTTAATATTGAACTGTAATTCTGTGTTGTGGAAAACTTTATTCTAATTGGTTTACTTATTTTGAGTTATTCCGTTCCAGGTGGTAGAGCCCTGATATACGGAATTCACTGCAGGGCTCGAAGGCAGCATTTTTTGAACAAACAAATTATGTAATTTGTTTGTTAATACTTATTATTTTATCAATACTCATGTGAGTATTGATAAAATATTAATGTGTTGAAAAAGAAACAAAAGTGCCTCAGTTAAAAAAAACATATTCTTAGAAAAGTAATAAAATGTATTCAGGCATGAGTTTTCAGTAAAGGTTTATTTAAAATATTACATATATAATATTATACATATTATTTTCTAATTTAAGTGTTAGAAAATAAATTTGTGATTTAACATTCAGTGTAAAATATTTTGTAATAACTGTTTTCATGTAACAAAGTTTTAAAATAAGAGTAACTCTTAACATTTACAAACAATACTATTTTTTTTCGGAACATTAATTCTACCCTATTTTTGTTTTCTTTGAAAGTATAAAAAAGCGAATTCACTTAAGATTTCTGTTTAATTCTTGAATAAATAAGGTTTTTAGCAAACTGTTTCCCTATCTCACATATAGAGTTATTTAATAAACGTACTTACATATTTTCCTATTACTTACATTTGTTTTTTAAAGACTTTTAATAACAGAATATAGAATGTTTAAAAAAATGGATGGTCTGAGATATTGTCTAGATAAAGTTAATATCTCTTTGTTGTAAAATTCTTCTCTTTCATATTCTATTCTATAATGTAATGTAATAATAATTAGCACTACTTGTCGTATTTAAAACCTAACTAGATCCGAAACAGCTCATCGCACCATTCATCAGTTTAGTTACGAGTACAAATTAAACTACATAGTTTATCTTAACATTTAATGTATTTTATTTCAATTCTAGAAGTTAGGTTATAATTATGGCGATTGGTTCCAAAATAAATTTATTAAATGCATTATATTAAAAAAAAAATCTATTCAAAATTGTAAATTCAAAACCGAAATATTGCTGTGTTAAAAAAATATTTCACATGGGTATAAATATGTGCCTACTTTCCAAGTAACAATAATGCAATTAGGTATATTAACTGTTAAAAGAATTTATAATAAACGGAAATAAAATCATTTTTTGATAGTATTAAGATTATTATTGGGCACAAAGAGCACCTGCTTTTTTTTGGTCAGGACAACGTTTGTATGAAAAGTGTATATTTTTTTAAGTGCAGTAAATAAAGTCGGAAATTTGGATGGTAGGTACTTTTGTTTGAAAACCTCAATATTAACAATGTAACATTCAGTTCTACCGATTGTTTTCAATGTTAGTACATCGTCATAGCTATTTTAGTAGAGAATTTTTTTTTTAAATGTCCTTTATTTTACATTAGATGCCGCTGTATTTATTTATTTATTTATTTATTTATTTATTGCATAGGAAACCAACGTGAGATACAATATCACCTATAATACATAAGTAAGTATTATATATCAACACTTAGAGGTTAACTCAACATGTGTGATAAAAAACAAAAATGAAATAAAGCAAAATTAACAAACAACAAAAACAAAAAAAAAAAAATGTTCTAAATAACAACACTAACAGTATTAAAACTTAACTCTATCATGCACTTCCTTAAATGTACTAAGTAATGTAACAATAAAAAATAATAATAATAATAATAATAATCCAATTATAATTGTAATAATAAAGAGGTACAGGTAAATAAACATATAACCATTCCAAAATAAAAGAAAAAAAAATAAGATAAGAATAGTTAGGTATTATAAAAAAAATCAACAAAAATCCAAGCAACTATGTATAAAAAAAATTATTTTTTAATTTTTTTCTTATAGACCCTAAAGGAATCATCAAAAAGATCTATCTTTATTTCCTTCTCGATACTGTTATAGGAGCCAAGTATTCTATTGATAGGCCCAAATAATCCCAAATTCGTCCTAAATTTTTTTCTTCTAAAAGTATTAGTTTTTCTGGCGTTTTGTCTTGGGACTAAGAACTGAATTTTATTTAATATCTGAGGACTGTCAATAGCGTTTGACGCAATCTTATGTAAGAAACACAAGTCCAACATTTGTCTTCGATCTAGCAATGACAAAGTGTTATATTTTTTAAGTAGTACACTGTATTTCATATTTGGATCATTCTTATCCTTGTAATTTAAAAAGCTTAAAAATTTTCTTTGTACCCTTTCCAACCTGTTCTTATGAATAGTATACAGAGGATTCCATGCTACTGAGCAATACTCTAAGTTGCTACGAACTAACGAATTAAACAATACTTGTCTCGTATAAGAATTCTTGAATTCTTTCGTACTTCTTATGATAAAACCAATAGTTTTTAAAGATTTGTGTATGATGTTATCAATTTGTGGTATAAAACTCATTTTAGAGTCGACTAAAACACCAAGATCTTTTATCTGTGAAACGTTTTCTAAAATATTTCCATTTATGCTATATTCGTATTTTATGTTGGATATTCTTCTACTGAAGGTAATAGTTTTGCATTTAGAATAATTAAGCTTCATATGATTTTTATTACACCAAGACAATAATGCATCTAAATCATGCTGCAAATGCTCTACATCTTTAAAATCATAAACATTACAATAAAATTTCAGATCATCGGCGTATAATTGATATTTGCTAAATTTGAAACACTTCACAACATCGTTTATAAAAATGCCAAAAAGAATTGGTCCAAGTATTGATCCCTGTGGTACCCCAGATGATGCAATGAATGTGTGTGATTGATGACCTCCCAAGACTACACTCATTTTTCTGTTTTTTAAATATGAATCAAACCATACAAGAAGACTGCCATGTATACCATAGTTAAAATTATACACTTTATTATATTAAATAGATTATATTTGATATATACTCTTACTTTAAAAAACATAGCCAGCCAAATTAATAATAATTTATATCGATTGTGTTAAGAGATACATTTTTTTAAACAGGGCAAAATATAATTTCGCACTAGATGGTATTTCTCTCAATAAAATGGGTCTTATATTACAATGTGGTTCCGATTTTTTCACACAGATTTAATGAAACCTCTAAATCTAATAACTCAATAGGGCTATGCCTTTTATTTGTTTTAAAAGCCAAGAATAACTATCAAACCCTAAAATATAATAACAGCTGGCGACACCGCGTTTAAGTTTCATTTATTGATATAATACGAGTTCTACTTCTATTTATGAAATGTACAAATAACATGAATAAATCACACGTTTTCAGTGACACTGCCTACGTGAAGTAAAAAACGGCGAATATTAGCACTGATAGAAGCGAAGAAACACAGACTTGTTATATTTTTATCAAAGACATTTGAGATTATAATGTACGTAATCTAAGGTTATGTTATGTTATTTACAACTGACCTCGATAAAAAGGCTATCCCAGAAATTAGTGATCTCAAACAGACAAGTTTTTCATCCTTTTTATATTCGTAAAGATGATTAACATTTTACTCAGAGAAGATTTTTTAAACTACATTGCATCTAAGACAGTTTAAAAATAAAAAAAACCAACAATGAAGTATTAATTATGCTTGGAGGTTTAAAAACGTCTTAAAACTTTCCACAAAACAAGTAACAAGGAAAACCTTTGCGGTGGAATTACTAAATTTTATTAGAATTCAAAGGAACTGTGTGCTTTCTCTTGCAGATGAAACGTTACTGATCATTATATCGGAATGTGCCTAACTAGTATCGAATCATTTCAGTATAGCGAACTCGCGGTGTGAACTGCGTGCAGCAGCTCTCTGGGCGCGCCGTGAATATGGCGGCGGCGGTGGGTGGGGGGAAAGATGTAGTGATATCTTCAGAGGTCTCTTACAGGTCTTCGTCAGTCGTATCAGTATCATTCGTTGTGTACACACTGAACTCACCGTCTCCTTTAAGTTATCTAAGTAGTACTTATTCTTTATATTTTAATAACCAGTTTCCAAGCCGATGGTAGCGTCAAACCACTATTCTTATGAAGTTCGGTAGACGGCTAATTCTGATAGCCTCAGGTACTTTACGCGGTACTAAAAATTTTTGCCTTGCTAATTCGGACCATTTGTCAAAACGTTTGTAATGAGAAGTTCCCAAATCCAAGACGTGTACCATTATCACGGAGGCATTGCTGTCCAAATCTATTATTATTAGTGGCTTTTTTTTAAATAGTAATAAAAAAATAATATGTAGCAAAACTGAATTACTGTTCTTATCATGACATATCTGGAAAATATCGGAATCTTAGAATATATAAAATTTTCTGCGATTCCGACTAATCCAACTAAAGATACTTATCATGACATGACAAGCAAAGGTGCATACAGGTGACTGATCACACAATTGTTGAACAAATTTGGTAAATTATGATAAGTCTATAGTTCGTTGCGCATTCGGATTTGAAAAACAGATTAAAAGTTGTATGGTTTTATTTTTACAAATCAAGTAACTAATAAATGTACTGACCAAGAGCAAATATTTAATTAAAGTGCCCTCTACAGTTTATTCTTTGTTCAATCTCGGTCTTGTTAAGTATTTGAACCATTCATTATATCTCTTATAGTCACAATCAAATTGTATTGTGTTAATGATGAGTCTCAATGAACCGCGAACGAACTGTGCCACTGTACCTGATACACTAGTTTTATATTTCACTAAATTTTAAGGAAGTTTGAAAGTTTATTATCGAAAAAAAGGTAACATATATGGTTACTTTAAAATAAATTTGAGTTAAAATCAATTGGGCAAAAAAAACCTTACATTTTAGCATTTTAAAAACTACTTTGCCTTAGACGGTTTTCATAATCTATATGAAAAATAAAATAAACATAAATAAAATTTTCAAAAATGATAAACTTGGTTTTATTCAATAAAAACACAAATAAGCACAGAATATGTTACAAAAACTTTAAAACTTCAATCAAATAATGAACCCTTCGTCCATTCGATCTTTGTCTTAGATAATTATATTAATACTGACTTTCATTGAATGCCAGCGCTTAAAATATTGTTTTCAACAAAAATCGAGCGGCTCACCTGTTTTGAAATTACTCTCAATTATTATTATTATTTTCATTACTCTCAAGCAAAATAAATGAATTAAATATAAATTACTCTTAAATAAAATAAACCAATTTCGATGACAGATCCATAACAATTTATATACCCTATATTGAAATATGATCTATTCTTTTATTTTTTGTGTGTATTTTCCAAATAATAATTTGTAAAGATTTTTAATTTATAAGGTAGCTGAAAAAATAACAGTTTTCAGACTTTCCATCATATCTCATTGGTTACCTGGATTAGAACTTCGGGTTCAAGGACCTCTAATAACTGGTGATAAAATAAAAAGAACGATGAAACAAATATCACATATATCATAATAGAATAAACCAGTGAATATGAAAAATAAATAGAGAACCACAATTTTTAACTTTTGTCTAAACGGACATAAATAGTGCATTTGTAAATATTAGATATTCTTTAGACACGATAGTTTATGTAAAACGGTAGATAATAATTATAAATGTCTTCGTGAAGGTTTTATAACTAAAAGATCATTTTTCAGGAGCACTTTAAACCAGCTATATTCATCAAACAACTGAACAGAAACCTCAGGTGTTTAATAACATAATATAAAGTAACTTCAATGAAACCTTATTAACAAACTAGTGTTATTTTCGCGACTCCACATGGGTTACTAATAAGAGTCTACACCCAAAAATAGAACAGGTATTAGAGACATATAAGAACACTTTTCTTCTCTACATATTTTAAACAATAGCTTTTAATTTATTTGTCTGCTTATGTTTGTTTGTTACTTAAAAAGTATTAAGCAGAGTAAGATGTAATTAATAAACAGGGGAAAATAAAAAAAACTCTAATACTTAATAAAAAATAAATTACTTTGAAACTATAAATATACTATTTTTGTATTATTATATTTTATTACTCGGGACGAAGTCAGGCAAATGTGAGCGGTCAAAACGAAACTAAATCGGTCACTGACTACAGCTAGTAAACAAAATACAATAAAATAAATAAAAAAAAAAAGAATATTTATTTTAACACTAAATGCGTCGGACGCTATACCTTGTGAAATAAGTCATAACGATCAAATTGTCTTTCAATAATTTTACAGCTAAAAGATTATTTTAGTTAAAAAAGTAGAAAAACATATAAAGAAGGTCAAGGGAAAGTGACTTATGTTACAAGTTGATAATGGATTGAATACGTTTAATTATAATTAAAAAAATTAAAATAGGACTTTATATACAAATAAAATAAAATGGTTAGGGCGACTTTCAATCTGGTCAACGGAGTAACTTTTATTCTTAGATTTAAATTCTGTTGTAACTACAATAATCTCAATAGAATTTAAAATGTAATATAGTTTCCCAACGTTGATTCCATATTTTAATTAGTTTATAATTTCGTCATTTGTGTCAACCCCCGATCTAAATTATTCTGTTCCTGTAATCAACTGACTCTAAAATGTATCCAAAAACAATAAAATTACATAATTGTAAATCCTCTCTGCTAAAATGAAAAGTTATTTCGCACAAGACAAAGTTTTATAACACATTTTTATAGCTCTATTGTGGGATGTATTAAGTGTTCACAACATTTCAAGCATTACTTGTCTTCGATTACCTTTCATCGAGCAACATTGGAAAATACAATGTTATTTATTACTTAACAAATTCAACGGCTGGTAATTTTTAACATTCTTTCACTAATAAATGTTGTACTAATCAAGAGCGTAGCGTTTAATATTTCAATGAGATTATTATTAGTTTTTTAGTATGTATAAGATATACCCATACTAATATTAAAATGGGGTAAGCTTTCCAAGTCTGGAAAAGGGAGGTAGTCTTCAAACTAGTCTTTTTATAAAAAAACACACCAATATTTATAATTGATATATTGATAATATAATTGACTTTTAGGATGGCTAAAAGCCTAATATAATCCTATTAATATAAAAGGGCTTTGCAAGGCCAAATCGTACTTAAAATTAATATACAAATTTTAAAGATTTTTAGAAAAGATTATTTATATTGAAAAAATCAATAAATGCGATAAGAACATTTCAAACCCGATCTGACCCAAAGACCACAAGGGACGTATACTGTAAACTATGACACCATGAAAAACAAACATTCAAATCTAGTATAATATTATATAATATATTTGGTAAAATAGATCTATAATCTGAAGTCCATTTTTATTAATAATTTTCTAAGTGAATAAAAGCAAGCAAAGTCAGTCAGTAAGTAAGCTACCACCAGCTCGGAATGCGGCTCTGCTAGTATAATTATAAATGTCTAAAGTTATTAAAGTTGGCTTTATTTTTTTAGAGACGAAGCTTCTTAGTATTCCACGGACTCACCATTCGGGTTCCAGTTGCAGGGAGAGGAGTGCAAAGAGTTCCTGGGAATTGTGGCCCAGGTGCAGGTTTACATGGCCCCGTAAAAATGCGTATTGACGCTCACCTTCACTGGTAACACTCCTCTTCCTACCTAAACAAATTTGAAATGAACCTACCAATGCCGCCTTTGAAGTACATTCTAGAAATGAACTAATGATAGCTCTAGAGAGCCCAAGAACTTTAAATAAGTTATAGAGAGATTTGCTGTTATACCTCTCGCTCCCACTTCTACCGCGTACAAATTAACTATATACCTATTCCTGGTCAGTTCGTTGGTCAGTTCGTAGTACTTGTTTACTTTAATTGTGTGATCTTTGGGCATATTTGTTTTCCATAGAACAGAGGTTCATAAACTAGAAAAGGCCAATTTAGACATGATGCTAGATAGTTTTCATAGCCAAGCTTTTTTTATATTACTGATTGATGATGATTTTACTGATGATCGTCTACCTTCTTTACATCATTTAAAAAGTTATAGACTATTACAACTAGGGATAGAGTGCGGACTTTATGATCTATTTTACTGCCTAAAAATTTGAATGGGGCTGCTTCAGACATTGTAGCAACACTTTGACCGCCTATTAAAAGATTCGGATTGTAAAAGGTATGTTTGGCGTTTCGTCTACTCAGACACAGACAGTGGCATTTAACTGGTTTTGTTCTCAATCGGTCAGTCCACGTACAGATATCCTCTTCTTCACTCAAAAGTACCTGACACTATTTGGGGTTACGTGTCAGTATCTCGAGATTGTCTACAAATGGCTAGTATGAATTCCGTGTATTTTTTATTAAATTAAAACCGATAACCCCACTGTTTTGAAGACCTGTTATTTTATCCATTATAAAGTTAATTACTATATTAAATATTATAGGAGAAATATAACAAACTTGAAATAAACCTATATTATAGATTAGAGGTTCTCAATGCTTCTTGCCAGACGTTATAGAAAAAAATATTGTTGAACAATATGATGCAATTATGTGGACAGCGTTAGGTTAGTAGTAGTAAAGTAGGAAAGTTATACCATCTCAGAGCGAACATCATCAGTTCATGTCGTCTCATGTCTTTATTGAACAGAAACGAGTGATATATTAGAAAGAAGGATAGGACTAGAATAGGTATGCACTTCTTCATTCGTTTCCACATTGAGACAACGAATTATTTATAATCAACATTAAAGGCGTTCTTATTTCGAAGTCTGATTCTGAAACTAAAAACTATGCTGAAGATAAGGCTGCCTGATAACAATCATTTACTGAGATGCATCCTGCACATGTGACTTCCCCGGTACCAGCAATACTGAAATATTCTTTATTATTTTTCTCAGTTAAGAATAATCATAATAAATGATTATTATGATTATTCAATGAATATAATAATGTAAGAAAGATCATTTTTATATCAATAAATAAATTAAAGGAGTATCCAAGTAATTTCTTGACGTTTCTTTTATTTGGAACTATCGTATAAGAACCTTTAAGAACCGTGCAACTAGAGATGACATATGTTAGTGATGTCACGACAATTTTCAATCCTATGAAATAATAATTATTACGATATCATCAACACAAGATATATACTTGGCAAGGTTTTGAAATGTTCAATCGCAAATCCACATTCACAAAACATTTAGGATTAGCTGTTTTTAAATTATCTAATTTAATTCAAGTGCAGTTATTCCCTTGGTATAATAAAACCTGTTTCCTCTGTTCACGAGACCTAACTAGTGTGTGGACAACTTCTGGAAAACCACAGGATAAACAAATAGCTCTGCTTATATTATCTACTGCCGTTTAAGATATATTGTTAATGTTATATTTATAATTTCTCTCTTTGATATATTTTTTTATGTTACAAATTTACTAGTTAATGTTTAAGTTTAATGTTTAATAGTTAATGTTTAATACAAATTTAATAGTTATTATACGGTGAGTGAGAAAGCTGGATGTCCAAAATTATTATTTTAGAATGACTTATCTCACAACACAACATATAGACATAAATAAATTATATAAGCTACTTGGTTGATGTTATATTAGACTTATTAATAAAGGGAAATTTTGCCTTTATCGAATATGTTTAATTCTATATTTTATACAAAAATTTATATAAGTTATATAAGTATAAATGGCTACAAATATTGTACACTTACTTAGTAGGTTTCTTGAGAAAATCCTTACGAATGTTTTATGATTTTATGTATAGATAAATTAACATGGATTCGATTTCGATTAAATACTTATACTTATTTATAATATATTCTTTAATTATTTAAAATTCAAATAAGCCTCACACGTTCATAAACATTTACTAACATTCTTATTTATTATTGTTAAAAATATTATGGAGACTGCGTCCACCTCATTTTTATTACATTATCATTCACAGTCGTAACAAATAACAGCAGTAATAATATTAATTAATTACAGCAATATTCTTATTAAAAATCATCAAAGTGTGTTACTTCAAATTCAAACTTATGTTATTTCAAGAAGCCTTATTCAACTCGAAAGCCTTTTTTTAAGTACAACAGAAATATAAGCTGATGAAAATCTCCAGGGAAATTAGTGTCTCAATAACGACATGCTGTGAAAATTCGTAAACGCGCTACGTGGATCGCTCTCAAGTTTTCCTTAATATTATATTTGAATATACAAGAAGAACTCATACATTCCTCTCATACATCCAATTACAATGTTATTTATTTGTTTTTAAACAAAAACTCTCATTTAGACTTAAAAATACTTTTATATTACATTTGGTATTATTGTTCGTATACTATTTAATAATTAGTTCCGCTTAAATGATAACTTAGATCTGGAAATATATATTATACTGCTAAAAGATAAGTATAAAGTAGACTTGGAGATGTTGAAATGCCATGCTAGTTATAACGTAATTTAAAAAGAAATTATAAAAATAAGTTTATATTTTATTTAATTAAAAATGTAAACTACACACTAATAGTGCCGGTCTGGGTTTAAAGCAGAGACCTCTATCATTTAATGGGGTCGCCTACAATTATTTAAAATACAACAGCTAGCTATTTTTTTTTCAACACAAATATTTTCTCTAAGAAACATTAATTTAGTTAAAAGACTTTTTATTTCAAAATGTTTTTGATTACGAATGCAATATAACTATATTATACTTATCCGTTTTAGTATTATTGGTATATTATTTAAAGTTTTTTTGTTGAATTAATCTTTTCATTAAAATACTAACAGAATTGGAAAACTATAAAACTTCAAATTCATCTGCAATATTTACTTTTTTTTATAGATTTGTACACTAGTTACGTTTTTTTTAATAAATTCGTTAAAAATAACAAATATTATACATATATAGTAATATTTTCAAGAACAACATTTAAATTATTTTCTCACTTGTGATTGCTACATTTTAATGAACAGAATATAAGTGTGTTTTTATTTCTATATCAGAAAATATGTTATATTTCTTTTTCTTTTTTAGCTTAAAAGTTTTCTAATATTTTAAAATATATATAAATATATCATATTTATTTAAAAGAAAGTCAATCAGGAGCTAATAAATAATTCATTAATCACTGACGTTTGACATGAACCACGCAGTTTTAATAATATCATCGTGATTGGAAAAAACAACCGCCAATCAGAGCTTGGAATATTTATTATATATAATTATATAATTGTGAAATCTCTCTTAGGTTTAATACCTACATAAAAACACAAAAACTGCTAAGAGTATTTATATGAACTGTTGAAAGCCAAGTCGCCAAAGTTCGGCCGTTATTTTAAGTTTTAATATTTATGAAGGCTTGGGCCAACACCTCTAAGCGTATTTTTTTAATCTATTTGTTTTAGAGACGAGAAGTTCACTGAAGACGCTATCATAGCTCTATGTTCCCTGACGGTAAAAAAGCTGGACAAGAAAATTAAATGATAAAATATAATATATAATATATCTGTACCTCAAAAATGTTTGTTATAAAATATCATGATTATGTTCTTCTATATCTTTCTATATAACCAATATTTTTCTATATTGACTTATATGTATGCATGCATTAACGAGCTTTTGTAATTAGAAAACTCGTCTACAACTAATTTAAAACTCCCATTAAGTCGTTAAAACTATTGGATCCAATGTATATAAAGCCAAAATGAAATACACATAAACTGGTAGAGAATAAAGTTGTAAATGGCAAGCTGTCGCGCTTTACATGAACTCTAGCAACTTCATAAACTTTACGACACCAATATGTTGTAATATTGGCGAGGTGCTATTAGGTAGTATAAAAATATAGCCGGAAGTCTCATTAAATGATATGGGTTACTTGGAAGAGTTTTAATTTTTTTTATTCTTAATATGAAGAATATAAAGATTATTTTATTCATATACCAAGTGACTAAATTTTATTTGTATTCTTTTATGTCAGAGTGTAGAATAATACATTTTATTTGTAATTTAAATACTGAATTTAAAAATTAAAAGTTGTAACAAAAGAATGGGAAGATTTATATAATTACAAAATCAAACAAAATTCACTAAACTTAAAAGTTTAATTTTATTCAAGTGCAGTTATTCCCTTGGTATAATAAAACCTGTTTCCTCTGTCCATGAAGCGTAACTAGAGTGTGGACAACTTCTGGAAAACCACAGGATAAACAAATAAGATATAACTTTAGCTAATTGTAGAGACTAAATTTAACCCGAAGGGGGTAAAAGGGTGAAAAACTTTTGAATGAAAGTTCTATATCTTTTAAGCTCTAAGTAAGTGTCTTGAAAATTTTTATTTTAATTGATTACGAGAAATTAATGAATACGTGTTAGGATAGAAAGCTAAAAATTGGTAAAAATACTATTTGTTGTAAATTAAAAATAAAAACGTGGGCAAAGCCGCGAACGAAAAGCTAATAAAATATAAAACTACAAATGAGTTGTATCCAAAAAGCACGCTTTTTGCGATTTATGTAAATTTATATCTATTTGGGATAAAAAGTTCACAAAGAAGTTAATATATTTATTACGAGTAAATAAATAAATATGAAAATTCCACCTGCTTAAAATCAACCCCGCCAAGTATATTTTAGCGGCATTACAAAAAATTATATCATAAACATTAATACCAATGTTAATGGCTGTGTTTCTAGCAGCCCTAATTCCCACCATACGTAATTAGCTAAATATAACCTATCGCTATGTTTGTTCATACTTTCGCCTGGTCGCTGCAATTTAATTACGCCAGAGATTCACCGCAAACAAAGTACTAGTTGCAATGATAACGTTTACTCGAATATAAAGTATACTATATTGTTTTGTCTATTATTTCAACTATTTTATTCTTTTATGTAAAAATATATTTATAATTTTTTTTTACATTTTATTTATATTTTTTAGGAATACCGTCGCTGATCATCTTATTAATGACATATATTCATGTAAGCTATAGTAAAAGGCATAATTCAGATGTTTTCAATTTTGAATACAAATTTTCTTTCTTGTTGTTTTATATTCAAATTTAAATTATCTTTATTTAAGTAGGCATTTACACGCACTTTTGAATCGTCAATTATCAAATTATAATAATGTCAGTGTATTCAGTCCGTGAGTAAGCTACCACCAGCTCGGAATGCTGCTCTGCTGAGAAGAGCTGGCTAAAAACTCAACAGTTGCTCTTTTTAAATTTATTTAACAATGTTTGATGTATATATTAGAATATCCACCCCCGAGTCAACAACAAAAGCTCCACAGACTAAGCATGTCAGCTGTTGTCCTTGTATGAAGTACTGTCGGACCTTTGCAAGGACACCAAGCTTGCCTGCGGCTGTTCTTGCTCTAGACTCAATGAACCCCAAAGTTGAGGTCAGTTAGTTCCAACACTTCAACGTTAAGGAGCAGGCCACAATTTTGACTGTTTACATTAAGAAGGGTAAACTCCATGAATTTAGTTTTCTTAGTATTTAAGACCAAGTTATTAATTTTAAATCAATTAAGAACATGTGACAAAGCACTGCTTACTTCGTCATAATTAGTCCTTTTATGCTTGTACAATGTCACATAGATCTTTTACGAAAAAGGACAGATCATTATTAAAAAGTGAAAATAAAAAGAGGCCATGAATAGGTCATAATGGAACACCTATCTTTATATAAGAACCAGGCCATTTACAATTACTCACATCAACCGTCTGGACTCTTTGATCAAGTTAAGAAGCAAAAAGGTCAAGCGCAATATTACGCACACCACAATGTATGAATGTCAATCAATGAAAGGCCTTGGATAAATCGCAGAATACTCCCGATTGCATTTTGCAACTTTTCCCATGCGTCGTAAACGTGCTTAAGAAGCGTGGCACTCGCATCTGTTGTAGACTTACTTTCGTTGAAACCATATTATTTACTACGCATGACTTTATTGCTATAAAGAAATTCTGTCATTTAGTTAAAAATATTTTTTTCAAAAATCTTACTTAAGATCGGTAAAACAGAAATAGGCTTATAATTTTTCGGTTCAAGTCTATCGCAACTTATAAACAAAGGAACTACTTTACTATTTTTCTATTTGTTTTTATAAATAATTTGAATTTGCAAATGCCCTAAACGATCTTATTTAATATTATAATATGTATTATTTGTATTTACGTTGTCGTGATGCGTTGGCGGAGTCAATTTATTTATTTAAAACATAATATATTTTTAATATAATATATTAATATATTCACTATAGGATGCTGTTAAGTTAGCTAATTACGTAACAACTTAAGACAGAAGGTCTTTTAAGTAGGGACTGAATGAATTAACAACCGACTTGGTATATGGATCTTATAAATTTTACGATAGAAAAACTACGTTGAGAGACTTTGTTTTTTTACTAGTATTGTTTTTTATGGGATTTTATTTTCTTTGTCCATTTGTCAACACGGCTCAGAGATCTCTTATATTAAAAAAGTTATTCAAAGTACAAAATGTATCATGTAAGTGCTTATTGAAAACTGTCGGGTGCATGAATAGGTAATATCTTAAACTTGATTACATTACAAACTAACTTAAGTATCAAAGTTTCTTAGTATTTTGCTATTTTATCTCATTTCTTGAGGAAGCTATAAAATGTATAAGGAGGAATCAAATTTAATCTCGAAGTTTATATGCGATATAAATGTAGAAGATTGTTCAATAATATACATTGGCTTGTGATGGCATATTGATCTAGTGGTTAGAGACCTTGACCCTGACTCTGCAGAGTCTAAGTATTTGTTTTTGATTTAAGAAAGGAGGCGTCGTATTTATTTCAAATCGTAGAATTAATGACAAAATGGCTCTACAATTTTAACATCCTATATTATATTCTCTCTAATGATCGCTTTGCTCTGAGAGGAGTTGGTGACTTTAATAATATCACAAAAGTAAAAGAAGAAATCGGATCATAGCTGGTTGAATTATTATAATACTAGATAATGATAATTATTCAATTAATTATTGCGCTATTTATTTTGACTTTATTATTATTTGTATTCTTTATGAAGATAATTAATATTTATCATGTTACTTTATTAATATATGTTTGAAAGAATAATCATGAAATGGTCTGCATTATAAATTGTGTTTATAAAATGCACTGGATGATTTATTTGTTATGTCTCTAGATCACTGGCAGCGGATAGTAAAGGCTTACTAAAGTCGAGGTAAACGATAATAGTGACTGTTTACCGCTAGTCGGTCTTTTGATTGGTGCCAATCTAAATTACAATCAGCGGGTCGTGGGATCTGGCAAGTCTAGGTAAATGACAAACATAAAAAAACATATTACTTTGTAGTACGAGTATGAAATATCAGTCAGCATGGCCTTCATGATATAATTTTATTCGTCATCTGTCACATTATCATTTGAAAATGGACTTTGCTTATGATCGATCATTGTCACTTCTATATCCGAAGAGTACAGTTACTCTTCTGATATAGAAGTGTTAATAGCCGAGTGCCAGTGAAATATACAAATTATATTTCCTTTATAATCAAGTTTGTGTGAAAAGTGCCGACAAATATTATACAAATGAGATCACAGTCTTGAGGTTCTGTTGCCTCTTATAACTGACAGATAAGATACGATATAACATTTTAATGATATATATAATAATGATTATATATATATATTGGTAATAATGTTTTGCTGTCTATACATTGATAATGTATTATGTACGAAGCTATTAGATGTCGTGGAATACGATTAAAAAGTTTAAAAAAAGTCTATATAATTTAGATATTTTATAAATAAGTGGTCGAACCTACAATAGGGTTGTTTTTCCACTGTAAATTTCACCTTTTTATGACCGGGACAACCAGGTTGGCACCACGAAGTTTGACCTCTACCCGCGACAAAATTATTAACAAACATAATTTTAATAAAAAACATAAATCTAATATAATATAATATATATATATCTCATATCATAATCTAAAATATATTCAACAAACTTATGGTAGCCCCAAAGTGGTACCATTTGATTCTTAAGATATAACGAAATGTTCAAGACTAATTATGTTATTTTAATTAACCTTCAATAGAAAACTAATCAACCTAATGTCTTCACTTTTTACAAATGACAGATGATAAAAATATTTGAATTATTAAAGATGAAGTTTCTACAAACATCGGTACGAGCTTGATCACATCAATGGGTCTGGCAGAAATTATTAATAAACTCAAGAAATCCTTGGGGACCTCGCTAATGGCTTGAGGATGATCAGTTTGGACCGTGAAGGCGTGCGGTGTGTGATATTTTTTTCATAGTTCTTGCAAAGAACTGCAGCAATTTATTCATTTGATGAGTTAGAATTATTGCACTTTGATTTTTGGATTTTTAAGATGTTTTATTTTTGAGAAGTAACTAAACACAGTGCATCTTATAGAAAGTACTACTACTATTAGTACTAGAGAATAGAAACAGATAAAGTTTAAGCAAGAGTAGAATATATTAAGAAAGAGGCTTTAGCTTTATCTAACCCATCGTACGTCGATTTAATCTCAAGTACTATTAATGTCAAGATTATGAAACTATAAAAGGATACAGGAATAACTCTTAAGTATTAAGATAGGTTTACACGAAATAAATAAATTACTTTATAGTTTTAATTATATAATTGTTGTTCAATATAACATATTATTTGTAATAAATAGCAAATACGAATAATATAGACAATCAGCCATATTTTATCCAAAGACATTGATTAAATAATTAATCAGAATTTATTATTTAGGCTTTAACTTTCTATGAACATCTATTATCCAGGATTAATAAAACGAATTCTGACTTTGTATCTATAATATAAAATAAAGATAAGTCCATTTATAATCTATCTAACACAAACCAGAGTATACACAACTAGGCATTTTTTTTAATGAATCATAAATTTGAAAACACCGAGGTACCTTTTCAATGTTAACTTCTCAATACTAATTTTCCGCTCTCAGGCACAGATGTGCTCAAATATGAATGCCGGCTGTTCTCCATGGACACCTTCCTTTTCGGAAAGTATACAAGTAGACACATTTCATGACTATTCAATATAAGGAAAATGTTTTAATTTAAAAGATGACTAATGTACATATCATATTTATTTGTAAATTTAAAAACATCTTTTGCTAAAGTTAATTAATGAGATATTAATAGATTAAAATATATAAATCATTGATATAGAACACGTTTCTAGCTTTGTTCTAATTCATCAACAAAATACGAGTATTTTTACAATCTTTATCGTAGAATTTTATATAAAATAAACAAGAAACATTTTTAGATTTATTTATTCAAAAAGACTGTAGCCATTATATTTCTACTAACACTGCTTCCACTTCTTACACTTCGTATTAAATCCAGCTATTTATAAGAAAACTTCTGACTGAA
Organism: Dircenna loreta; assembly: GCA_963555665.1. Classification (NCBI taxonomy): domain Eukaryota; kingdom Metazoa; phylum Arthropoda; class Insecta; order Lepidoptera; family Nymphalidae; genus Dircenna; species Dircenna loreta. The sequence goes on from OY743095.1 coordinate 17,317,451, forward strand.
GAGAATCCATTACCTTATCTATATATATACCTTATCTATTCATAAAAGAAATAATGTATTTTTTTAATATTAAATAATATTCATGATGTCATGATATATACTTTCAAAATATTAAACTGTCCTTCTGAGAGATTTGACAATCATTTTAGACACAAAACAGACCCTGATTGAATTGAAGCCTTGCATAAAAATAGCCTTTTAAAAAAATGGACTTTCAATAAAAGACAATTTTAGTTGAAGAAGAGTTAAAACAACGATACAATTTATTTTTAATATTAGTGTTTGAATATTCAGGGTAAGAAGGGTACAACAATTTTCATAAATATATTTATTATTATAATAATTATTATTATTTTAAATTAAAACGCCTTTATAATATAATATTTCCCCCGTGTCGTGTGGTATGAAATGGTGCCATGAAATTTTTTTTTTGCATTTATGTTAATATTCGATTGATGAACTATTCAATTTATTAAATATAGGAAACACATAGATATTGCGCGACCTGTCATTGGAATCGAGGTAAAACATTTCAGGTTATGGGTCCAGTGAAATGAGGCAATATATATCGTCCTATACATATCATCAAAGTAATAATGCTACACTTTTTTTTCTTATTCCCAAGTGTTTCAATTATAATATAGCAGATAAAACATATAGATGTCAATAAAACAATATACTTACACTGCTATGATTTCAATGTAATGAAGCTGTTTGGCAAATGTTAACATCAATGTCTGCATTTACCGCAATTAGTTATTAGTAGATCGGCGTATTTATATATCTAACAAAGTGCAAGAGAGTTCTTGTATTGTATTAATTAACTTACCTAAAAAGATTACGCTTGTTTAAAATTTTGTAACACATATATGATAAGGCTACTTTGTTTAAGTCGAGGCGCTATGGTAAGGAGTAAACTTCACTACCAGGTACCCACTGTGTGCTGCAAATTAGAATAAAAAATATATAGAAAAAATATTTTTTTTATTCTAATTTGCATTTTTATTGATCTTCGTTTTGATCAACACCGAACATGAAAACTAACTTTAAAGAAGAGATTATCAGTTTAACAAAATGCCTTGTTCAGTTGACTATCATTATTCATAACTTTAACCGTTACTCTTTAGCTGATACACTTATATTATATTGACTGGACATTATTGAAACGTTCTTCATTTCTTAACTCACTTTAATATTTGTGAAACGGTATTATTTATTTTCATCATTTTATATATTTTACCTTTATGATTTTCAGCAGAATCTGTAATGAATACTATAAAGAAAATAATTTCTACCCGTTTCAATGCATACAGCAGTTTTTCTGTTTTTGACAATTTGACTTTAATTTTTTATCGCTCTTTCGTCAAAATGTACTAGATGGATTTAAATACAATTTGGTTTGGTGTCAAGGGTAATTTACAAAAAAATATGTTTGTGCTATGACAACCGTATAACAAAACAACCTGACTGGTTTTTAGGCAATTTGGTTTGAGGCAGACAAAGTGCCTGGCAACAACTAGTTTCGAACAATAATCAGAAGTTAAATATATAAATCCACCTTCCTACCCGTGTTTTTGTCCTCGGTACAATCAATACAACTAGTGCTCGTAGCGGCCGGCTCTATTATCTGTCAAGTACAACTGCATCGTTCAAAATCCGAACTCACGATCGGTCTATTTTTATTATAAGTTTTTACAGTTATAGTAAATAAACATTTTAAAGTGAAAGAATACATTTTTATTATTACTGTCCGTCACAAATTCGTTTTTGAAAAACAGATAAAAAAATTATAAATTTTGCAATATAGTATGTTAGTATAAAAAAGAAGAGAAAATTCTTTATGTTTAAAGTTAATAGTCAGACACTCGACTTAGGGTAGTAGTAAATACAATGCATTAAAAAAAGGACTTGTCAACGAGTCCTTTATTATTTAACTTAAGTTGTCAGTAATGGATGACAGACGGTAGATAATATATATTTTTGATTTAATTGAGAACTGAAGTATAAAGTAAGGTCTTCTCTATACGGCCATCCAGAACTTCTTCTCAGTCTGTTAAAATATTCTCATACACCATGAATGCTCTCTCAGTAACAACATCTCTGATAATCAAGTAGCGATCAAATCGTATCGCAGGAATCTGTCGCAATAAACTTTTCACCGAGAACTAAATGCACTATACATAATTTATATAATTTTCTATCTACAAAAGAATTGGGAAACCAGCTCTAAGACTTAAGTCAAATGGGCATATCTAGGCTCTACTTTGAACTTTTGGAGGACTCTTTTTAGATACTTTTTATTTTTAATTAGGCAAACTTGGTCTTAGGTCCTTCAAAATAGTAACGAATGTTAATGAAATGGAAAAACGTAACAATTGTGGTTTGATGAGACTATTCTAAATTATATTCATAAAGGTTAACTTTATTTTGATAGAAAATTAAACATTTGCTTGTAAAATGTATAGTATGTATAGTATGTTATAGAATTTCACTAAATCGTAAAGTCTTGAGAACCTCGACAATAATGCTTAACTGTATTTAAAACTTTTCAGGAACAAAATAGTCATCTATAAAAAATATATATAGTTTTTAAATTTTATTTTATATTATATAAATGAGTACTAAATGTTCAATGAAATAATAAATATACGCAGATAATATATAATGAACATTATAGAGATAAATACAAAAACACCCCGAGGGTCAATTTCACGGAATGTGAACCCTTTGCGGACCCTGTATGGAGAACGTTCAAAGATGCTTGATGAGCAGCCGTGCCAGGGATAAAATGGCAGTAAAAATTTACCATTCCGTCCCTGCGCATTTTCCGCGTACTCATAAGGCTTCACGCATCTATCGAACTTACTCCTAAACTTCCCGTGGTAGCAGCACAGTGTAAACTTGCGATAATAGGACTGGAAACACGTTGCTGAAGACCGAGAGTGCTTGCGGTTGGACGAACTGGTCATGGTCCGCGGTCTTGACATCTTGTCCACCTTATTCGATAACGACTGCCGACCTGCCAGGTCAGCGTTGGAATCTGACGAGCCATCGAACGTGGAATTGCTGCACTAGTCCCAGCTGCTATCACTTGAGGACTGAGCGTGACCACACCATGGTCTGCGTACCGCTGGGAAAACGGCTACGGCGGATAGACCTCATAGACTCATCATCAGGCATCAGGCATCAGGCAGGTGCTTCAGATGCGCATAAATTGCAACGGCTTCCTGTCACTGAGCTCTTCGCGTCTCAAAAGTTAGCTAAAATATAATGTAAGTATATAATGTTTATATAGATGTTTTATTAATTGATAATCTTCTGTATCATTTTTATTTTCATTATCGTTTTTCTATTCTTAGTCCTTCTTTGTTTGTTTTAATGATATCAGTAGACTCAAGTAGTAACTAAAGTAACGAATATAGTTTTTCTTTCAATTTAGCCTATACAGTATATAAATCAACATGTTTATCTATGACGGTAAGAATATCTTCTAGTTTTTTCATGACGTTTTCCTTTACTAACCCAATAAATCTAAGTACTCATAATACAAATACTTTGTTTGTTACTTTAGACTGTGGTATATAACTATTATTATTTTTGTAAAAATATTATATTAAAAACATCAAAACTAAGATAGATAATTATTTGACGTATTCATACAGATTAAAGTAACCAAATCGTATTAAATACAAACTTGTGGAAAAGTTACTCTCGCTGAAAAAAAGTAAGTGGAAAGTTTTTAGAACTTTTCCGGAACGCAGTTTTAGTAGCTTTACTTTTCCGCGAAACAAGGATTGTTAATAAGGGCGGGGTTGGTTTTCTTATAAGAAAATATATAAATATCTCCTTTTGAGAAAATTCAGAAGTCAGAATTGCGACTCTACCGCTTTACTTACGAAATCTCGATATAAATGGTTTTCATTGTCCCTGTACCCTCACAGTCTAACGTAGCTATGAGATATTTATTTATTTATCAAAAACTTCTACAGTAGATCAGCGTGAATAAGCTTCGATAAAAGCGTTATAAAAGCTGAAACCCAAGAGTGTGAATGAGAAACCAAGTCAATGAAGCCACATGAGTCATGATAAAATAATAAAAGGATATTATTATTACCATAAAAGTGAAAAAAGGGCCTTTGGTTGGGTTTTACTCCGTCCTAAAACAAGCCTGAGGCTGTCACTGCAGACAGTCCTATATAAACGTTATATACAGTGCAGTAGTAACATTAATTAATAATATCTGGAAGATTGAATAACTAAAAGATCATTTCAATTCATTCATTCATTCAAGGAATACTTTTAACAATATTCATCAAATAATTTGACAAGAAACTCAGGTGCTTTAACAATATCATATAAAGTAATTTTATACGGAACACGTTTTGCATAATTATAAGGTACAAGGAGTTTATAATTTGAGTTAATATAAAGGATGATGTTTATTTCGGTAAATAAAACTTTTTCAAATTTAAGTTTTTTAAATGAAAACTAAAATTCACTGATTTTGTATTAATAAGCTATGGTAAATATCTTATTACTTGTAGAGAGGGCAGAAGAAAAGAGAAAAACACTAGCTACAACTATGGGGATGTGTGCTACTCTGACATCAACGTTTCTCTTCTAAATAAGCTTGATCGTCTCCTCAATGACTGTATACGTTTTACTTTCGGCCTCCGTAAATACGATCACATCTCCTTCTATCGCTCCAAACTCAAATGGCTATCTATTAAACATCGCAGAAATTCAAGGATTTTATGTACTCTTTTCTCCCTTCTGTTTGATCCTTGTTCTCCTAATTATTTAAAATCTTGTTTAAATAATTTAAAATCTAAATTTACCACACAGGCAATAAAACTCTGGAATGACTTACCTACTGACATTAGAAAAGCTCCTAATAGAAATATGTTTAAAAGTTTAGTGAAAAAACATTTTCTATCCTTGTTTATCATACCTTAAATCTTGCCTCCGTCTGTTTTATTTATTGTTGTTGGTTATTTTTTAATTTGTGAGTTAAGTTGATTTTTATATTTACTGATATTTTTATACGACTGAGTTTATATCTGTATTCTTTATTATTGTTTTCTTTTTTTTTTTTTTACTTCTAGAAGACTAGAAAGTTAAGTAGTTAGGCTATATTTATATTTGTATTTCTGTTATTTTTAATTATTTTTTTTGTTTTGTTTTTTACACACCCTTATTTTGTTCTCCTTTTACTACTGGGCTAGCTGGAAGAGAATGCTTGTGGCATTATGCTAGCCTTTTGCAGGTTTTGTGCAAATAAATAAATAACATTTACTTAAAGCCATCTATTTTTTTCCAAGTTAAATATATATACATCTTAAGTATATATAAACTATTACATAAATCAAGTTAACTAGTTTAAGATATTTATAGATATTTATATATACATAATAAACCTTAAAATTTTGGGCCTTTTAATGTATCCCAGTGTGTAATTGAAAAATACAATGTTACTCATAAAAATATAGGTAGTAAGACAATTTAAAATTTATGTGCAACGTTTTCAAGCCATTTGAATTTACAGTTCCTATTCTGAAAACTAATTTGAATAACTGGCTCCATGGTAGAGCCCAGGTATGTGTTAGTCTGAAGGAAGATAAACTTATGTAAAACTGTAAGCATAAAAATGTTTTCTTTTTATTTTCAGTCCATTTTCGGTTCATACATTTTGAAAATGAAACCGATTTTTTTTGTCTGCACACTGCGAATTTGAATTAATAAGAATTATGTATACAAGTAAAATAAATAAAATATTCGGACATATCAGCAACGCCTTTACGTCCTAAGCTAAGCAAAGCTTGTACTATGGGTACTAGACAACTAATAAACATACTGAAACTATTTTATTGTATATTCATACTTATCATACATATAAACAAGACCCAAACCTTAGAAACATACAAGTTTTTATAAGAAATATTTTTCTAGTGTGGGGATCGAACCCACGGCCAGAGACATAATACACTAAGTAACGACCGCAGCACTAATCAGTCGTCAAATAAGTAATATAAATTAAATAAGTATGGAATAATTTACAATCATGGAAATAGGATACACGAAAAGATATTATAAGATAAAATTAATATTATTGGTACATATCGGTCATTATAATAAAATCCAACATCATTCCAATATAATAAAAAATAAAATAGGTGAAATAATAAATATTGATGTACATGGTTCGTCCAGCTCTTGTAACAAGCGCACCTTGAACGCTGTTGACACTTTTAGAGCTGGAACAAGGATGCTAATATTTGAACAATGCGAATAATGACGTGAATTGAATTATAAATTTAGATGACCCCTTAAGCTTCCTAATATAATTACTTATTTAAGACCTAACATCTGTACTAACATCTGTTTGTTTGAACGCGCTTATCTCAGGAACTACATACTATACTGATTTTATATTTTTTTAATTCTACATACATTGATTTCGTGCCGCGTCTGCCTGTGCTCATAGACGATCAAGTTACAATTTAAAAGGACGAGACTTCAATTCGTGTTGAAATGAAAACTCGGTCGTCTAATGAGCGCTTGCAGGCGGAGCGGGGCTTACAGGGTACATCAGATATTGAGTGGGTGTTGTTTATTAAAAAGTTGGGTAAAATAAAAAGAAGAATGTAGTGTGATGCAGCCAGGGTAGGTGAATCATGCGATTGGATACAATGTTTCACTCTAGCCTGGCTGCCGTACATGAGGATAATGAGGGGTGGTGATGGTGATGGTGATGATGATAAATACTGTTTAACATAAATATTAAAATTATATAATACAGAATTAAAGTTAAATAAATCAAAGTGACAAAAACATGCACATTACAGAGGGAGTAAACAAATATAAGGAATAAATCTGTGTTATACAAGATATAAGAGTAAGAAATTACAATAACTTAAGAGATAAACAGGAACTAGAAAGAAATTAGACTTAAAAAATAAGACATAAAGACAGTATAATAAAATTTGAACAAAACAAAAGGAATAATAAAGTATATACGTTTCATATAGGCTAAAAGCTAAATAGGATAACCGGCCACATGTTGCTGAGGGTATGTATAACTTAAATTTATATTACTATATTATATATTACTATATATTAAACACAATACTGTGAAATTCAATATATATCATATTTTTTATTCTATTGCGCGAGGTGACAATCTACGAGTATATAGCGACTATTAGACATCAGACTTATATAATATACTTAGTAGTTATAAGTGTGAAAGTAAACAAATAACTTATTCATTTCGAATTTATAATAGATTCAGCTTTTAGCACTCTTTTTCAATATTAACTTGAACTATAAAAAATCTCCTATATAATCTTAGTCTATACTAATATTATAAAGAGTTAAAGTTTGTATGTTACCAGGAGTAAGATGCAGCTACACGATAGCGTTCCCCATGCGGTCGTAGCAGTGTCATGTCACATGGAGGTGTGTGTACTTCACCGACAGCGAGAACGACGCGACGGGCAGATTCATCAGGCGAGCGATGAAGGCGACACCTTATAATGCTGTAGAATACAACACCAAGATGGCCATAAGAGACAGGAACTCGGCAGTCGTGGAAGCCTTGCTCGAGATGAGTAAGAACATCAAATCAATAGTGGGTCGTTACAGCAGTGTATTGGTAGAAAAATAATAGTCTATAGTCTATCAATCTAATGTTTAAATATAATGTTTATATATCATCAATGTAATGTTTAAATTTAACAAATCACATATATATATAAATATATAAACATACTAAAAAAAAAAAAAAAAAAACCTGTGCAAAGGACTAGCCTAGTAACTTAGATTTTTAAGATTCCTACTAATAGTCTCTTCTGTTATGCATGTTTTTAAAAGTAATTTCAAACCAAAATTTCATTTGAAATTAGGATATAACTAGCTGTTGCCCGCGACTCCGTCCGCGAGAGATTTAGAATACAGGGCTCGTAAGAAGCTCCTTCGCTCGAGCTGTTTTTGCTCAACTTTATTTCCAAAATTGCTCTCCACTAAAAGCTCTACTATTATTTCAAGGGAATAATATAATATAACCTAGATTCACCGTGACAGTCATTTCTTAATATTTGTTAAGGAATTATTAGGTTCGTATAAATTACTTTGAAGATTACCTCCAACAACTTATAAAGTATAAACCCACAAACAAACAATCTTTACCGCACTATACTATTAGAAAAGACTAAGATCAAAATAGAAGATTTGTCATAGTTTGTGTTTATATTGAAAAGGAGTGCTGAAAGTTGAAATTTTATTATAAATTCATAATGAATAGGTTCATTGTTTACTTTTTCACTGTCATTGTCAACTATTTATTTTTCTGATGTTAATGAATAGAATAAAAAATATAATGTATTTATATTGAAATTCATATGATTTTAATATAATATAAAATTAACATATACTTTAGTTACAAAAACACGTGGTCAGTTATCCTTTTAAATTTTAATGTATATAAATGGTTTGTACATTAGCAAAACGCCATCTATTGGATACTTCCTCAATCCAGTCAACAAATACCGCCATCTCTTGGAATTTTATGGAATTAACAGATAATTATGACTGTCAGATAATAAATAAATAATTTGCAATAAAATAAATAAATGAAATGAAATATAAAATATCCTATCTTTTAAGTTGGACCAAAATATAGATACCTACAAAATTTCATTAAAATCGGTTAAGTAGTTTAGGAGTCCATCGGGGACAAACATTGTGACACGAGATTTATATATATTAAGATTTATACTAGAAGCTCATCGTGGCAGAATATGTCAACATTGTATACACCGAGTAAGACGTGTTGATTGCTCTCAGATGACGATGTCAAATTACATAATTATGTGTTGGATTGTGTTGTACTAAATACTATGTGAGAACTTATATATAACGTATATAGGTTGTATTTTATATCCATTTAAATAAATAGCTTTAGAATATCACCAATAATCAAATTATGCACGAACCCGCCTATTATAAATTTGTAACATTAATAAGATATTTAAAAAAATTTATTATATTTATATTTTAAATATATTTAATATAATCTCTAAAATTGCTTTATAAGAATTTATTTTTATTTAGCTCGTGTGTCTCGAAAAGCGTGAAACACCATAACCCATTAGGGACACGCGCAGTTTGTAGTCGGTTTAAAATTTTGTGGCCATTTGTACAACTGCTACAAGAGAGAAACCATTTTTTTATAACCATATTCGTACTATTTTCGTATGTTTTTATAAAGTAAATCTATTTTATTCCTGTGCTTTTGGCCGCACGTGAAGTGCCAATATTGCTCCAAAGCCCAGGGCACCTCCGGAATGGCGTTTAAGCTTTCTGTTTTACTTTATCGTTATAGTTGACCTCCGTTGTAATTTGATTTAACAACTCTTTACATATGAATCTACGAGTCTCTTGAAGTCAACTTAATAGTTACACTGGCAATCGTTCTTTGAATACTGAAATAGTAATTAATTAAATTAAATAATGATAAATGAACATGCAACAACTTTAAAACTGAAACTTTAATAGTAGTTCCACAAACATTGAGCCACAGATTAAATCCAATTACTCATTGAGATTACCACAGACCGAGCCTGGAGCATTGCTTAAATTAGGCAGTCTAAAAATAATTGTGTATACCTACTGTCTAACCTAAATATCAAAGTATATGTGAATAATTATTATAATATATTTAAAATGACTTCGTGTGAGTGGTTTTTAAATATTTTAATTTGTTTTTTATAAAAGAAACTACACATTGACGTAATAAAGAAAATTAATATGGAAAGATCATTATATTATAAACTCTATGACACTTATATATTATAAGTAAATAATAATGAAAAATAGCCTTGCTAAATATTGAGAACGAGACCGCCTCAGTATCATAAAATCTATCTCACACGTATAAAGTATAAAGTCGTGAAACACGGTAACATACCCAAGATCAATGCCATATTCAACACCCTCAATATTAGCATTCATTTCGTCCTCTATTATCGTTGCATGCCTTATCACCCTATGTAATTCGTCGTGTAACTACATAATATTTGTGTTCAGGATTCTGACTGCTCGCTGCACTCCATTTAAACTGAATAAAGACCGTAAGCAAAGCACTCATTACAATGCTAATGGTTTGATTGCATGGTTTCATCCTAGCATTGATATAGTTTTTTAATTAATCCATCAATTCTCACCATAAATATTTAAACATATAACGCTTATTTAAATTTTATTTATTTAAACTAAACAAAAATATATATCTTTAAAATATCGTCAAATTTTACATATCGTTAATTTTTACGTATTGTATACATATATATCATATACATAAAATCGATCTTGCAGGACGTCCCATCGCTCACATCGATCCCATCGCTTTCATCGCTCCCTTCGCTCCCATCGCTCCCATCGCTCCCATTGCTCCTAACCTAAAAAACCTAAAAAATGAGCGTAGTCTTGGGAGGTCATCAATCAAACACATTCATTGCATCATCTGGGGTACCACAGGGATCAATACTTGGACCAATTCTTTTTGGCATTTTTATAAACGATGTTGTAAAGTGTTTCAAATTTAGCAAATATCAATTATACGCCGATGGTCTGAAATTTTATTGTAATGTTTATGATTTTAAAGATGTAGAGCATTTGCATGGTTTTGACGCATTATTGTCTTGGTGTAATAAAAATCATATGAAGCTTAATTATTCTAAATGCAAAACTATTACCTTCAGCAGAAGAATATCCATCTTAAAATACGAATATAGCACAAATGGAAATATTTTAGAAACGTTTCACAGATAAGAGATCTTGGTGTTTTAGTCGACTCTAAAATGAGTTTTATACCACAAATTGATAACATCATACACAAATCTTTAAAAACTATTGTTTTTATCATAAGAAGTACAAAATAATTCAAGAGTTCTAATACAAGACAAGTATTGTTTAATTCGCTAGTTCATAGCAATTCAAAGTATTGCTCACTAGCATGGAAGCCTCTGTGTACTATTCATAAGAACAGGTTGGAAAGGGTACAAAGAAAATTCTTAAGCTTTTTAAGTTACAAGGATAAGAATGATCCAAATGTGAAATACAGGCTACTACTTAAAAAATATAACACTTTGTCATTGCTAGATCGAAGACAAATGTTGGACTTGTGTTTCTTACAAAAGATTGCGTCAAACGCTATTGACAGTCCTCAGATGTTAAATAAAATTCATTTCTCAGTCCCAAGACAAAACGCCAGAAAAACTAATACTTTTAGAAGACAGAATTTTAGGACGAATTTAGGATTATTTGGGCCTATCAATAGAATACTTGGCTCCTATAACATTATCGAGAAGGAAATAAAGATAGATCTTTTTGATGATTCCTTTAGGGTCTATAAGAAAAAAATTAAAAAATATTTGTTATCCCTTTATACATAGTTGCTTGTATTTTTGATGTTTTTTTTATAATACCTAACTATTCTTATCTTTTTTTTCTATTTTGGAGTTGTTATATGTTTAGTTGTAGCTCTTTATTATTACAATTATAATTGGATTATTATTATTATTATGTAAATTTTTATTTTTTTTTACATTACTTAGTACATTTAAGGAAGTGCATGCTTGAGTTAATTTTTAATACTGTTAGTGTTGTTATTTAGAACATTTTTGTTCTTAATTTTCTAGTTTTACTTTATTTCTTTTTTGTTTTATTACACATGTTGAGTTAACCTCTAAGTGTCGATGTATAATATTTACTTATGTATAATTTATATTTAAGGTAATATTGTATGTCACGTTGGTTTCCTATGCAGTAAATAAATAAATAAATAAACTATGGATCGTAATAGAAAAATACCCAATCCACTTATTGAAATGCAGATACTTTTTCGAAGCCCCTGAGTAAGTTATTATTGATTTCTACATTTGAAAAAAATGTCGATGCTATGCAATTCAATGATAAACATTCTACAGAAATTAAAGGTAACAGAAACGTCTATTTCACGAAAGTATTTAGTGGTTGCTATATTTCATAGTAAGTACTCAGATAGCAGGTAAAACTTTAAAAGTAACATCAAAAATGGTATGGAACTCTTAAGTTGTGATTAAAATGAACTGCACTGATATGGAGTTTCATACAAGAACAAAATAAAGAGTAAAGTAACTTTTTCCCTTACAAAATATATTTAACCCTTATCAAAATACTCTTGGAAACTTACTAAATATCACATATATTGGTTGAAGTAATATTCGCTAGTTCACGACTGATTAAAAATCTTTCAAATATTTAACATATTTCAATAATGTTCTATACAACGTTTTCAAAGTAGGAGTCGTAGGCGTGGAATATTTCATCGCGTGACTTCGTTTTCATAAACATGTAGAGCTCGGTGTAACACTGGCTGATACGAGATGATTACAAACTCGACTGCCCGTTGAATGTTAAAATTTTAAGTTTTTTTGAATGTTAAACCTTACTACAAATTGCTGTTCCGGTTTCAAAAAACATCCCTTAGGATGTGGTATATTCTATCTTTCGTACTCCTTTTATTTTCAAATAACATTTCCACTGGAGCATTGCTGTCTCTTTTTTGATAAATTGAAACAAAAAAGTGAATTAAATTACAAATCTTCTATTTATACCAATATTATAAAGAGGTAACTTTTATTTTGTGTTTTTGTGTCCTTGTATTGTTTTCACACAAAAACTCTGGACCAATTCTATCAATTCTTTCACAATTAGAAAGCTGTATTTTTAATAAAATAGGGATCCTTAATAAAAATAGTGTAACTCCAGGTGTAAATGTCATAAAAAATAATTAAAAAATGTTGTACAATTTCATATATTCAACTACTAAAGTTACGTCACTATTGCTACTTTTTACCTTTGAAAAGTTTATAAAAATGACGGCAATAATCAAACCATATTATTCATATGTTTTATTAATCCTTATCATATTAAATGATACTTATTTTAGTAAAAATCGTTCCAATATTACAGATATTGATTTTTTTTTTAATTATTAAAATTAAAAATTCTATTCAAAATATATACATATTTGAAAATTTCAATCTAAAGAAAATAATTAATAGATTATTCGACTAACTTTTTCAAATCTAAAAATATCTCGACTAGAGGTGTGATAAACGGCTTTATTTAAACAACGCGTTTAAGCTTATTGCTTGAAATTTTAAGCAGACTTATTAAACAGCTGAATTTCTTAAACGCTTTTACTGATTAATATTGTTAATACCGTCTGATGTAGCAGTTAATGTTTGTCTTCGTAGTTTGAATATTCACGTCATGAATCTCCTCATGTTTATTTCATTGCAACTCAATCAATTGTATCATCGCAAGCAACTCAACTTTTATTGTAGGTATGTGGTATAGGTTATTTTTGAACGATATAATTTAAACTCTTTATAACACATTATATGAACACGAACTAAATTGTTATCTTCCTCTACATTTATTCGCTCAAATTAAAAAATATTTAATAAATATGAAATAAATAATATAAAAACTAACAATCACTAACTAAAATATTCAGTTATTATAATATTTATCGTCTTAAAAAAGTATTTAACTGATATAAAAGCGATTAAAAATATAAAATAAAATATGTAATCAATCAATCACGTACTCATAAGGTTGACAATGTTCATCATTTTTAAAATCTAATTAAATATTTTTCTTTGCTTGAATCTGTTGCTAACAAAAATAATAAAATATTTAAATGTGCCTTATGGACATAAATACAAAGGTAAATTTTCATCGTATTATTAAAGGCTGATAAAACCGCGCTCTTTGGTAAATTATGTTCATAAAAACAACGATTCGTAAAACGAATACGTATCGCAAGGAACACTAAATAGTAACTGAGAACAAGCCGATCTAAGCAATTGACGACTGCTTAGCTGAGTGTAGGTTCTAATGACTTGAGTTGCTTTTGAGTATACCACTTAAATTTGAGATATGCTTAAATTTAAGTGAAGCTTAGCTGATTGACGGATTTGAGTAGCGCTTCAGTAACCGGCCGTAAGAGTTTTAGATTGGTAGTAGACCTTAGGGTTTTCGACCTCGTTGATGCAAAAAATATATTACTTGTAAAAGAGCATTTGGTTCAAAATCACATTATTGATATTTTATAGCAGATAGTGAATTTGAAGCAGTATTTCCCAGGTTACTGTAAAATCTAGAAACTATAGTGAGAGCCTAAATTGAATAAGTAAAGATAAATACAAAAGTATTATATTCATAACTTGGTATATCTGAGCGATATTTTCATTTTGTGATCTTATTATAAACTATAATAGACTATATTATTATAAACTATAATTTCACTTGTCTATTTATTATATTCTGCTATATAATGGGTACATTCAAATTCCAATGCAAAAACCGTTACGTTTTTACAATGGCGGCGTGGTTTCAAATTACGGTACTTATAATCTGACACTTATAAACAAAACAGTTGAGCCGAGTTTTTGTTTATGTTATAAGAAAAATGTGTAACAATACTTAGAAGCCACTTACAGGGCCGATAAGAACTCGTAGTGACCACAATAATTGAATGTAATCTTGAGGAGAAATGAAGAATAATATTGTTGTTTGCGAGCTACTTATAGTGCTTACTTAATGTTTTTTAAAATACCTAAGAAAGATATATAAAGTATTTTGTTTTAAAGTCAATAGTTATATTTTCGTTTATGGTGACATATAAAATTACCTCAGGATAAAAAAGCAAGCTTGTTGTGAAGCCAAGTACTGTTTATCTTAAGCGCTGTGGCTGGAAGTATTCTTCAACGTCAGATGCAGTTAACTGCAAATCAGAATTCAAATTTGTTTTAAAAAAAACGTATTGAAATCATATTCCGATTCTAAAGGGATTATCCGTTGAATGCATTCCTTTGTTCAGTTGATCAGCAATATTGAGAACAAAATGTTGTAAATATGTTGTATATGTACCTACTTGTATAATATTGGCTGAACAAATACCGTGTTTTTCGTCTGAAAATATTTACATATAGCCAAAAATATTTGTTTTGGTTGTAATTACAGTTTAACTTTTAATTTATTGATTTGTATTTTTTTGTATTGATGGATGGCGTATAATTAAAGTCGAAAAAAAGGACTGAAGGCGATTGCTGGCAACAGCCAGTTAAGAATAACAATGAGTTCAAAATATAAATTCCTCTAGGTGTGTCTCTGTCCTCAGTACAATCAATATAACCACTGGGTCGAACTTCACTTCCACTCGAAGCGACCTCTAGCGAGCTCTATTATCTGTCAAGTGCTGTGTCGATCACAATCCGTAGATATC
This sequence comes from Dircenna loreta, assembly GCA_963555665.1. Classification (NCBI taxonomy): domain Eukaryota; kingdom Metazoa; phylum Arthropoda; class Insecta; order Lepidoptera; family Nymphalidae; genus Dircenna; species Dircenna loreta. The sequence continues at coordinate 17,332,788 of OY743095.1, forward strand.
CACGACCGGTTTTAAAAGTGACATATTATTTTCATTTTTTACCATTGAGTATGTATGTAGCTCGTCACGCATTCAGATCTGAAAAACAGGTTAAAATCGAATTTATTTCATAATTTAGTTTTGTTTGAAAGAAATAAATATATCTATGAAATTCCTTTATTTTTAAAGAGGACTCTCATTAATTGCTTTTTAATTAAAACTTCATTTAGACAACTTTGGTTTCAGGTCCTAAAAAATTTAAACGAATGTAAATAAAATTTTAATACTATGGTTTAATGAGTCTATACTGTTAATATTATTTTTAAGGTTTTGCTTTACTTTAAGGCTAAAACTGAACTCCTGGTAGTATGCTTTGAACTATGTTTGAAATAGAAATATTTAGCAGTCGTTCATAATATTTGAAGCAAAAAATAAAATAAAACGGTTATTCGGACGCTCGGAAAAAGACAGCCTTTTTTACATATTCCATTTTTATTGACTGCTATTAGAAAGTCTTTCAATCTATTCAAATGTTAATTTTTGAAGAAAATATGTTATTTCTTTTTGGTTAAAAATTTTAAAATTCTGATTTAAATGTTTTGTGTTGTGTATTTTATAAACAGTCTTATCTTGAAGGTTTTTTAATGTAACAAGTCTGCAAGTATACACAAAGGATACTACAATTAAAAAAAAACAACTGATAAAATAAGAATAAGTGTAACTTGTGGTGATACAAGACGAAATGGATTAAATTTAATATTCATCCTACATTTTTATTTTAGCATTTTAAAAAATACTTTGCATCTTAGACGATTTAAGTACTCTAAATGTAGAGCAACATTTCTTTTTCCTGTTTCTTATCAATAAAACGGGGCTTTAAAGTCCAATTTGACTATTTCAAATTATACTGTGGAAACCGACAGTGCTATATCAAAACATATAATACTAAATAAACAACCAGTGGTCTGACTATGTAACTCAATTTTTGAATGAATTCCCATAATAGAAGATAAACTTTGGATTAGACTTCATTAATGACCAATATTATTGACGGGCTAAAAGATCCGCATTAGACCTTTCTACACCGACCACGTGTGGGCGTTTTACACCTCATAATAAAAATAACATTAAAACTATGTGTAGACGTGATATACGAAAGAACACTGTTTGAAACTAAAAATAATAATAATGAAAAAAGTTACTTTATCTTAAAGAATGAAGCAATTAATTTGTAAACATAGTATTCATTAAAAATATTATATATTATACTTATGAAAGTAGTAAAAATCTTTCATATATTTAGAATTATTTAAATTTTTATACATATGTGGTTTTATTCAGTTTTATTTATATTTTCTTGCACCCCTACTGACATACTCTCTTGTATATACACAAGAGGAAGTTGGTAGGCGTGTGCACGGATGGCTGGTAGAGAATGTCTTTGTAGCATTAAGCCCGCCTTTTTTGTATTATTTTGTATATAGTGCAATCAATCATTTTAAAATAAAGTAAACATTTTAAATAAATTTTGAATGGATGAGAGGGAGAAATTTAAACCCACGGTCTCTGGGAACCCATTCTGTCGCTCTACCAATTGATTTGCAATGTTAAATTATTCTGAAAAGTTAGAAACATTGCTTAGGATATTTGAAAGTAGCCTTATAGATGTCGCCTTTGAATACTAAACTCAGGCGGGTAGCGTTACGGTATCTCAGTTAGTATAGCGACGAGACAGTTTCGAATGCCGTTTCGGTTTATTTTATTACTATATTTATTTAAAATTTAAATAAGCTTAATATAACTGTATACATATATATTTATAGATTCAAACATTGTAATTAGTGTCATATTAAATCATTAGGTCTTTATCAAATCTGAGTGCAAAGAACACACCTACCTTACTCCGCCGGTAAATAAGCGTGGATTACCAATTTGTTGTACACTTTTTATCTCAAATTTACAAACACTAACAAATATTTAACCTCTCTTGCACGTTCAACAACTTATTGTTTTACTTTTCTAAGAATACAAATTGTCTTTCGATGAAAGGCCTAAAAATTCAACTAACGCGAGAAAAATAGGGTTATTTTTATGCAAGGCGTCAATTGAATTACCCTCTGTTTTGTGCCCAAACTGTTTGTGAAATCACTCAAGCGGACAGTCCAATATATTGAAAAAGTTTCATGATCCCAAACGATATACATTTTTGAATGTTTTGTTATTTTGAAATAGCATACAATTCATTTTATTTTTAAATAAAGCATAGACATTCGATGATTTCATAAGAAGTTGCAGCCATACTATTACTCTCTCCTATATCTAAAATGTGATATATATATATATATATATATATCGTGAGTGTGTGCGTGTACGTACAGGTAACCACCAAAATAATAAGTCTCATAATATAGTCTGATGACTGTACTACTTGATTCAATTAACAATCATCAAAAATAGGTAAGGTGACTATGATATGAAGAGCAAACTTAAATGGTAACGTGACTTAATGTTGGCGTCAAACATGTGTTATTAGTAATTCAGTATAATTAATAACTTTAACATTTCTTAAATTCCGATAACATATTGAATCTAATTTCATTTTTGTGTTACAAATAAATTTACAATGTATCCGTGGGTCTGTCGTATTTTCAAAGGTATTTTTAAATATTGGATGAGCATGAAGCATATGTATTAACACAGTTATAAAGAAGAAAGGTGTCCAATGTCCACGAAGAAAATCCAACAAGAAGCTACGTAATTTACACAAACATCATTCATATTTTAAAACATCTGCGTCACTAAAGTAAAAAGCAAGATTTCAGAAATGCTACAGTAGAAATCTACTTAGCGATTTTAAATTGTATGCAACATTAAAAAAATACCCGTTTGTGGATATCATCTAAATATTTTATAAAGGATTGAATCTTTACTTATAGTGTAGTAGCAATCTCAGGAATACATTTATAACTCATGGATGAGAGGTGTTTATAGAAATTCAAAGTTAGAGAGACCAAGCTTCTTAGCATTCCATGGATTCACCGTGCAGATGCCAGGCCCATAGTGTTGCCGGGAGAGGAGTGCAAACAGCCCCTGGGACTTGCGACCCAGGTGAAGGTTTAAGGGGCCCCTTTAAAATGCGCATTCACGCTCACCTCAACTGGTTGCGCTCCTCTCCCTACCTAACAAAATTTGAAATGAACCTTCTAGAGTTCTAGAGAGTTCTAGAGAGGCCAAGATCTTTAAATAAGTTATAGAGATTTCTCTGTTATACCTCTCGCTCCGTCTACTACCGCGTACAAATTAACTATATACCTATTGCTGGTCAGTTCGTAATAATTGTTTACTTTAATTGTGTGATCTTTGGGAATGTTAGTTTCCCACGGAACAGTATACTCCACAAGTATCACGCGCTTTAACTGTCTAGATTACAGGAATATGTGCAGTCTGGATGACGAGACAACAATATCCTCAGGAATTCTATACTGTTTCTCATACGTATCCATCATTATAGTCCAATCTCGAGCCGCCTCCAAGATAGACTCACTCTATTTTTTTGTTTTGGTTTCTTAGACGAGCCTTCTTTAATGCACTCTATGAATCTTTTGGTGGTTGTTAGATAATTCAACCATTTATTAGATTTTCTTACTTATGCCTGCCTTACCTTCAAATGTTCGGTTGCTTTATACTAAAAAAACGTTAACGATGTAAATATTTAAATCTGATAGATGGTAATAATTATGATAAATGTAAGACAATACCGTCCTCAATACTACCAAGTCTTAATTGGTAGCCTAACGTACATTAAACAATATAAGTTTAATTAAGAAATTTATAGCGATGCTCTAAGGCATAGGTTGCTTCTTGTAATAGAAGACGGGCAAGTTAGATTTGGGCGACCAGGGAATTTACTCGATACATCAATTATTTCAAATTTTTGGTTAATGATTAAACAAATTTGCCTGTACGTTAAGTTCTATCGTAATTATACTAGGGGTTTATACAAAAATATTAGTATTCTTCCCACCCGAATATTACCTCCCAATATTTAGATATGTAAAAAGAAATAAAAAATATCGATCTTTATTAAATACAAGATGTTGCCCGCGACTCCATCCACGAGAACTTCAGAACACAAGGCTCGTAAGAGACTCCTTCACTTGAGTTTTTTTTGGTCAACATTATTTCAGAATTATTATCTACGAAAAGCCCTATTCATATTTCAAGGGAATAATATAATATAGCCTAGATCCAAAATGAAAGTTATTTCTAAATATTGGTTAACACATTTTTAGATTTGGATGACTTATTTTGAAGAATACCTCCAACAAATGAACTCATAAAGTATCAACTCACAAACATACAAACTTTACCTCTTTATAATATTAGTATAGACTAAGCTTATAATTGGAGAATTTTCAAAATTAAAGTTTATATTGAAATGAAGTGCTGAGAAAAACTGAAAATCTATTATAAATGTAATAAATAAGTTATTTGTTTACTTTCACACTTATCAATGCTAATTATATATTAATCTGATGTCTAATAGTCGCTATATACTCGTAGATTGTCACCTCGCGCAATAGAATAAAAAATAGGATATACATCGAATTTCATAAAATGTACTCACATGAATTTCATTTCTGGTTTCTTTTCTTGAATCGAATTTTGGATTCACCTCCCGTAGCTGCAGCTGGTCCGTAGATTCTGGATACTAGTGATGACCTAACAGTCCCTATGCTAGTATCCTACCGACTGCGCCAATTACGTTAGCTGCAGACGTAGAGTCGAAAAAAAACAAAACTGATTTTAAACTAACTTTAATTATAATAAAGAACTTATTAATTAATACAATGTATGACCTACTCGATGTAAGTACAAACAATAATGCTCAATTATTATATTAATTCAAACTTATATACTAATTAAAATGCAACTATGCATTCCGTCGCGATGGCACAAAACACATTATTTTCACACGGGAGTGTATTCGAGTCAGCGATCCTCCTGGAATGTGCATGTAACTAACTTCACGTACAAGTAAGTTAATGTATTTATTAAATATAATTTTTTATTTAGGAGTGTTTGTTTACTCTCAACGGACGCATGAGATTTTGTATAATTTGGAGGAGACTTGTGCAGGTTTAATTAAAGGTAAAGCTTGGAATATAAAAGACAAATAAAATAAATAAGACAAAAAAGTCTGAATTATCATTTACATAATACGAATGTACTTGAATTGGAATGAACTAAAAGTATATAAAATATCATTACTACATGCATCAATTACTAGCTCACTATCTAGTTAGCAGGGAAGTAAACAATAACTGTAGCACACGGCGTGTACACGGTGCTTCAGTCAAAGGGATAATCCGACTATTCTGATGCTGAAAATGAAAGTATGGACTGTATAAATTTATAAACATAGGTGTGTTGGGTGCATCAAGCACGGATTTGAAAATTAAAAAAGTACAGAAGCGTGAGCGAAGTCGTTCTGGTCGAACAAACCAGTACCACAGTTCCTACTGTCACCTGCACCCAGCTGATTTGTCGTCGAAGCGACTGGCGGCTAGAAGTAATTTCAAGTATGGTTTATGTGTTTACATCAAGAACATAGTTTAGAATAATAATGTAAAAAACTGTCAGCGTTTACACGCCTTAATCGCTGTGTGATTTTCCTACGGGATGTATTTTGCCGGGATAATAGGTAGATAATATTTTTTTATAAGTCGTGGTCTGTTTGTGTGCATAATTTCATACAAATTGTTACGTAAATGATTACTATATATAAAAATTGGTAATATTTTTTAATACATAGTAGGATTATATATTAAAAAAATATTACTAATTTTTAAGCCATTTCTTGTGAATGGATTTAATCAACTAATTAGTCACGTTGCCGCTTAATACAAATTCTTAACACGAATACGAGAATTTCAAATTTCACCAGAGCGTTTGAAACGCCATTCATTCAGCGAAAATTTTGTTATATATTTATTGTAAATTAATTTGATCATTTGATCATCTTTAGTCGGAGCTATTATTAACCTGATGTTTATGTAAAAAATAATATTTTATTACATAATTTAAAACAGTAATATGTTTTTTTTTTACTAGATCAGAGCAGGTGGTAAAGAAACTAATATTATAAGTAGTACCGTCATGAAACAGAAAAATGAAATGCGTTAAAATGCTTTGTCACCCTTGAATGGAGGGGCGAGATACGAAATATTAAAACACAAAATAAGGAAAAGACTGCGATTAGGAACATAGCTCCAAGTGGAGTTCACTTTGAATCAATAAAAAATAATTTTTGAAAGAATAGTTTAATGTTATTCAATATTGCAAGAAAACCTTGGTGAGCGTATTCTTCATCTCGATGCAGACTTCAATCAACAAGATCCTTTATGTAGCATTTTATTCATTGAACCGACTCGTAAATCGGTAGCTCAACTGGTAGCGTAAGGGGACGGTTTCCCAGAGGTGCTAAGATGAAATCTGCCCATATTGATAATTTTTTCAATTTGTATTTACATATAAAACATAATTAATCGTTTTAATGTGTTTAAATGTGATGTGTGTAATATGCCGACAACTTCTATAGAAGCGCTGGGTAAACAAATATCTCTATCCAAAATATTTACATGATAACGTTGAAGCTCTTTTTTGTTTAATTTTGTTTTACGTCATCATTTTAATTATTGTACAAGTTTTTTATTTTCAAGTCTTCCAAAGCATTTCCTATCCAGAATATCACGCTCTTTCTAGAACTGACCAACCGGTTGGAATTATGTAAGGAACTATCTGATTTTAAGTATAACTAACTCATGGTGAGTATGATGTAAGTTGTCAGTTTTTGATTTCATTTAATTCATTTAAGCAAGCGCAGGTATAAGCTAAGGTACACTTAAAAAACTTTTATATTTTTTGCAAAATGGTCCTAGATTTACTTAACAAACGCTTAATTTTATAGTTTTGGTATTTTACAAAACAGTATTATTAATAATATTTTGAAGGAGCACAGCCATTTAACAAGGTGTTATGTAATATGTGCCAGTGAGATGACTTATGATTTAATATGCTGAGTAAGAAAATAATATATGACAAGAAAATTATGAAATTATAAAAGTGAACCAGAATTCAATCGAACTAATATTTAAAGCTCATAAGGATAGACAGATCAGATTAAAGGTCGTGGACATGTTTTATTAAAATATATCTTATATGTTTATTTGTTACATTTTGTACCAGTGACAGATTTACTGCTTTGCTATAATTATAAAACATAGAATAAGATATATAACCATCTGTGACAGATTCTCCTTGTGGTTGTCATTCAAGATGGCGTTATTAATTTGACTGCAATTAGACTTTACTGTGGCAATTTAGTCTACAAGCCATAAACGGTTTCGATATATTTTATTCCTAAACAATTCTTACAACTCAATACAATATTAAAATAACTATAATATAAAATGTTTTTAATGAGAATTTCTCATTCTCCTTTCAAAGTATTTTTATGTTTTCTAATACCAATAAAACTAAATGAAATGAAAGCAATCTGATTGACGAGTGACATCTCACACATTATACCACACAAACACACACACACACACCCACACACACACACTTCTTTTAGTATCTATCTCCATTATAGATAATTTCTAGAAACCTATTTAAAGAATTAACTTTCTTATTAATAAGATATGACGATTAGTTTATTGGATACGCTTGCGTTTGTTAGTTCATGAATATATTTGATACAGCTTGTAGGAGTTTGTTTTTTCAATAACAAAATATATGTATGTCTAATAAAACTTAAAAAAAATCATAATTCGAGAACGTACTAACCTACTGTAAAAACTTAAAATACTTTTCGTTGCTCAAAATATTAGCATCTTTTGTGTGTAAAAAGTATTTGATAACGAAGACTTTAAGAGTCGCTTACTTACGTGTCTTATTATTATCTTAATAGCTCAATCTCCGGTGCCGGTGGCATAGCAAGACAAGTTTATTTATATTCAAAGTTATATGCAAGAAGTTATCTCTGTGCCTATAATGAAATCATTTGGTGGTAAAAAGTTTTTGGAAAGTGTCAAAATGATTTAATGTTTTTTTACGAAAATTTATATCTATAAAGTAAAATACTATATAATACATATGTTCATTTGTTTTGGCAGATTAAAAATACTATATTGTGAGCAGAAAATGCCAAGAATACTTAATTAGTAAGTTGGGAAAATTTAATTCTGTGTTGGATTTGTAGTAGGAAGAAGGACTTCTCTGCCACAGTAAAGGTAAATATTTTAGAGAAGTTTTATGTTACTGAAAATGGGAGCTCCATATCTTCGTAGTTTTAACTAAAAGCTCAACAAAAATATTCCAAACTTTTATTCTACTTGTTTGTAATTTTAAGTATTGAATCACATAAAAATCACTGTTGTCTTTCGCAACAAATAGGAAATAAAATAGTAAACAGGTGATTTTCCGGTGAATCATTTAGATAATGTATAAATGAAACATGACCAAAATTCTGGTCGCGTTTTCTTTGTGAATATGATATTTCTTTATGCTATTAAAGAATAGCTACTATGTATAAAAAAGATGACACAAAACAATAAGCTTTTAAAATCTATTTGCTTAAAAATAAATATTATAAATCACGTAAACATACAAACAAAAACTCACACTTCACATTATAGTTGATTTATGTTCTTATACTATATTTACGCATTGTAGATAGGCATATAGGATAAAATTAGGTCCCTACCCACTTCAGACAGTAAATTAATTCATATGGTATGTTTATTTTTTTTAGTACTGAAATGTGTTTATGCCAACTATATTTGTATATTTGTTAATACGTTAAGAATTGTCAAACGACAAACAAGGGCTCGAATTGCGTTTAACGAACGTGGAAAATTCGCTTCTCAAGGTTCTCAAAGTTATTGTATCGACATATTTCCTCAGCATGTTTGAAAGTATACAGTCGGGTATAAGTCGGAAAAAAAGGTCGTATCTCATAGCTACGTATCATTTTGCTTTCAAATTACCAAATAATCCACGAAAATATGACGTGGCGAACATCCGATACATCCAGTCCATCCAGTTCTCCAGACACATAATTTTTTAGCCTACTGTGGTTATTGCAAATATAAAAACAATGATATTCTAAATGAGGCAGTCATTACAAAGAGACACATCAATTTTATTTCTTTGAAATATCACGTATGTAACATATTACCACAGTAGTATGATTTTCCAAAATAATTTAAAACTTTTTTAAATAATATATTTTCATTAAACAACCATTAATACCACTTACTCCCCGTTTAACATGTTTTATTCACTAAAGTTTTTAACATATATTCAATATCACAAAATGTATCTACAAATATTGAACGTTGATTTTGACGAAAAAAATCTGCTGTCGTAAGCAATTTAAAAATACCTACTAGAACTAACGACTTACCGTAAGCCTTGTGTGAATCAAAAGTGGGACGATTTTGCCAAATAGCTCTGGAATCAAAGAAACCTTTTTGTTTGTGATATAACATTTTTGTATTGTATATTTAAATTTACACAAAAAAAAAGATCATTATTCAGATTCCTTTTTATTTAAACAATATACTTAAATTATTAACGCCTAATTATTAACGCCCCGGGATCAAATATTTAACGCCTACGACTATTCATATTTCGAAAACATTGTACTGTGAATTATTGCAATATGATAAATATTTGAAACTTTTACTAATAACTTCACGGATTTGTATTAAATTACATACATTACTTGGTTAATAAACGTGATATTTAACATGGTCCTAAGAGCAATTTTAAAATACGTTTAGAATATTTATGTAAGGATTTTTTTTCCAAAAGTTCTATTCTTAAAGGACATTCAATGTCTTCGTAGTTCATCTTGATGACAACTAAGAGCTTCCCTAAGACTCGTTAGTACCACTCTCAATTTTTAAAACTATTTTACCCCCAATCTCGCTTTCTGCTGTACAGTATAGCAACCACTAAATACATTTAAGACAAAAACGTTACTTTTTTCTCTAATTTGTGTCGAAGGTCATCAAGTTCCTTAGCGCCGAAACTTCTATGAAATTCTGGCGAAAACAATCACTTACTTCGGGAGAAATGCTAGTTTTTGAACAAGTATATAAACATAATATTGTATGAGAATATGTAATCGGTCTATGTATATTTGCAGTTATTTTAAAGTTGATCAATGTCAGAATAATATCCAAAAAGTACGTAATATTAGATTTAGTTTGTTAAATACAAACAACATTAATTGACGTGATTGTAAATATTGTTCCGCCCGGAAATATCGAATTCCTAAATAAATTTTCCTGGCGCCTGAAGCTGCTTAAGAAATTATTTGACGCTATACTTTATTGTGTCGATATGGTTTTTGATTTACTATTTGTCTTCCCAGAATATAATTTATCTTGATAAACAGATCTATGTGCTTTCTAAAATACAGATTTGCCAACGGTAGCTAACTAGTGGGGGTTATTGTAATGTGTGTGCATCTTGAACTCTATGTCTGGAACCTGAGTAATCGTTGGAGGAGAAATGATTCATTATCGGACTCATTGATATCTAAATGTTTTAGTCGTTTTTACACGATTTTTAACAAAAAAAAATTAAACAAAATATCTATGTAGAAACGAAATATATAACAAATTTAACAATTATATAACAAATACTAACAGCCTATTGGACAATCAAAGATGAAGGCCTATCGCCATCAGTTTACTTTAAATAATTTTTATTTTCAATTCTCAAAACAACAAACAAAATATGGCCAGGTCATGAATATGGACTGTGAACTGACTGTTGCACTTGACAGACAACACAGACGGCTTCGAGTGCTGGTAATGTATTAATTGAATACTCACTGTATTGGTACATCCTACTGTCCTTTTAATTTAATTATGTGCTTTACGACGGCTACAATCGAAGAATCCAAGATAATACTAATTCTTGACTTACGATTTATTAGAAAATATAATTTTGACATGTTGTACGTTGTTTGTGTGTCGGTGACAACATCCAGGTGGAAGATGGTGCTGTTCCTCTCTCGTGAAAAGTTAAGTTCTATGCAAAAAACACACATAAAGCCTGAATTCTCTTTTGCAGGAAGTATATATATATGTCCATATCTATCTCTTTCATGAATATAAAATAGATTTGACAGTTTAGTATAGCCGTAAACGGTCTCATTAAACTATTTCAGTCTCGCCACATAACAAAGCTCAGTCTGTGTAATTGGATTTGGTCTTTGGAGTTCGTCTTTACTTTAAGACCTCATTATATTTATAAATCTAGTTTAAGTTTAATTCTCCAAACAATTCGCTGGTGATAATAAAACCGACAAATATTATAGCATGTCTATAGTTCCAGTCACCACGCTATTCATATGTCGGACAGTTGCTTCTTCTCCAGAGGTCAAGTTCCTGTAACTCGGCTGTAATATATCTGTTAATTGACTATAAAGTAAAAAATACATTTGATTTAACAAAAATATTACAAAATGTTTAATGCACAAAAATCCATATGCACAAAGTCTAAGTATTGTATTTAGAATAAAAATAAAAAAAAACAGTTGTTTTTTTGTGATTACAAGTGTTAAATATTTCTATATGTTTCTCAATATTTTTCAATGTATAGAAATATTTAATTCAATTTAAGTCAGTTGTTACAATAGTATATAGAAAACTTAGTAATTAACAGATAAATTGGATAAAAAATATATATAAATAATAAATATTTACAACGTAAATGCTTGTGGCGTCCTATTTTGTCATTATTAACATAAATACGATGACCTTCCTCTCAGTAATCATATAATAATGAGTGAACGAGTCGGTACGTCATTTAATTAACGAGCTTTCTGAATCGCACTCACGAGAGCTTCAGATTCCAATTACAAACACTAAGCCGCCCACATTTCATTACAAAGGTATGTTTGTTATTGCAATTTAATTATTTATGACTTATATTTAAATACAAGTTGTATATTTAGTTTGGTAATGATAATAATAATCCACGCGAATTGGTGCGATGGTTCTAGTTGTTCGTAAATTGCTCACTTTACTTATATTGACATTTGTGAAACAGTGACCACAATAAACAAACACCCGGCTGAGTTTGTTGTGTGGTTCTTCTCAGACCAGGATGCGTTTGGAACAAGAGTAATTTTAACTTTAAGTTCAGAGGTGTTCTTGCAAAGGGCTTATTTCGATATGTATGGTATCAAAATAGGCCCTCCTGACACCTCTATTTGACGTACACAAGTGATCACTGAGAATGATTCAAAGTGAAAAAGATTTAAATAAATAAATTAAAATATATATATATATATATATTTAACTAGCTGATGCCAGCGACTTCGTCAGCACCCACAGATCTCATGACTAAAATAAAATGGAGCTGGCTTTAAACTCTGTACCCCATATATTAATGTTATAGTAAGAAAACAAAAAACTCTCCCGTATGATAGTCGTTTAAAATATATGAAAAGGAGAAAAGATCTTGTTGCTCTTACGAGCACCTCTAGAACATTATTTGCCAGGAATCATTTTAATATACAATCTAGCCATCTTTATAATATTATTAATAGAAAGTTGGAGATCTACTCTATGAACACAAAAAATTGTAAAAAGACATTGACAGAATGGCTTCTTTCCCTGAAGTATGAGGAAGTTGAGTTGCTTTTAAGCATTAAGAGTTGACTTTGTATACACACACATACAAACACACACACACAATACAATCTTTTCCACGCAATTATACATATTTACACACATCAATACACATATTATTTACACACTTATCGACACACACATACACACACACACACACACACACACACACACACACACACTTCACTTTTCAAATGCCTGTTATATTCAATATTTAATTAATAATTTAATTTAATCTGATGATATTGTTATGGAGGAACGGAGTCTTCTGGCACAGGGATAATTTTACTTATCCTTAAAAGAAGACTTCAACCTTTTTGTGTAAATGATTGGTTGAACTTGAAATAAAATCATATTAAAATTAAATAAAAAAAACTAATAAAAAAAAATATTAACGGGCTTGGCAGCGCGCAACCAAATAATAAATCTCAAATGATAGTTTAGGCCAAAAACGTCGTTTTCCCACTCTCATAATCAAGCCCTCCTTTGAGCTAGAGTTACAATTTTTTTTACGAGCTACCTTTACGCATAACGGAGACAAAAATAGGCCAAATAGGCTTTATTTCGCGTTCTTATTCATAAGTGATGTAAATGATTTCCTACTTCTAGGTATGGTAGGAAGCTGAAACTTGGCAGGCAGGTTCCTTATATGTTCAAACCCCAGAAAAAATCGAAAGTTTCGAAAATTACAATGTTAACACCTCAAGGTCAAAAACGTGGACCTGTGAATTTTGCTTCATGTTGTATACCAATCGATTCGTCTGATTAATTACAATATAAATTACATACAATATTTTCAAAAAAAGCTATTCGTTAAGTCAAAAATAGGTCGAAACGCGCTACTTTCATTGAAAATAGTCATAGGTAGCTAATATGAATTCTACACGTACTAGCAGAATAGGTAGGAAGCTAAACCTTGGTGTGTAGCTTCTTTTTACGGTTTATAGTATACTTAAAAGACATAAACTCTAAAAAAATCTATCTTTTAGGCCTAGAGGTCCAAAACATAGACTTGTTTTTTTCCTATCATGCGGCATACCTACTTATTGTTAAACTTTTATAATTTAGTCCAGTAGTTTAGACACAATGTTATAGTTTTCTTTCGTAAAATTAACTCCTTACCATTAATCTTAGCTTAAATGTAATACTACTAGACTATCACCGTTAGGTCAAAGACCTTCGACAAACATATGTTTTTACTAAGGGCCCATGCACGTTTAATTTATTAAATGAGATAAATAATTAGGAACAGTCCTCAAACTGTGCATCTTATAATTATATATATATATAGTACATGTACTGTTCATGTAACATTATAGTACAAAATATTGAACAATTGATAGCCACTAAATAGTTGCAGTAACTAGTCACGTTTATATTTTGGTTTATTTCGTATTAACTACAACTTCTTACACTTGCCAAGGAGTCACATTGTGTCATCGAACCTATCATACTAATATTAAAATGAAAATGTAATGAAAGTCGCACCTCCAACCTCAATGACAACTTAAAGACCATGTATCATATTATATCCTGTCATAGAAACATAAACAAATCACCAACACTCTACTTATTACATCAACAATCAACAAAGATCATCCCATCTTCGTAATTATTATTTAAATTCCCTATGAGAGTTAAACTAAATTAATCCTTATCACAAAGCTATAATTATTATTATTTAAATTTGAAACAAAAGTCGTGTAAAAAAGACTTTTTCGCAATAAACTCAATAGAAACTTAGGTAGTATAAAAGAGACAAAAATAGGTTTCTGTTTCTGTTACTATTTGTTTCTGTTAACGTTGTTTAACGGCTTCTGAAAGATTTAGTAATCATAATAATAACTCTTAAGTAGGGTTGGGCCACCATCGATGATTACTATTTTATAAATACTTCTTTTTGTATAATATTTATATTTTTCTTTGAAAGGCCACTACTGTTACTAGTAATATTATTGTATTTCAATAAATCGATATGAATCAATACAACGATACCATTGTATCAGTAAAGTGTATCAATAAAGCGTTTTAAAAAATAGATTAGGGATAGAAGATAATGGAATGTTATAAATAGTCATAAATTAGCAGTTAATACAATAATATTGGTACATTCATACTAATAATGTTAGTGTAGTAAATAAAAAAAATGATGAGGTTGAAGTGAAACCGAACTAAGATCGCAAAATAACTTTTCTACATCACTATTTGTTTTCACACTTGTCTGTCGTACCAGTCACACGGACACGATTCATTTTAAAAAATAATTTTAGCCTATTTTATTGAGCCTATTTGGAAAATGAAAATACCAAAATAATGAATAATATTATTTAATGTATATAGTAGCCTAACTATTATTTATAATACTATAAAATGTTCCGAGTTTAATATTTAATTAAAATTTTCATAGTATTTTTTTGGTAAAATAAACATAATGTCTTCGAAAAAGTAAAGACGATTATTAATATTTATAATCAATAAAATCCAACTATTTAAATATGAATAATTAATATTTTTTCTCTTCGGTATGACTAATAAAGATCCATTTTAGTGTTTTGTCGCCGCGAAGGCTCCAAGGTTCACGCGTGTAATTAAGGGACGCATTTACAGTTTTGGCGAAAATCATCAACTTTTCGGTACATAGTGCCACAAAATCAAACTTATCGTAATAAAACCAAACTTCACGTAATGGTTCTTTATTTCTAATTCCTTTAAAATATATCAAATATTATAGCTTTTAATATTAATAAAACATCAAGTTCTGTTGAGAAAAAAAACTTGGAACTTAGGCCACTCCGATATCATGACTTTCATTGGGTTGGATGAACTTGGGCCTTCTCTGATATCACGACATGGATGGCCCAGGGAATTTGGGTAAACTTTACAACACGGAGTGTTTTACATAAGCTAAGTATATAACCTTAGTACATAAGCTTAGTACATGTTATATTGCCTATAGCCTTTCTTGATAAGTGTACTATCTTTCTCTGAAAGAATTTTTCAAATCGGTCTAGTAGTTCCTGAGATTATCGCGTTCAAACAAACAAACAAACTCTTCTGCTTTGTATATTAGTATAGACTATACACTTACAAATTTCATAAACTATACTATGAAAGGTACTTCACAGATAATTAATTGCAGAATATTTTCTTGTTCAGGATATTAAAAAAGAGGTAATTTAATTAATGTTGAAAGTTACACTTAAACATTTGATATTAAAATTTAAAGGAAGACATCATTCAAAACATTTGCGTCGTGAATATTAATATCTATAATTTTATCCCGACTTAGGTAACTTCACGAAAACTTTGGTATCTGCTCATTTAATAAAGAACTAGATCTAGGAATTACAAAGTCTGGTATTTGTCTACATATCAAATACCAAATAATATATCATCATCATCAAATCATATCTTCTCCATTCACATACGGAGAAGATATGATTTGTATGTTTTTAGTCTAAAGTTAAGGTCTGTCTGTACGGTCTGTTTGTTCCCTGTCTGTCCATACTTGGATATACCTATTTTTCTCTTGTATAAACGGTTTAAAACCAATTCGTTTTTGCGTCTGTTTTGTCCATAAAGTTAAAATTTTCAACACTACACTTCTACTGATTCCTCAGCGCACTTACACTTACACTTGAATTTATTAATTACCGTTGTTTTCACTTTCTAATTAGAAAACACATTTTCCATACAAATCTCATTATATAATAATATTGTATAATATAACTAAGAACTCCTACATAGCATATACCACTATATTAATGAAAATGTGTGTCTACGATACAAGATAAACTTCATTTCAATTTAAATAAAAGTATTTCTGGTAATTATTTTTTTTTCTTAAGCATAAGAAAGTTTGATAAAATGGTTCTGCAAAAATTTCAACAATCCTTATCTAAACATAATTACGCAAATTTATTTATTAGTTTTATTTTTATCTCTAAACTATTAATAATTTTATATGCCTGCAAATTGTTTCAGTAATCGAAATTAAACGACAATTTACAGGCTGCCTAGCGTGAACTCAAACTTCATTTAGCAGCGGCAGACACAGAATTAGCATAACCAAATGGCTATTTCACTGCTTTACGATTCCTATTACTGAGACGGTAATACTAATATAAACTTTTGAATTTGAAAATAAAAGTGAGCATATTTACGGGAGGACTTGTAACGAGATGCAAAATAATAATTAGAAATAATTTGATGGTTAGACTTCATGACATGAAACCCAAAACCTCGCTGTGAAAATTAACAATTAATGGGATAAGTAAAATCGTTTATTCTTATGTCTTAAAGCTTGAATAAAGTTTTATGGATTTAGATAAAATACTGAATATCTTAATGATCGTTTCAAGAGGGATTGCTTTCATAGCAACGGCTGAGTTGTCATCTCATCAACATTTGCTCTCTTCTTTAAATTTAATTATACAAAACTTATGCTTTAAATTTGTGAGATATATTTATAAAAATATTATTTTACTTTATTTAACATAGGTCTGTTTTCTTACCAGTGTATTCGGAAAAATACGAGTTTGCTTTATGGTTTTGAACATAACGTCTACCATTTGAAAGCTGCATACTATTATATATACACCGACTCCCCCGGACCCCTCTCTCAGTCTCCGGCGCAGTCTCCGGCGCACATCACAACTACTTTCTATCATTTGTTAGCGATGACAGAGTGAGTATTTGAGGCGTGAAAGCTTAACAAAGAATTGCATGTTTTATATTAGCCAGGAAAATGTGATAAAGTATATTTCTACTTATCTTGTGATTGTAAGGAGAAGTGAATATCACGGACCTTACTTATAACAAACGACGATTGATACCAATTACGTTCACACGGCACCACAGTTTAGTTTTCTTAAAAAAAACAATGAGTCGAAAATATCGTAAAGTTCTAAAATATACAAAATTAATTAAATATGAGTCATAAAAAGCTTGGTATTTCGTTAATTCAACATCTTAAAAGTATTTAAAAAAAAAGCTACCTTTAGATTGTATCCTATTGTTTAGTACAAGGCACTTACGTTATATTTCGATTAAACGCTTGTAGAGACTCGAGATATAATAAACATCCTGTTTGTATTCCTGAGGAAGCACCAATATGACAAGCACCGCGCCACCGCAGACAGGTTCACTTCTAAGCATCCCAAAAATAATTGAAATGTCAATATTATGAAAGAAATAAATCAGATGTGGGATCAGACGACTAACATGTCTCTGTACAAGTCCGCTACGTGCCGGGCTTGTCATTATGAATGCAGCTTTTAGTAAAAACTAAACTAAACTAAGGCTTTATGTTCTCCAACGTCGTATTTTTTTAATTTAAGGAATGTTAAAACAGTATAATATGACGTAGGTATACAAAATACAATTAGGGAGAGGACAGTTTATCTAATGCAGTACAATTCCGGTCGGATTCTGAAATTTGATTTCGTGTTTGGAATTCGAGTTTGAATTGATGGTTGAATGGAGACTGGAATTCCAAGTAACAATATTATTCTGATAAAACATTTACTTAAAGGTAACTGCTAATTCGTTTAGTTTTTTGTATTAGACGTAAAATATTATAAATCACAAAATAGATATTGTAAAAACCTATAATGGTCATTTTTATAAAGCATTGGATATTTTTACAACCTTATATTTATGTTTTTCAAATGCGCAGGATCTCGAATCAAATTTTTGAAATCATATTTATATTTGATGTTTTGACAATTTCTCTCTATCTTTCCCAGAATCTCTAACAAAATATGAAAAATATTCTGTAGCTGTCTGCGAATATTTATTTACATATTTTAATTATAATATAAATCTATACTAATATTATAAAGAGGTAACCTTTGTATTTTTGTATGTTTGTATTGAATAGGCTCAAAAACTACTGGACCGATTTCAAAACTTATTTTACCATTAACCATTAATTATTACTTAGAGGGATTCTTCCGAATCCGTATAGGCTATATTTTATCCCGGAAAATAGATAGGATTTGTCGTGGTAGTGAACATTGTGGAGTAAGTCGACGAAAAAACTGCCGTATGTTAACGATTCTCGCGAACGCTGCCTAAATGGTTAGAGATGTATGGTTGACTTCTATAGAAAAGTTGTCGAACTCAATAATGCCTACAATAAAGTCCGCGATAGTATAAACCAAACAAGCCATTATTACCACTTTTCCATAGAATCAAAGTAATTAAAATTGTTAGCCTATGTTATCGTCAAATACTAATCCTTATCCGAATAAACTTTATCCAAAAAAATATTGTTTCAATAGCTATAAATTATATTTATATTTACCCGGCTGTATTCACGTAGAAATTAAATCGGAATGTGCCCGACTAGTTTCGAACCCGTTCGGGGTCCTTAATCATGAGCTCTGAGCGTGGCGGACTCGCGGCGAGAACTGCGTGCCGCAGCTCTCAGGGCCCGACGCGAAGGTGGCGGCGGCGGCGGGGGGGAAGATGTAGTGATGTCGTCAGAATACTCTTGCAGGTCTTCGTCACTCGTCGTTGTAACCCGTTGTATACACACTGAACTCACTGTGTCACTATTAAAATCTTCCGAATAGAACTTGCTCTTCATTGTATTGATAAACGGTTTCCACGCCGATGGTAAGGTCCAACCACTATCCCTATTGAAGTTCGGTATACGACTAATTTCGATAGCCTCCCGTACTTTACGCGGTTAAAACTTTTCCCTTGCTAATACGGACGCTTTGTCAAAACGTATGAAATGCGCCGTTCCTGAATCTAGGACGTGTTCCGTTATCGCTGAGCCATTGCTGTTTAAATTTTAACACTACGTATATGTTCCGTGATCCGTATATTGACGTTTCGACGAGTTTCCCCTACGTAACACTTCCCGCATTCACAAGGAATCTTGTATACTCCCGGGACGTCCAGGTTGCTATCGTCTTTAGGTGACCGTAACAATGCATAGACGTAACGAGACCGTAACGATGCATAAAGACATAACTTGCAGTGCGCACGAAAGATAGTTTTAATATTATAATTACGACGTAATAAGTACCCTATCCTATCAGTAACTCCTTTAATATATGGTAAGTAAGTAGGTGAACGCGATGCCTCTAATTTAGTATTGTAGGATTTCTTATTTACAACTCTTAGGCTTTGACGCCAATTATATCCGTTACTTTCCAATACCTTTCTGACGTGTTTAAGTTCGTCCTTCACGTATATAGGGTCACATAGTTGTAACGCTCTGTTTATTAGTGTACGAGGTAGTGCTGCTAAGTGGGCCGGATGGTGGTGCGATTGGGCATGTATATAATGGTCGGTGTGCGTCGGTTTCCTATATACCTTAGTTTTTAAACGGCCCTCAGTTGTTCGTTTCACCATCACGTCTAAGAATGGTAACCTACAATCTAATTCTCTTTCCGCTGTGAACTTCAACTTTTTATGTGCCCCGTTAAGGTAATACTCTAAGTTTTACCTTAACCCGACCCCATAGCTACACCATCAATTTGCATGAAATAATCCCCACGCCATACAAAACAAGCACTTTCTAAACAAAACGTTATCAGTGGTATTAGAGACGGTTCTAAGTTATTTTGAGCTAAGATGTTTATTATATCAATAACTTCATATATACTGATGTTAGTAAATAACGACACTATGTCAAAACTAACCATTATTTCGGTGTCTTTGATTTTAATCTCACTGATTAGTTTTATAAAATGTCGCGAATCTTTTACATAAGTCTCAGTTTTGCCTGTCAAATGTTACCTTGTATGTGGGAGAGTCTGGCCTGGCTACCTTGTATGTGGGAGAGTCTATCTGGTTCACTATAGGTCTTAAAGGCCAATCGTGTTTATGAATTTTTGGAAGTCCATACAACTTAGGGGGAGTGGGATTTATCGGACGAAACGCTTTTAAAAGTTCTTTATTATTAAGTGCCTGCAACAATGCTGTTAGTTTGTTGACAGTTCTATTAGTGGGGTTGTAGTTAACTTTCTTGTAGGTGTTATTATCTGATAATAAAGTTAAGATTTTATTTTCATACAATTCAGTATCTACAATCACTGTGGCATTTCCTTTATCCGCCGGTAATATTAAAATATCCTTATTGTTACGTAACTTTGACAAAGCAACCCTATCCTCTTTCTTAATATTCGATTTTGGTGGTTTGGACTTACGTTATAACGCGGCAATGTCTTGTCGTAAGCAATCCGCATCGTTAATTGGAATTGAGTTCCTAAATATAGTGTCCTCTATGCCACAAATGATCAATTCTCTCGGTATTGAACGCGGTGTTGGGGTGAAATTCAAACCTTTTGACAGTACACTAACGTCGTTATTGCTCAATTCGTACTTAGATAAGTTGAACACGGTTGGTTTATTCGCTTGTGACGCGCGCGGGTGATCGGCGCACTCTTTTATAATTCTACCGTCAAGTATTCGTTTTAACTTATTCGAATGCCTATGCCTAACGTTTTCGCCTATAATGAATGATCTGTTGTAGGTCATGGAGTCCCATATTTCCCACCAGTCTTTCCGTAAGATGTTAGATAATTCCAAATGAAGATGAAATAATGTTTTATTCGTTAACATTATTTTATAACGATAGTCCTTAATCACTCGTATGAGTAACTTTTCACTTGTTTTACGAAAGAACTTATCATAATTGGGGATGCACTTAATGGGTTTAACTCGTAAGAATTTTGGTAACACTCCATTATCACGACACTGCACTACATAATCTAAACCGCACTCAAGTTTTACGCGTTTTATTCGTATTTTTATAGCATTGTTGCAGGCGCTTAATAATAAAGAACTTTTAAAAGCGTTTCAACTGGTATTTATTTTCGTCTGACGATAGGTAGGGTTTAGTGTATAGTGAAACATTGAGGTAAAGATTCGTTAAAATTAAAAATTAAAAACAAAAATAAAAGAGTTAAGCAGGTACGAAACAAAGAAATGCAACACGAATAAAAAACCTATAAAAACATACATACAAAACATTTTTTTTTTCAGAGACCTTAAAAAATAAATGTTCACCCGTGCGAAGCCGGGGCGGGTCGCTAGTATATTATATAGGTGATAATTTATTAACATTACACGTTACCATGGGAACACAAATTAAAGAGTCATACTATTTTAATAATTATTAATTTATGAAAAGATTTGAATATTTGTTGAGATATAATTTTCAAAAACATGATAATAGTAAGTGATTAAAGAAATTAAAGATTTTGTTTAAGTGTAATATTATTATAAAACACTAGACATTGTAGACGTGAAACAATAAACTTAACCATTATCAAATATAATAAATAAAAACAATACATTATACAAAAAGCAAGTAATACAATATAAAGAAATATGTGCAATTGGTCGTTTTCATTAACTATTTGATAAGCTTTTATATTTCTACCAAACTAGTGTTTGACAAATTTTGGTTTGCGTCGTTCGTTAACTATTTTGAAGTGTCAGGTTTTATTTGTCAAAGGTATGCCATTCCAAGTGCAGGTCTGATAGTTTGACACCATAGCGTACAATTCAATGACAATTTTATGCAAGCAATGTAATTCAATTTTAACTATCCCTTAGCAATATGATTTTTAGTATATTTTCATGCGGCAATCTGCCTCCCCTCTCAGTTTTTGCCATTATTTCTAAATATTCTAAGTAAGTAATATAAACCATACATCAAACTTATTTTTATTTTCATTGGTATAGTTACATATTCATTTAGTCTCAAAAAATAAAATGTCTATGACATTCTAAATGGCGGCGTCGTTTGCGGACAAAAGCTGTGAAGAAATTTGTTATAAATTTTACCAAAACCGTTTTTTAAAATTGAAGAACTATTACTTTATTTAAGTGCAAAAGATTGAGGAAGACATTTTCGTGAAGTGATTTTTTACTGAAAATGGGAACTCCTTATCCTTGTAGTTTGTACTTATCGCAACTAAGAGCTCCCATCGGAGACGTTAGCGTCTCTTTTCAATGTTCAAACATATTTTACCTGCATCCCCGCTTTTTGTTTCATGGTGAGGTCTTTAAAATCTATTTCGTAACAGACTACGTAAAACAAATCTTTGGAGTTCTCTACTGTAGGCTATAATAGCTTAAATTTATACTTAAACAAATACTGCTGATTTAGATCTTGTCATATTTCCTTACAAAGCTATTAAATTGTGTGTTAAATATGAAGAAAAACAATAAAAGTTGTGTATCTACTCGTAGGAGCTAAGTACTTCCGATGATAAATTATTAATATCCTTGTAAACTTTTTTAAGAATGAAGGTAAGAAGGCTATTTAAATGTAAAAATATTTTTTTGTACGTTTCAAATTATAAAGAAAACGGGGAAATCCGCTTTGAGATCAAAATACAGTACAAATATCCTACGGTACTGCCGTAGAGACAGATATTTCCAACAGTGCTTGTTGAGGCGCCATCATAACATAGTTGCGGATCATTTCGCTTATAAACTATTAATTATAATACATGCCAAAGATTCGATATAATTAGACGGTTCAAAATAATTAGACGGTTGTTTCCGTACTTTCAATAAAAATTCTATGGTACGAAATTATATCTAACGTCCCCGAAGTAAGATTTCGCTCGTCCTTAACTTATATCTAAGGTTTTATATACGATTTAGAATAGGTTTATATATTTTTGAAACAGATATATTTTATCAAAACCAGGGAAGAAAGTAATTTTACGTACATTTACAAATATTAAAAAAAAAGTTAAGATCTAAATAACTGCAATCGACTTTGTTACCTTAACGTACCTGTTTGTCGTTCGTAAACTGATACGTACAACATGATCATGAGAATTGTAACACGGATCAAATATCCTACGCATTCGACTGCTGCTACTTCGAGAACATTGTATTGAGAGTTATTGCAAAATGAAAAAAAAATGTTTTTTTTTCAATCGAAAACAAGTGTACGGATTTGTATGAAAATAATTTAATTCCATTAAATAAAGATGACAAGTACTTAAAAACATCCTCAGAGCTTTATGAAAAGAGATGAATATATATTTTTTAAACAAAGGATTTTTTATAGGAAACTCCATATCTTCTTAGTTTACCTTAATCACAACTAAGAGCTCCCCTAGGATGCGTTAGTGCCATTTTCAATGTACTAACCTATTTCACACGAAACCTCGCTATTCACGATGAAATATAACAACCATTACAAAGATACATTTACTCCAAAAAAGTTTCTATTCTCTTCAATTCGGCATGAATGTTTACTAAAGATTTAAAGCTGAAATTTCTTAAAAATTTTCACAATAATAACTAATTCGGTTTCATTTCAAGGTTTATCGATATATTATTCTCCTTAAACTGATTATGACACGTTAGATTGACATTGATAAACTCAAACACCATTTGACGATATAGAATTCCAAATAAATTTATAATTTATTCCAAAGCTATAAGATTATTTAACTTGAACTTTACTGTGTGGATTACACCATCTACAGTCTATCATCGATTAGTTTGAAATTCATTTTTGAACGTAATAACGTAACGCCTTAAAGAATAATCTCTGTGACACGAGGATGTACAGCCAGACTCAGAACAACTATTCAAATTAAGAAACTCAATCATGTGAAATACAAACCAAAATTCCTTTTCAGACTTTAACCCACCTCCTTTGACTGAGCAGTTAGGGTCCATTAGATCAACAGAATAAGATAAATTATATTTTGTTATAATTGTTTATTTTTTACATTTCTCTGATATTAACGTGAAGATTAAATTATTTATCAATTATAAACATTATAGCTACATTACGCAAGATATTATATATAGAAGTTACTTTATAATTTATTTATACTTTACTTTACTAATCATCACATTGTTTTTACAAAGATTGTTTTGTTAGAAATTTCAAATAACATTTTAAAATAAACATACACATTTATTGCCAAATATATAAATTATAATAAAAATCACACACAACACACACATCGTTCTACCGTTATGAAGTTGTTTTTGTTTTAAGAAACGCTAGAATTGGTTACATTTTTACTTGAACCGAACAAAGCCAGCGGTGTGGTTTCTGAATAGGCATATGCGTGTTTTTTTATTTTTTTAAATGCATTTAGTAATTTTATTGCAGACAGAGACAGTGCGCTAATTAGCTTAGTCTCTTGTATTGTTAAATAATACAAAAAAAATAAAAAAAAAGGATGATAGGCATTCGGATAATAATTTCTTGTAATGTTCGTAAATCGTAAGTCTGCTGGTAACCTTAAAAGGGTAACTCCTTGAAATATAAAGATGTTTATCGAATGCAATTCAGGATTATATATCCAGCCATGTTAGTGCAAGTCAAATATAAACCATTTTGGGATCTCTCAAGTTTATTTAGATTCAATCTCCGTTAGATTGAGATTGCTTCTGCATAATCAAGTATGGAGAGACGGACATATGAGTTAACATTATTTTAATAGGAATTGTCAGAAAATGTTATAAATTGTCTGAAATCAATAATTTAATTCCCGCTGAAAGTCTATAAAAAATATATAAACTTGAACGCCACTCACTTGTAGTTTGGTAATTTTACATGTTTTGTATTAGACAATTACACAATTACGTTTAGAATATGGAAACACAGCAAAGGATATATCGAGACCGAGAATGGTCTGTTGTGATCTCACTTTGTAATCAGATTTCACCTGTGCCTTGAAGCTAATACTATTAATATAACGGTATTAATTGTCGTTATTACATATTCATAATTATACTCTCATAGCTGTTGTACATTGAATATTTGTTCTCCATTTAGTTAATTATGTACGGGTCAAAATAACAATTGCCAATTGAGTTGAATGAGTACAGGTCCCATATCACACGTATACAGTTAGTATGTCAAATTAAAAAAGTGGGAGAAATTATCACGGGAACGTTAACCAAGACCGCCTAAACTTGTAAATAAATAATATAGACAGAACTGTTTGTTTATCCATCAGTTCTCCACGAGATGTCCGCACATTAATTAGAATGAGTCGTGGAATGAGGAAACAGTTTCCATATCAAGAAAATAGCTGCACTTTACAAAGTTTATATTGAATTTTAGGTTTTAAACAATCTTTGTGGAAGTTGTGTCTTTCTTATACTATACGAACATATTTATCTTATTAAAACAGCAGAAAATATACACCTTCAAATTCAATGTAAAATCTGTTCCTTATGTTTTGATAAAAAATCTTTATTAATATTGTATTATAAAATACGAATAAAATAATCTAAATATAACAATCTTATGCCAGCATATATCAATAAACTGAATTATACTCTTCTGAATGTTTAATATCTTTCCGAAGTTCCATACCCCGACACTGTTTTTATTGTTATTTTTATTTACATCGGCGCTTTTTTTCTATGAATCACTCAAGCAATGTATTTTTTCACAAGCAGTTGACCGACGAGGTTGCCCTGGGCGATAAATACATATGGGTACAGCGCTTCGCTACCACAAGCGCAGTAATGAAACTGATTCACTTTACCGAAAACTGTGATACGGTTAGAAAATATAAGAACAAAATGGAGATTGAGTAAACTTAATTTGTATATGTATTTTATAGATATTATTATAAATAGGAAAAGTCGTTAAAATTTTCATTTCAACACTTTAAAAATAACCCACTAATGTTTTTAAGTTCAAGACATTAAAGTTAAGTTAAGATAAAATCTTTGTGGCGGACTCGCGGCGTGACCACGCTCAGAGCTCATGAGTAAGAACCCCGAATGGATTTGGAACTAGTCAGGCACATTCCGAGTAAATACAAATATAAATGTCGTGGTTCACGAAAGTTTAAAAATAAAAAAGCACAGACTGGTTATATTATCACTTGGAATGTTAATAATAATATTGTATCACTTTCGACTGTAGATCTAGTAATTTGACTTCCTCATCTTAAAGCAAGTACGACATATCTCACTCTATGTGGACATGCGGACAGATTGTACCACAGTGATGTAAAGTTCCGGTATTCATAATATTACGCCATTTTTATTTAGTTGCTAAATAGGTAATTTTTTTTTATGGGCCCTGTCTAAAATTATAATAAAATAATTTGAATATACTATTAGTATTTACATAAGTAGAGGTAAGTATCAGTTTTTAGGACAATGCATCCTAAAAACTGACACTTAACCGGGCTATCATGGGACCGGTTATTTAAATCCGTTTTGCGAATACGAAATGCAAATTCAAATGGCTTGAAAACGTTGGAAATAAATTTAAACTCTTCGTAATATAAATGGCTGAGATTGAATTATTTATTAGTTCGAGATGTGCGTTTCAAATAAAAAGTTTGTTTCTCAGAATATCAATGAGATTACAAATTGTTTTTGCATTGCGTGTTTATGGAAATCACCTTTTTTTTAGGTAAAACTATGTGATATTTTTTATCATCTCTCCTACCCTTAGTATTATATTTAGTAGTGAAACCAGTCAATATACTTAAGAAATAGTGAAATAGAAAATTAACCTTACAATGTATATTTTACTTGAGTCATAATCTATTTAACTATTAAACATGAAATAAAAACAAAGTGTCCCAAAATTCAAAGGCTTTCAAGATATGTACCTAATCTTGTAATAAATACTGTTAGTACGATTTTTTTTCCATTGAGTAAATAATATTCATAGCTGTTATGTATCTTATACACTTACATGATAAATTTAAAATACGTGAAGTTCGTTATTTTTTACTTGATAGCTAACACTTGATAGCTATCACTTGATAACAACACTTGATAGCCAGCACTTGATAGCTAAAACTTAATAGCTAACACTTGATAGCTATCACTTGATAACAACACTTGATAGCTAACACTTGATAGCTTACACTTGATAGCTAACACTTGATAGCTAACACTTGATGGCTAACACTTGATAGCCAGCACTTCATAGCAAACACTTAATAGCTAACACTTGATAGCTAACACTTGATAGCTAACACTTGATGGCTAACACTTGATAGCCAGCACTTGATAGCAAACACTTAATAGCTAACACTTGATAGCTAACACTTGATAGCTAACACTTGATAGCCAGCACTTGATAGCTAAAACTTAATAGCTGACACCTGATAGCTAACACTTGATAGTTATCACTTGATAGCTAACACTTGATAGCTATCACTTGATAACAACACTTGATAGCCAGCACTTGATAGCTAAAACTTAATAGCTATCACTTGATAACAACACTTGATAGCTAACACTTGATAGCTAACACTTAATAGCTAACACTTGATAGGTATCACTTGATAACAACACTTGATAGCTAACACTTGATTGCTAACACTTGATAGCTAACACCTGACAGCTAACACTCGATAGTTATCACTTGATAGCTAATACTTGATAGCTAACACTGATAGTTAATACTTGATAGCTAACACTTGATAGCCAGCACTTGATAGCTAACACTTTTAAATTATCAGTTAAGTAATGCCCATTGCGTCTAAAAGTAAAAGTATAAAATAAAAGTATTTTTTGAGAAGGTATTTAGATGTACATTTCTTGAAAACCTGCTTCTTAGGAACGATTAGAAGTAAATCAGGGAGGCTGTTCCAGACGCTTATTGCGTTTACTGTGGCAGAGATAAGGAAAGAGAGAAAAAGACATAAACTAAGGTTGGACGACGAACGTATATTGAAATTGTGGTTTTTCCTCATCAAATGATCTTTGAATTCCAAGTACTGAGAAAAAGATAGTTCATAAAAGATTTACAAAACACATTGACTTCTTCCTCTCGAAAGTCGTCTTTATCGAATAAGAAGCCATGTAGGTTTATGAAAATATTAAAAGATATGGTTAAGATATCGTATCTGAATAATAGAGATTTTAAAGTAGCGTCCATTGGAATAGTGAATGAGTAGAAGGATGAGGGTCAGTAGGTACTAGCAGAGCTTTGGTCAGAAGGGGTAAAAATGTTTTGTCACTTTACGACATAATGTGGACATGCTGGCGATTAAATTATTAAATTATAAGAAGGACGATATTTTACAAAGATGGCAAAAAAATATTTTTCACATTATCATACTTAACTCGTACCACACCGATGTTATCAAAGCTATTCAAATTATGCTTCCTGCCGATGACTATTGCTTGGCAATTTTGAGAATTTATATTAATTATAAACTTATTACACCAGTCAAGAATATTTTTCAGGTTGTGAATTATTATTCTTGGTGTTATTACATAGATAAGAATATCGTCATTATTCACATGGTAAAAAGAAGATAGATTATATTAAATAAGATTAGATTAGATTAGAATTTAATAAATATAGAATGAAAACCGTCCCGTGGCTCTTCCAATTGAGCAACCATATCGCTGAATTAAGCACATATTACATATTTTTGTACATATTCGTCTTTTAGGCTTCTTTCGAAATTCATTACCAATGCAGTATAGTAGTAGTATAGAGTAGTACCAGTGCAGTATAACTTTGCAGTATAGATGAACATTGAAAAGATGCCACAAGCGATATTATTGTTTGATAATGTAAATAAGCATGTTTAGCCATGTGAATCTTATTTAAATTTTGATAAGTAAAGAATGAAAAATAAACCAATACCCGAGGGATTCCAGTCCGCGACCTCTGATTTTTTTTAAGGTAATTTAAATAAGCTGCACATGGCATATACATGTTTATAGATATTTTCGAACATTAAATCTGTATTATCTGATCGACAAGGAGGTCTTTAAATTCTAGGTAAGCCAGGAAACTGTTAAGTAAGCGTTCCATATTCTATTACATATCTGTCCATGTTCTATTCATATATTCTTCACGTCCATACCATGGGTTAGCTTTACCAGTAGGTAAAGAGCACTTAAAAAATATTATAAAAATTAACTCTGAAATATTGTTGTAAATAAGGAAATAAATTAATATTTCAATATAATTATTAAATCAATAATAACACTATAGAGATTAAATATACGATACATTTAGAATGAATGGCGTTTCAGGCGTTCCGTTGAAATCTGAAATTCTCGTATACGTGTTAAGAATTTATTTTAGACGGAAACGTGACCAATTAGTTGATTAGAGACATTCAAAAGCAATAGCCTTACAATTTTGTTAATGTTACAGAATGTTAATAAAACGTGACTTTTGATTAAAATATAATCCTACACATATATTAAATGTTATGGTTTCGATGTTTATATCCATTAATCACTGAAAGGTTCTAGACGGATTTATATGAAATTTAGAGCACAGATACCAGGTCCTAGAAAGGGAACCAATGTCCATTATTTACTTATTATAGAAAGTGTGAGAACGCTTCAGCTGTTGTAACGAGAAAAATAAATTCTTTAATAGTATATTTACTAAGGGTTACATTTTTTGTATGTTTGCCGATAGTTAACTATCGACAACAAAGAAGTCTGAAAATATAGAAATTTCTTTATCTTTTAGGGATAACATTTTAAGGGAAATAATATTTGTTTTACTATAGATACTTAAAGTTTTACTTAATTTATAAATTATTACATTGGTAGTGGTAGCAGATACCGCTTTGATCAAAATACGATCAACTAAAAACTCCTGTATGCTATAATAAGCTTTTTTTAACAGTATTCTTTTAATTTTATATTTAAAAGCAAAAAAAGGAAGGTCTAAGATGTCTTGTGGAACCTTATTATATATGCATACACTCAAACCCATAAAGGATTTCTTAACGTTTTGAAGACGATATTTCCGCGTTGAGAGTTTATTTTTATTTCTTGCATTTATAGCGTGTCTGTCACAATTTTTTACATATGTATCCAAATTGTGACGTACAATAATATGTTATTAAATATGTATTAAAAAATAACCGTAAGAATACCTATTTCTTTAAAAAAATATCTGAGGGAATCTCTAAATTTTAAGTTATAAATAGCCCGCACAGCTCTTTTTTGTAAAATAAATACAGAATTAATTTCAGCAGCACTGCCCCATAATAAAATGCCGTAAGACACAATACTACGGAAATAACTATAATAAACTAATCGAGCCGCATTAATATCCGTTAATTGTCTTACTTAATTACATACAGCGCGGAGCTGAGTTTGCCTGAGAGTGTTGAGAGATGGGGGTTCTTAGCTTTTTATCTAAAGCTATACCTAGGAAAACTGTTGTCAGTTAGTTCCAATACTTCATTGTTAAGGAGCAGGCTATAATATTTGAGTTTTTACATTAAGAAGTGTAAACTCCATGCATTTAGTTTTCTTAGTATTTGAGACCAAATCATTAATTTCAAACCAATGAAGAACACGTGACAGAGCCCTGTTTTCTTCGTCATAATTAGTTCCATTACGCTCGACTTTAAAAATATGTGAGGTATCATTAGAAAGAAGTACAATGTTACATAGACCTTTTACGAAAAAGGGCAGATCATTAATATATAGTAAGAATAAAAAAGGGCCAAGAATAGATCCTTGTGAAACACCCATCTTTAGATGAGAACCAGCCGATTTAGAATTATTTACATCAACCATCTGGACTCTTTGACCAAGGTAAGAGGCAATAAGATCAACACTACGCACACTACCCACACCATAGCGTGTTAAGTTTGCATACCCATGTTTGATGGTAAACACAGTCAAAAGCTTTGGATAAATCACAAAACATCCCGATGGCATTCTGCGACTTTTCCCATGCGTTGTTAATGTGCTTAAGAAGCGTAGCACCTGTATCAGTGGTTGATTTGACTTTGGTGAAACCATATTGTTCGCTATGCATGATTTTATTGTTATTAACAAATTCTGTTATTTGGTTTAAAATAATCTTTCCAAAGATCACTTATAATATCGCTAAGAAATCTATTTTTTTATTACTTACCCTACCTTATATCACTTAAATTACTGGATTTCATTATACAGTAATTTAAGTAATATAAGGTTTGTTATATAATCATATTATTTCAAGAATTAGGGGCTTTTATTCTATAAATGTAGAATACACCAACTCACAGCACCTAACACGCTTGGGGCTAACAACGTCTTTTAGTCTATTAAGAAGTACTTCCCTGCTCACTATCTGCCTTTCTAAAAACCAAAACCGCGCACAAAATAAAACTGATGGTAACTGAAAGCGCTAAGACTTATGATTGAAAAAGCTCTCAAATATAATTTTAGCGTTTTAAGTTACCACCAGTGTTGCGGCTCAACAATGTCGACATTTTCAATAAAATCGACAGTTTCAACAATTTCATTTAGGATGATATATAGTTTCACACTAGGTATAGAATTATTAACCTTTGTTACCAAATGGTCCTTGCATATTAGTAGTAGTAGTAAATAAATAAAGATAAAGAAAAATAAAGTGGATAAAAAATATAACATGTACAATAAACAAATACAATAATCTAAATAAATTCATATTTGAAAAATAATATGACATAAGTGTTAATAAATATTTTATCGGTTATATAAAAACTATGTACATATAATAGAAATTCGATAATATATATAGTATCGACAACATGGCGACTATTGAGAGTCAATAGTTATCAAACTATCGATACTATTGCATTACCTCAACAATAATTTGCAAGTCATCTAATATAACTCAATCCCATAAATTATATTGTTTTGATATTGATATAATAAGATAGAACGCTTTCTACTTGTAATAGTGTTTGCGTCACGTCAAGTCTAGTTTAATCTTTACAAAGTGAGTTGAACATGACACGCTCCCTTTGTAAATGACTTTATTAGATTTGGAAATTGTACATCGAAGGTAAAGTTAAAGTAAGTTAATATTAAGCGATAATTTTATGTAATTGGCTCTAATATCTTAGATTATTTGGAACTCTAAGATATTAGACAAATATAAAGGATTAGTGCTTTATCTTAATAACACTTGACATTAGTTATTTTTTAAGATATCACTTAATATATAAGATATAAGTGCTCCAAATACATATAATGAATGCTTAATATTAATAACAAAAATGTGAATCTGAGGCCAAAGCCACGTTTTTATATATAGTTTGAAGACCGGGCAGTTCTATGAGTTCTTTTAATTCTAGGAAGTACACACATACCACAATAATGAAGATTTATATATATATATAAAATCACATTTTATACACCATTGATCAATTATCGATAGATACACATATTTTATGAGTTTGTTCTCTAAGTATAATAAATGTAGAATGAGAACTAAACTGAATCGGGCATGGATTCTTTGATGTCTGGGAAACCGTTCCGTCGCTCTCCACATTGTGCTGCCTTATGGCTAACTCCCTGCGTGAATTAATATTACTGTTGATTCAAGTTCCAGCCCGTATCGGTTTAGCCCTCATTCTATAGTTATATAAATTAAAAAGAACATGGCTGCCATGTTAATATATATTTTCAAACATGGATACACATCCAACCCTTGGGTAAGGCAGTTATGTGTTATCACCTGATTATAAAAACATGCTGCTGTTTTAAGTTTACCTGCTAAGGTTAACTACCTGTTTGGACTCCGTCATAGCGACACGCCACGAGATATCCCGCGCGAACTGAGACACTCTGACCACGACGGAACGGTTGAGGAGGAATTCTCCAAGCCCGAGAGTTTCTAGGGTCATGAAGGCTTTGTAAAACCTTCAAAAAGTCAAACAGCGATTAGGGCGACTATTATTTTAGTTTCATGGTGTTTCATACTGAAGAGATACTAAATACAAAAGGACTCAAAGCAAAAATATAAACACTGGAAATGCATACTATCTGTGCAATTAAAAGTCGAACCACACTGTTCTGCAAAGAAATATATCAAAACAGATGGATACAAGACAATCAACTTCTATTAGTAAAGATACCATACTATTTTCCAAGCCTAACTTTATATTGTATCTGAAACTAATTCTATAATATATAATGTTTCACGGAAAATTCGACACAAATTGAATAAGATAGAATCGTTTTTGGATCGTAAGTGTATTTGGTGGTTCCTATACTGCATTACGAACAGCTAGGAGATAATGCGGCCGATGGGAGCTTTTAGCTGCGATGAAGTAGACCTACGAAGATATAGATATGCCTGTTGGAAAATGTTATTTGTCTCTACAGAAAAACCAAACACGAGTAGAATTCATTACAATAAACATGTGTTTATTTTCATTTTATATTTATACTATTTTACAAATATTTCGTAATATATCTTAAGGTAAACTATTTTTTATCTAGTTTAAAATGTATATAAAATCTAGTGTCCATAGAGTTTGTTAGTTGATAGGCAACAAGTGTCTCCTTGATCGCAGTATAAGACTGCTTTACCAGGGTCGGTGCGTCGTTACCCAGGCGGGTTCCAATACACATTATTGGAATACAAAATAATAGTGACTGGCCGTTTTTTGGACCATTATTGAATAAATGTTCTTCAAATAGGATGTGATACCTCAGCATTCGTATGAAATTAACTATAAACATGTATAGCAATATGAAGCTTCTTTAAATTTTTGATCAATCCCTATAAATATTAAACCGTAACGGTTTATTTTTCTTTATATATTTACCAAAACCACAGCTTTTGTTTTTCCTAGATTCCTGGCTTTCATTGTTTACCAACAAGTCTCATATAGTCAGCCATTATTCTTAAGTACGTGTAAAACATTTTCAATGTTCTAATAAATTGGTTCATGTACTAATATATATTATTAGACATACTATATTATTATTTTATAGGAATATATGAATCAAAAACATTTATTTAAAATCATAATGATACATATATACTTAGCAGAGTGACTTTGTCTGTCTGCTGCTAAAAATATATACATATACCATATTCGATTTGTATGCAATTTTTGATTATTTTTTTGTTATCCTAAAATTAAGTGTATTTACTCAAGAACACCCTAATTTACGATTACTCAATTAATTTGTTTATTATTACTTAAATAATAACTCAGTCATTGTGTAGTATGGTGATAATTCCTCAAATAAATACACAAGTTATCTCGTAAACATAAGATATATTGCAGTAGGGAATCCTGGATTCTCTGGGGGAAGAAGTAAGAACCATAAAAAATATAAGAATCCGATAAGTTAAGTAAAATATAACACAAACGATAAGTAAAATATAAGAAGTCAAGTCTTTAATAATACCTTTCCAAAAACCATAAGAGAGTTCCACCATTGAGACTTCTACACTATAACTTAAAGAATTGGTTAATTGATAATAGCTTTTATTAAATGAATGATTATTTAAATTTTAAGAATGAATGCATTAAAAAAATATTTATTGATGATGACATTATTTTTATTATATAAAATTGATGTGAAATATAGCGTTTAAAAAAATATTATTGTATAAACTAAATATGAAGAAAAAAAAACAAAAAACCATTTAATCTCACACAAATGTAATTGATTGTATTATTTGGTTGGTTTACTGTAAAAATTGTAAAATGAAATATAGTTTCTAATGTTCTTGTAAAATAAATTTGCCTATTGATAATAGGCGAAATGTTTAAGTTACCCATTTTACAAATGTCAAACTACCTTTCAAGCAAAGATATAAATTATTATTATAACTAAACAGACAAAAACTCTATGAAATAACTATTGTTTCAACTAGTGCGTTATGTGCTAAAGAGCTCGGCTTAGAGTCGTTACTATTTTATCATGATTAAAACTTGTGTTATGAAAAGTGTTAAGATAAAAGTATACCACAATCATTTTCATTCAATCGTGATTTATGGGTTTTTGTGAACAATTTGGAGTTCAACTTACATATTTGTAGTGAGATTTGGGATTATTTTAAATTATTATTCAACTATATAACTATACTAAAATTTAATAACAAATGTAGAAAATGTATTTCCATTTGCAATGCAATAACCAACTCCCAATGCGTTACATTTAAATGATTTTATGTTTCTATTTTAATTATTACATTTAAAAAAATATTTTTATAAATATCGCACTAGACAGTGAACCTTGTGTTTCGAAGGGTTTCATAGACTAATTCAAATAAGAAAATAAAAATAATGTTACTCTGTCGTTAGTGTTCGCTTTGCTAAGATACTCAATATGTCTCTCGTGACTTGTCTTAAGTAATGGGAGTTAATTATTTGCAAACTTGTGTCGAAGTTTAATGTTTGAACTTTATTTTGTATTACAACGACTCTTGAAGGTGCCGTTTACAAAGGAAACTAAGTCTAACTTATTTAATCTAAGAGCATCACAGGATGCCTAAAGGCATTAGTGATCTGTAATTCTGTCTAAAGGTTTACAACTAGGTTCTGGTTGGGACTTAAAATCTCGACGCTAGACAACTTTAGTTATGCTAGTACAGACTTAGGATTTCGTATATTACATTGATTATAAATATATTTGTCTTATCCCAAATTAATTAAATCTTCACTATAATAAATTTTCAATCTAGTACCGTACAACTGTTTTTAATTATAGATTCGTTTAGATTTTAATATTTTACAATACAAAGCTGCTGTTTGATTCCTATGGAGGTACCTTAGGTCTTGCAGCATTTGGCCATTTTCTAATTTCGTAGGTCAACTTAAAATATTATTGTGGGAATGAAACTTAAAAACATATTTATTTCTAATTTGTCTTTTTTACAAATATACAAAATACAAAAAAAAATGTCTACAACAAATAAGCAAAAATGTATAAAAAGTCAAAAGTATCTACACAATTGTAAATATTCAATAAGAACTCTTCCTGCTGATGCGTCTATTTGCTGAGTGCTGTTTCTTGCTGGTGGAGCTCTGCTGCGAGGGTAGAGACTAAGGAATATGAAAGATGAAACATTTATATTATATAAACGTAATGGGAACTAAAATTTTTTGATTAAAAATAATTAATTAGTTACTGGTTTTTTCTTTATACCATTTTTCATTGTTTCATAAACGCAACGTATTTATTTCTTAGTATTTAAGACCAAATTATTTTGATTTCGAACCAATTTCGAACCAAAAAAACCAAACGTGTTCCTCACACATGACAGAGTACTGTTTACTTCGTTATTATGAGTCCTATTACGCTCGACTTTAAAAATAATCGAGGTACCATCATCAAAAAGTACAAAGAAACTTTGGAAAGTCAAGGTTTAAAACTCTAAGCACAGAGCGACAATAACGCTGTCTGATATATAACTTTCAAACACATTGTAGGTAGGGTCTAGACTGTTTTAGTGTATTATCAGGTCATAAAATGAAATGAAAGGATTTACCCAGACCCTGGCATATAGAGTACATCGTGGGATCAAGGAAAAAACATGTTTTACTTTTATATTTAATGTGAGCCTGACTTCAAAATATAACAAAATAAGAGTTATTTTTTTAAGAATGGACGTATTAAGGTATTGGAAATGTATTACTGTGGTCTTCATTCAATTCGCAAGACCGAGAATACAGTCAAAGCACTATTATCCTCAAAAGATTAGTGTATTATCTGTCACGGGCTTATCTCATAGAGAAAAATGTCTCACGCAACTATCACCACAAATTGAAAAGGTTAGGATCGTTTTTAGCGTGAACTTTATGTGAATTGTAGGTATATTATATCACAGACAGGTAAGATGTACGTACGTTAATAAGTGATATTGCTTGTAATGTTGCCGAATGGAGTTCGAAGCTGCGATGAACATTTTGTTAAAAACATACAGAGAAGAAATTCTATGAAAGACATGTCTGATATATGTCTGATATATGTCTGGTCAGTGTAGAAAACTATTTAGGAAAAGCAAAATCTTAAAAAAATATCTACACAAAATTGTAGACTAAACTCATTTCACTTAATTTTATAGAAACAAACAATATATCATCATTATGAATAGTGAACGAGGCAGTTAACGGAGAACATGACGGATTTCAAGAAATTGTACGCTGTTGATTGTGTCGCGGACAGAAATACGAGTATATTGTGTGGATGTTTTAGTATTTGTTTTAAAAACAAAGTTAATGTATTAAGTAAGTTAAATAAATTGAGCAATCAATTACCGCCACGTACATTATTTCCAGTAGAGCTGTTCTTGACGTACTAACTCAGTAATTAAAACAGAGGTTGTGTAAAGTTCGTCGTTTGTTTCACCAAATCTTTTTTACTTCGATTATCTTACATTTATGTACCATGCTGCTTGCGGTGACTGGTCGTGTTGCTGGCAATGGTTCTTGTGTTTTCATTTTTTTTATTTCTTAAATGATTAAGCCTTCTACGTGAATTGATTGCCATGATTCTAGATGTTCGTAAATTGCTCATTTTACTTATATTGACATTTGTGAAACAGTGATCACAATAAAAAAAAAACACCCGGCTGAGTTTGTTGTGTGGTTCTTCTCAGACCAGGGCGCGTTTGGAACCCTCGTAATTTTAACATTAAGTTCAGAGGTGTTCTTGCAGAAGGGCTTATTTCGATAAGTATGTTATCAAAATAGGCCCTCCTGACACCTCTATTTGACGTACACAAGTGATCACTGAGAATGATTCAAAGTGAAAAAGATTTAAATAAATAAAAATAAACATTCATAAACCGACCACCGTATTAAACAATTCGTGTAACATCACTGAAAGCCAAAGACTTAGTCTGAATTAATGACTATCACATTGCCCTTAAAGAAGCATAAAAAGAAGAAGTGCTGGCAAGAAACCGAATAGATTATTCTGTGTTATTATTTTAATTCTACGAGATAACACATATTTGGTTGAGGAAGGTTATTAGACTATATGGATACTAACGAAACCTTAGTTAATAAGTAACGGACTTGGGTGATAGGTACGAGTATGGTAGAATCAAATAGAGTTTAATAATTTTACAGTAAAGTATTTAGTAAATAATTTAGTCAGGCACCGACATGGGGGTCAACATGAATTTTACTAAAATAAGCTTTTATAATTACCCAATTAATTAAATACAAAAGAGCCATGTTGCGTGTCTCGTCAATATTTATTGGTTCAACGGTACTTATACGAGCTTGTGAGTTTTAACGAAGGGTTGTTTTAATTAAATAATGATTGTAATGACATTATATTTAATTGGATTACTGATTTCATATTATAATATACTTTTTTCAAGTGTTTATTGAATCTTACTATAAAATATGGTTTGCAGAGAGAAACAATTCAAAATATATAGCTACCATGGGAACTAACATAAACGATGAACGAAATACAAAGTAATTTGAATAAGCAGCCAACGGTAACACCACTTCAATGTATAATTGGCTTAAAATGAAGCAGCTGAATGATTAATGTTTTTAAACTATCGCGACTTGTACACATTTTAAACTAATATCGGGTCTACTACGCGATAAAAATTAATTAAAGAGAATTACTTTTTTATTTCCCGACGTTTCGGCCGAATTTCACCAGCCGTGGTCACGGGATGACTAATGTCAGCTCAGCGTCGTCTTCGTGAGGCGCGAGTCTCGGTAGCTACCCTCGCTTGTTCCTCATTATTTGTGTTGTTGATATTGTTACTATAGGAAGTGAGGGTATTTAAACAAACGACACTAACGGTGTCTACGCACTGGCTTTTTAAGTAGCAGCGAGTATGGCACATGTTAAAAACTGGATTCCATGCTGGTGATAGTCGATATCCATCTTCTCGATTGAAATTTTTATGTTTCTTTATTTCTATCGCTTCACGTCTTATTCGCGGATAGTAGTGACGGTCTTTGGAGAGGACTTGTGGCTGGTGCAACTCAATCCAGTGGTTGTGACCTGATTCTATCAAGTGCTCAGCTATTGCAGACTTTTTAGCTTGTAGGTTTTTTACAGCTGCAATAGTGGCCATGTGTAGTCCTGTAGGACCTGTGATGGCCAATCTTTGGATGGAATACTTCGATAAATCCATAGATCTGGAGTCTTACCATATCAAGTTTTGGAGGAGGTACGTCGACGATGTGTTTTATGTAATGAATGGAGATAAGCAGAAAGTGGAACAATTCACAAGCTACCTTAACTCTATTCATCCCAGCATCAACTTCACATACGAGATGGAGATAAACAGATCATTGGCCTTTCTCGATGTAAAATCAATGGTGAGTGAAAATGGTACTTTGGGACGCACGGTATATAGGAAACCTACACACACGGACAGGCCTTTTCACACCATCATCCGCGACATCTGCAATCCATGGTGACATCGCTGACAAACAGAGCACACGACTTATGTGACCGTGAACACTTAGATAGTGAGCTCGCACATGTTCAGGAGGTACTACAGCGAAATGGATATAAAATAAACTCTCGATGTCCAAAGAGGGACTTACTTAAAGGGAGTTACAGACAAAATTGGACCAGTACTACAGAAATACTCCATTAAGACTGTATATACTCCGCCCTCTAAGATACCGCAACACTTACGCACCCCGAAGGATGTAGTTCCTCTTCAAACACCTGGTGTTTACAAGGTGGACTGCAGCTGTGGCAGTTCCTACATCGGACAGACCAAAAGAACCATTGCAGAAAGGGTCAAGGAACATATTGCAGCTGTAAAAAACCTACAAGTTAAAGTCTGCAATAGCTGAGCACTTGATAGAATCAAGTCACAACCACTGGATTGAGTTGCACCAGCCACAAGTCCTTTCCAAAGACAGTCACTACTATCCTCGAATAGTACGTGAAGCGATAGAAATAAAGAAACATAAAAATTTCAATCGAGAAGATGGATATCGACTATCACCAGCATGGAATCCAGTTTTTAACATGTGCCATACTCGCTGCGACTTAAAAAGCCAGTGTGTAGACACCGTTAGTGTCGTTTGTTTAAATACCCTCACTTCCTATAGTAACAATATCAACAACACAAATAATGAGGAACAAGTGAGGGTAGTTACCGAGACTCGCGCCTCACGAAGACGACGCTGAGCTGACATTAGTCATCCCGTGACCACGGCTGGTGAAATTCGGCCGAAACGTCGGGAAATAAAAAGGTATTTCACCTTAATTAATTTTTATCGCGTAGCAGCTGAATGATGTAGTTAAGTGTAATTTAATGAATTAAATATATATATTTTGCTATTTAAGATATTTTTGTTTCAAAACGTTTAAAAACCATCGAATTTCATTTGGAAGCAACATTACAAGGAGGTGTATATAAATTATACATATATAATTATTACATACTTACACTACCCTCGCAATCTCAGTTTCAAAGGTTGTCGGAAGAAATCGCTTTGAAGCGCTAAGAACACCTATTTGTACCCTTCTTCAATGTGGATTTTATTTTCTGATATACATTTCTTCGTCTTTGTATATTTTGTTGGTGAACAATAAAGAATACAATAATAATAAAATTGTACTCAAAAAGATTTCTTTGATAACTGAGAAAGCTGGTCTTTCTAAGTATTATAAATACTCACGCTAACGTTTTTCCTCACAACTATAGCCACTCCGCCCCCTCGGCCGGGCTTGGCCCCCGCAGGCCGTGGCACCTGCCCCACCAGACAACGATCCTGGGAGCGGAATGTTCGACTTGGCTCACTTTCCTCATCTTCTTCAGATGCTGTAATAATTTTTTTCGTAAATATTTAAAATATAACAAGTAAAAAGTGTTTTCATTTCATGAGTATAAATTATAGGTTGCAATAAAAATGCTTGTGGAAAGGAAAATCCGAATCAAAATGTTTATAATGAGAACCCACTAGCCCCAAAAACATCTATCAGCGTCATGGGTTATGCTCCGTAGTTTTTCCTTTTTTGATTGTCTGTGGAAAGTGGAAGATATACTCGTAATCAGCAGATTACATCTTTGCCTTAAATCTTTAGACTTGATCCCTTTTTGACATTTCATTTCTATGTCACCAAACTCACATTATATTCATATATATTTGAAGCCAATAGTTTTTAATTTAAGAACCCTTTTCCCTTTCATATCCGTTCTGTTATTCCACATTTTGCTATCCAATAACCTTTCTCGATAATAGCCAATTATAATACAAAAGTAGTTAACATATTCGACTTATATAAATAATTTAATAACACCTAAATATTATGAAGGTACATACTATACAATTCAAAAACAGTTCGTTAAAGAGGGCTCGTCTAAAAACATAGCAAAAGCCTCACTCTATCTTGGAGACGGCTCGCGATTGAACTATAATGATGGATACGTATGAGAAACAGTATAGAATTACTGAGGATATTGTTGTCTCGTCATCCAGACCGGACATATTCCTGTACTCTAGACAGTTAAAGCGCGTGATACTTGTGGAGCTTACTGTTCCGTGGGAAACTAACATCCCCAAAGATCACACAATTAAAGTAAACAAGTATTACGAACGGACCTACGAACTGACCAGGAATGGGTATACGGACGGACTGACTATACTAACATTTTTATAGTGAATAGACGATTCAAATATGTGTGTAAATGCGTATTGAAATAAAGATATGTTGAATATCAATACTGAAACTGCCATATTGCCGCCACAATGTTTAATATTAGGCATATCAAACAAATAACCTCTGCGAAATTCATGATGTAATCTGAGCTCATATCGAACAGAAAAGCCAAAGCATTTGAAAGATTAAGTTTTTTTTTACTATTTAACTTACGATTACAGATATTTAATTTCGATTATAAAACACCATCACAGGGATTTATTTCTTTGCTTTATAAAAAGCTAATTATTAAGAAATTTATAAGCTATGTAATATGAAACAACAACCTTTACAGACAATATCATAAAGTGTATTTAAAAGAACAGCAAAATAACGGAAATATCTTTATAAATAATATTTCTAAGGGTCCTTTCCTTTGTTCGTTCTGAGGTAATGTTCCGCACATTTATGGACTGTACCTAGTTCAAGTGAAAAGAGTTTCAGGGAACAACTATCGATTATAAGACTTACATTCTCTCTCCGTATGCTTTAATATCCCCCTCAACTTCTGCTTGAATACTTTCTGACTTGACTTCCTGCTTCTGTCTGACTCCTCGGGCTCAGACTTGCTGTGCAACTTACATTTCTTCTTCTTTACATTTCCACTCGTAAATTTTAATATTCTACAAAAGTTTAAGTAATTCGGTTATTTTTTGAAAATATCTTTAAACATGTACAGCATATATTCGATCTAATAGAAAGCCTATTCGAATTTAAAATAAATAAAATAAGAAACGAAACCTTACGAAGCGGCGACCTCTGAGAGATCGTCTCATCCCATATATATTACCAAATGTGTAATACGGTTATTAGACCTTTTGATAATATACACGCGTGCTAATACTACACTGAAGTTTTGTAAGATTATTTTGGAGGAATGTATAAGCAAAGATCTTCTAGTAAACAAACATTCGTCAGCGTTCATGTAACTTCTGAAGGAATCGACTGACTGTGATTTAATCACATATTATATTAAATTATAATAACTGTGGTTAAACTACGATCTCATAGACGGCGTTTTATTAAAGTTATTTTATTAATATGTACTATCTATGTTGTTTTACTGCTAACAGAAAACCACAATAACTGTACTCTCTTATTTAGTTAGAAACAAACTAGTACTAATAACAATTTTTGAAGGTCTAAAAATATATTTGAAAAGCAAATGTGTCAATGATAATAACGAAAAATATGTTTTTGCTTTATTCTCATCAGTGAATCGTAGATATATGAATTGTTGTTAATATCAAGGATTACTTTTGTTATATAAACCTGAAATAAATTACTTCACAATTTTCAACAATTCAGGAAAGTGAACGGTAAAGTAAATAATAGTATATTTCAATCGCCGCTTCAGAACTTATTGTTTCATATTAGTTTCTGAGGACTTACGAAAGTTTCTTCTTCTTCTTGACATTTTCAACTGAACTTGAAGTGTCCTCCGTTTCCTCGGAGTCTGTGTTAAGGTATGCCAGCTTGCCCATTTTATTTATTTTCAACAGATTTGATTAAAAAATTTACGGTTTTCAGTTATGTTGTGGGAATTTTTAATTTTATTAGCTTAATTTTATAAGTTTGAGGTCACATTTTGATTTTAACAATTTCAACTATCATTGTCAAAATATTTAATGGTTTAAAAAAATGGAAAGATATATATAAACTTTTTGAATTATATTTCTAATAATTATATTTTATTTAATAATAATAGTATCCACAATTTGAAAATAAATAAGAAAGATAAAAATAGATAAAAATAGATCAGGCAGAAACTTTTAAGAATATGTAAAAACAAAAAACTTTGTAGTCTTGAACTTATATATATATATATATATATATATATATAAAATAAATCATAATTTGTTTTAAAGAATTAGTTATTTTACTTCCTTTATATTTAAAATTTTTCACTACTTATTTATTTACTAGCAACGTTGATAATTTTCATAGACAAAGTAATTAATAGTTACAATATAGATTCAGCTTAATAAAAGATTTATCTTTTTCCAAAATCATATTTCACAAAGGACAGTCACAGTATAACTTTTATTTAGAGCAATACGGAGCTCAAATTATTCTATCTAAAGCACCTCTTCTCCCTCATTCCACGCCGGCTTTTTACAATGGGAGTCCTTTTGATTACTGGGTATTTATTAGAAAATATTGAATTACTTCGACAGAGTTATGTAATTTCTTTAAGTCGTTTACTTATTTTACGTCTAGTTTCATTATTACTCGTTTAATACTATATTTCTTAACTTTCCGGCAAACATAAGACTAATTTATTTAATATATTAGAGTGGTATAAAAACTTAATATTTTATTCAATAATTCTATAATCAATGCATTTAATAATATGGTGTAGTATTAAAAATAATGAAATATCCAAAAAGTTTAAAAATAATATTAGTTTTCAGCTCAGGTGTCTCAATGTAAGATGGAAATTGTCGTCAGTTAGACTGTCACGCTAATAGTATGCCCACGCTGAAATGAAGCCTGAATACGTCCATGTCAGACTGAAAATATGCTCGTTTAAATTTCATTTATACGTGCCTGTAGGATTTTTGGTAGGATTTACATTTTCGCTTTCAATCTAAAAATATAATAAACGATAACTCAGGTCCATTATGTAGGTTACTTTGTAATGTATTCGATATATATTTTTGATTCATATGTTTGTCGGTCTGTGTTAAGCTAAGAGTTTTTGATAGATTTCGATTAAAATTAATTCGATGATTTCTTGTAATTTCTTGTTGATTTTATATTGACACGTGATTTTGTGTAATATGTTTTTATTATTTCTTTATAAATTGGCATCCTCTCTGGTAATGTCTGTGTACTTGTTGTCACGCTATAAATATA
This sequence comes from Dircenna loreta, assembly GCA_963555665.1. Taxonomy (NCBI): domain Eukaryota; kingdom Metazoa; phylum Arthropoda; class Insecta; order Lepidoptera; family Nymphalidae; genus Dircenna; species Dircenna loreta. The sequence continues at coordinate 17,377,694 of OY743095.1, forward strand.
CTTATATACGGTTCTTTAAAATTATTTACTAACATAAGATAAAAATGTTCAATGTAGTGTAAAAATATTTATTTTATGTAAGTATATCTGTTATTATTTTAGTAGGTACTTATATAAGAAATGAATTTCATTTTCAAATTCAATCAGTACCTAATAGAAATATTCAACTCTACTAGTTCTCTGTCAAGAGGCAATTAACAAAACAAAACTATTATTGTTTATATTGTCTATAACAAGCTTAAATACGGCTGACCTAGCCTTTGTCGTCTAGGAGATCAAGTTGCAGCCCTCAACGTTTAGACCTTCAGGTCACAAACAATACTAATATCATATAATAAAACATAACAAACAATTTTAAATCAATTTAAATTATTAAAAGTATAATTATAAAAAAACCGATAAATTCAAATTATCAAAATTGTTTAATGTAGCCATTATTTCGCGACTATACATGCGTATGTGTGCGTAGTCAATCTTTGTCGATGTAGTTATGTGATTTGCGACCCATCTGTTTCGTAAACGGGTCCTTAAACTGCTACTTGCTAATTATTACAAAATCAACTTACCTAAAATTAAACTATTTAAAAATGATGCAAGACCCGTTGAGGATCAAACTTGCGCCGACGGTATTCGTATCTTCGTATCACTACCCAAGTTGACATATTAAACAACAACGCCAACTTGTTATTTAAGAATTATATATCGAATTGCTATTAGTAACCATAATTCAAACGATTCAAATCATAACAATACATTTAGAGGGGTATAAATAAAAATAATTAAAAAAGACATAAATTTTCGTTATTTCTCAAAATCGTCAGGAAGCTCGAAATACGGTTACTTTAGCTTCTTCATGTTTATAATTATGTGCTAGTAACAAACCAAACAAAACAAAAAAAAACAAAACAATACCTTAATTATTATATTTTATTTACATTTTTATTAAAAATGTTCTTTTTTATTTTTATTAAAATAAGTAGTTATTATTTGAATCGACACAATAGACTTCACTAAATAATTCATTCGCATTTATTAGTGACTCTGTTTGACAATTGTCATTTGTCCTCTGTTCGTTCATTAACTCTCTCATTAGTGCACAGAGTATTTGTGCACAGATGAAATAAGTATAATTAAATTTAAAATAATAATGTATATGAGTTTTTCTTATAATCATAGCTTAAAATATAAACAAATATTCATTCATTTAATTTTTGTTTAATAAAGATTAAAAACTAAAAATGTGCTTTCGTTTTCGAAGGCCTTTAGTTTGAATATTACATCATTATATGATATTGATGTGTATATGCATCTAAAAAATATATATAAATAAATACTTCTGTTTTTGTCATACTCTATATTAATTTGAATTATGAAGTTGGTCCGTCTGTCTGTCTGTCTGTCCGTCTGCGCCGACACCCCGGTATTCTAAAGAGCTCAATGACCTACTTAGTTTGTTACAGCGGAGCCGCTTACTCAGTCTGCCCGTTTACTTTGTAAAGGAATTATATGTTTTAATTTCCCTCGCTAATGAAATCAAATATAATCAGAGAATAATATTTAATTAATCCTGAGAGGTTTCGAGTTGAAGAATAAAATATTAGAAGTCAAACACAAAACAAATAAGGTTTTTTTTTAATAAATAACTTATATGAGTATTTTTAACAAATTGTTTCACTATTGTTAGCTTATTAAAAATGTCTGTCATATCAATAAACTAATGGTATTTTATATATATTTTAAGAAGTAAATAATTTAAAGGAGATTGCATAAAAAAAATAAGTTAATAGCTACATATTTGTATAAACATGATGAAATATTTGTACAAGCTATACGTTCAGACTTTCCTCTTAGTGCGTTCAACATTTGTGTAATCACACTAGATATAGCAGTTCTGTAGTCGAAGAGTCCCTTAATAAAACTAACAAACCATCAAAGAATAATATTTCGACTCTAACATTATAAAGAAGTGACACTTGTTTGTTAGTTTTCAATGTGCGAAACACTCGTCATATTTAAAAAATGACTATCAATATTTACAAACTAAGCATCAATATAATTCTGGTGAAATGAGAACTGCTTATCATATAATTTAACTTTTAAACACAAAATCTTGAAAAAACATGCGTAATAGTTTAATATAGTGCTAGTTCGTTTTATAGTTTTCGTATAAACAGTTATGTCTCATCAATATTAATCGTTTAGTTATAGAATAACACAGCTGTCGTGAGCCAAATTACATGAACTTAAGGTGTGTATTGGTGTTATACCAAGCTGGTGTACACTTCATCATTCTAATTTAAATGTGTTGACAACGTCGAGAGGAATATCACTTATAATAACTTAAAACAACTAACATACTAATATAAAATTTTAAGAAAAATACTTATGCAGTGAATCTTAAACCTTAAACGGTTGAGACTGAGGCGTCCTATAGCCTCGCTTAGCGCGGGTTATGAAGTTATAATTTGTCGGGGTTTTTGTAAATGTTTACTTGATAATTTTACCTATACTGAGACTATTTATTTTTAATATGTTTACTATGCCAGTGGTAATATTCAATTATTACATAAATATACTACAACACCATAATAGTTATTGGATATACTTCATCGGACGTGTCATTAAGAGTTTGATGAAAGATTCCCAATTATTTAATCATCGCTTGAATGAGCTAATTTCGTATTCGAGAAACTTGCTAACGCGGCGACTACAACAGCCTGCTGACGTTCAGTTTTCAGCTTCATTGGTGTTCTTATATTTGTATAGTTTTATCAAAATAAAGCGTTCTTCTTTATTTGAGGACACACAAACAGATTTAAAATAAAACCTTATTATTACAATATTGTCTACTTTTTGATCAAAATTAAAAAATATTTAATAGTCTTGTAAATTAAAAATCTTTATGTAAATTGTGAAAGACACAACAGTTCAACCTTTTTCTCCTCTTTATGTTAAACTTTCTTCTTATTTTGTTAGCTTGCATGAGCTTAAAAATATTTATACCATTTAGTGGAGAAAGTTCATAGTTCAACTACTTTCGATTTATCGTGACGCATAAACAAATACAAAAATCTATAAATATTATTTTATGCTCATGTCATGTATGTTAAACTCAGCAAATATATTAAATTTTTAACCGAAAATTAGTTTTGTGTGAAACATTTTTTCAATGTCAAAGTAATCAACGGTTCAAAAAAATATGTGTAGCACGTATAGTTGGTAGTATACCATACGATATTCAATTCAATTCAATTCAATTATTAAACTAATAATTTAAAAAAATCAATTGCACTAACATTATTACGGAATTAAAAGTGTTGTACCCAAAATGTACTATAGTTCACAAGACAAATCTAGTAAATTTGTCACTGCACGTGGACAGAGTAGGTTTTGAAAATGATAAATAGTCCAATGTCACAGTAACTTCTAAACACTGTCGGCTTGCCTATAGTAGTTAGTGACTGTTCGTTATAAAAATGAAGTGTATGTCAGTGTTAGTATTAACCACACTGGCAATATGAACGCTTTAACACTAAGTCTAAATTATGATGGCCCAGTCGCTGCACCATCGGTGAGTTCGACATACATTTCCTATCTCAGATCTGTTATAGTATAAAAGTGGGATGTATCTATCCACAAGGTCCTCACAGGGCTAGTTGGTTACTATGTTGGAAGTGATCGTCAAACGTTTGGCAGGTGACAGCCAAGGTGAACGATAGCGTCAAGTCACACAAAGTTTAAACATATGTTTCTTTTTATATTTATTAATAATTAATCTAATTAAATCAGACTGCCACCTGGAATCAATTCGTATTTGAGTTTGAGATTTATTTGCCCGAGAAATTCTAAATGTCATAGACATCATTCTGATGTTGTACATAAGACTAGCACAATATTAAAGTACAAAGTAAACATGTAATATAGTAATTGTCTTCACCGGAGATATAACAGAGGTATAACTCAAGTGGACTGCAGATATCCTGTGTAACATTCTCAGTTCACGAGACGTAACTAATGTAGGAACAACTACTAAGGAAGTGCTAAGATAACAAACGGAACTGTCGACATTATTTATCAGTGTGTTGTCTATACTAATATATGGCAAGTTACTATTAACTTAGTAAAGTATTCCTTATTTTAACTGAATTTGAATATTATAGGTTGAATAACACCCTTAAACCTATATTTTCTAATAAACAAAATATTTGTGGCAAAGTATTTAGAAGTTCCTACCAAAATATTTCTTTCAAAGTTAAATGCATTTAATTCTGAGTATTTCTTATTTTATCATGTTTCTTTTTTCAATAACTGCTGTCCGCACATTCATGTTCTCCTTTTCCCCCCATTCAATCTTATCAAGCATTAATTCCTAAAGTCCTGTCTTACAATGCGGCCACCTCATACAAGAAACTTAACATTTTCTAAACCAGGACTATGCAAATACTTAGGACTAGTCTTTATATTTGCATAGTTCAACTAACCGACGATATTGTCATGAAAATTTGACATACTGTTGATATCTACCCTCGGAGGGCACTCAATTTAGATTCTAGATATACACAAAGCATGTAGCATTTTTATAGTCAAAGGGGAAATATTCCTGTTATGTATCGACTTACAAAATAATTTGTTTACATTTGATCTATTATAAAGAAATATAGAATAATAAGTCTACGCTAACATTAAAAAGAACTAAAAAGGATGTAAGAATAAATCCTTGGAACTTCTTATTCCATTTTGAAAATAGCTTCACCAATATTTACAATATACTTCCAGGGTGTACATAGGCTATATTATATTATCGGGTTGAGTCGGTTTGGCTTATCGTAAAAACCAATTTTGCTATAGTATAATGTTTGAAAATATGTATCTATAAACATGTATAGCCATGTCAAACTTATTTAATATATAAGATGAAAAATAAATCGATACAGGCAGGGATTCAAAGCCGTGACCTCTGAGAAACCCTCCCGTCGCTCTACTTATTGAAAGCGATGCATGAGCTCAAGACTTGTTTTATAACTAATAACAATTAACTTTAAAATAACTAAAATTGTGGTGAGGTAAAAGTGAGGTGAGTGTGCGTTGGAATTGAAATTGAAATTACTTAATTCCCCCATCCCCTTTCCATCACCGGACGTTCCGACACACGGCGACCAACCATCTTTTTGTAGTAGACATCCTACTTGTCTGTACGAAATGCTTTGAAACGTCTTTTTTAATTCGTACAGCGAAGGACTGAAATAGCTTGCCTGCCTCGGTATTTCCGTCCGAGTACAATGTGGTGAGTACAAGGTGTCTTCAAGCGAAGAGTGAATAACCTGCTCCTAAGTTTATTTGATTATTTTACCTTTTCTGAGACAATATATTTTATACGTATAATATGCCATTATAATATTTGAATATTATTACATACTACAATAATGTAATATACATTTCACCAGTTTTTGGCATTAAAAACGGATTTCCACTCAGATAAATACAGTTATACAAATATACCCAAAATTCATATTTCAGATCGACAGTTTTTCCAAAGAGAAACAATCCAAAAATATTTATAAAACAAGCATGAGTTTGATGAAATATTCCCAATTATTCAGTCATCGCTTGGATAAGCTATTTTCATATTCGAGAAATTGTTAACGTTGAGAGTACGGCAGTCTGCTGACGGTCGGTTTTCGGTTTAATTGCTGCTCATAAACTTAACGAAACTGAATATTAAATAGGATAAAAAATATTGCTTTTTTATTGTATCGAACAGATTGGAAATAACGCCTTATTTTATTTAAAACGTGTTAGAATGTAGGCACCAACCCCATAAACACAAAGGATTAAAATCCATTAAATGCCAATACTACTAGGTACTAGTATTTTTGGATAATATTATATTGAAATACAATTATATTGAATTACACACTATACAATTATATTGAATTACACACTATACAATTATATTGAATTACACACTATACAATTATATTGAATTACACACTATACAATTATATTCAGTTACAATACTTCTATTTTCCTTTACACTACACTATATAATTATATTGAATTACACACTATACAATTATATTCAGTTACAATACTTCTATTTTCCTTTACACTACACTATATAATTATATTGAATTACACACTATACAATTATATTCAGTTACAATACTTCTATTTTCCTTTACACTTCACTATACAATTATATTGAATTACACACTATACAATTGTATTCAGTTACAGTACTTCTATTTTCCTTTACACTACACTATATAATTATATTGAATTACACACTATACAATTATATTCAGTTACAATACTTCTATTTTCCTTTACACTACACTATATAATTATATTGAATTACACACTATACAATTATATTCAGTTACAATACTTCTATTTTCCTTTACACTACACTATATAATTATATTGAATTACACACTATACAATTATATTCAGTTACAATACTTCTATTTTCCTTTACACTTCACTATACAATTATATTGAATTACACACTATACAATTGTATTCAGTTACAATACTTCTATTTTCCTTTACACTACACTATATAATTATATTGAATTACACACTATACAATTATATTCAGTTACAATACTTCTATTTTCCTTTACACTACACTATATAATTATATTGAATTACACACTATACAATTATATTCAGTTACAATACTTCTATTTTCCTTTACACTACACTATATAATTATATTGAATTACACACTATACAATTATATTGAATTACAATACTTCTATTTTCCTTTACACTTCACTATACAATTATATTGAATTACACACTATACAATTGTATTCAGTTACAATACTTCTATTTTCCTTTACACTACACTATATAATTATATTGAATTACACACTATTCAATTATATTGAATTACAATACTTCTATTTTCCTTTACACTTCACTATACAATTATATTGAATTACACACTATACAATTATATTAAACTAGCTGTTGCCCGCGGCTCCGTCCGCGAGAACTTCAGAACATATGGCTCGTAAGAAACTCCTTCGCTTGACCTTTTTTTGTTCAGCATTATTTCAAAATTGTTTTATACGATAAGCCCCATGAATATTGCAAGGGACTAATATAATATAGCCTAGATCCAAATTGAAAGTTATTTCTAAATATTGGTTAAGACATTTTTAGATTCGGATAGCTTACTTTGAAGATCACCTTCGATAAATTGACTTATAAAGTATAAATACACAAACTTTACCTCTTTATAATATTAGTGTAATTTAAGAAAAAAAAAAAGAATTTAAGAAAAGTTTATTTTGGAAAGGAGTGCTTAGAAAATCTGAAAATCTGTTATAAATTCGTAATGAATTAGTTATTTGTTCACTTTCACACTAATTTATGCTAATAATATATTAGTCTGATGTCTAATGGTCGCTAAATACTCGTAGATTTTCACCTGACGCAATAGAATAAAAAATAATATATATATTGAATTTCACAGTATTGTGATTACTATAATATAAATTGAACTTATAATTTACCCTCAACAGCACGTGGTCGGTATACTAATAAGATTTAGCTTATATGAAACGTTAGTACTTTTATAAATAATAGTTTTAAAAAACCAAAAAACACGCTTTTCATGCTTCTCGAACTAAACAGGAGAAAACAATGTTTAATAACAGAGAGTTTGCATTCACGTTGTAGAAGGATAAACAATCGATCATAATTAATCACCTTGAAATGAAATTATAAGAAAATGTAAGTTATTAACAGAATAATTCAATTCAGAGTAAAAAGCGTGGAGTGCATTTTACTACTGCTCGTGTTCGTACCTATCTTCTTAAGATCATCGCATTAAGAATGTAAATTAAAATTGAGCTAGTGTGTGTTATTTATTTAATGATTTAATGTATATACGGTATTTATATAAAAATAAAACAAATTAATTATTTTACATGTATAAATCTAGGTACTAGATATAACTCACCATAAAAAGTGTGACAATAGATTCGAACGAATTAATAAATTTAATTCTTAAAATTAATTAAAATCCCAACAACTACATTTACAAATACGCCTGTGCTACTCCTATACTACCAGACAATTGCTGAATCGTTCACCACATTCTTTATAAATATTTAACTTAAAGTTCGACACAAATTGATTGAAATAGGAACATTTTCGGCGTGAATATATTTTATGGGTGGTATATCGCACCTCGAGTACGATGCATTGAAATGGCTTTGAACATTGAAAACGGCGATAACGCGACCAATGGGAGCTCTTAGCTGCTATGACGAGGAGTTACAAAGGAATAGAATAACCCACCAGAGAATTCAGGAGGAATGAGCAACTGATTCACTATTCACCTTCTCTCGTGTCTCTTTAGGAATATTGTGACTTATATTACAAATTACGTCTTAACGATAAATGAAAGCGAATTGAATAATAGAGTATAGAATGTCTGTAATATTCGCAGCTCTATGTCAAAGTTCGCTCGGGTTGTGTAGTTGAACGAGGGCTACATTTTTCAGCATCGGATTGCGGATCTGAGTTTAAGACCGAGTAAGATACGAAGGCAGCTTCTATCCCAGACGGGTTTAAGTAAATATTTATTTAATAGAAAATAGGTGAGGGTACCTTTAATGAGTGCTCTGTTCAACTTGTATTATTTACAACGAGTGTTGTATTACAGTAAGCAAACTAATAATGAAACGAGTAAGTTATTTAGCTTTCAAAAAGATTGAGATTAAGATACAACACCACAGTACAAGACTACCGCATGTCATCTATGCCAATTAAATAAATTAATGTCACATTCTCTCAAAACCCTTTCCTTTCTTTTCCTTTTTAGTATTATTTATAATAATTTAGGTTAAATTAAATATTATCTGTATTTCTTATTATTACTCGTATTTATTTTTATTTGGTAGGATCTTACATTCGTGTAATATTTTTATTTGTAATTGTTACGATTTGTATTTATTAATGTTTTATGTAATGTGGGTACTGGTATTGTTTGTATTGTGTCACAAAAAGTAACTCGTTTGACTTCGATAAAAATCAATTAAATGTCTTTTTACTTTAACATTGAGATCAGTCAATTATTAGTGGACACTGGCAGTTGAGCTTCGGGGTCGAACAGTAAGTACTCAGTTATAACATTAGATTATTAGTTATAATTAGTTTAGTCACTGTAGTACATATCTTATTATTTCTTTTGTAAGAAGGTGGTTAAGAGTGGAAAGTAATTATATGTGCTGAATATATTCAAGGAGTTTTATTACATAATTTTGTTTTTATATTTTATTTCATATATTTTTATTCGTATTACATAATTAGAGCCTAATATATATATATATATATTAGGCTCAAAGAACGAAAATGCTCAGTGGAAGGAATAAACAGCCACATCGCGTTCTGGCCGTCTTCAAATGCGCAAAACGCGTCTTGGCTGCTTTAAAACGCTTAGTAAGTGTCGAACGGCCAGAACGCGTTTTGTCATTTGTCAAGCGCTCAGAACGCGTTCTTAATGTTTGAGTCGTATTATGTGCCACTCTGCACGTGCGTACAATAAAATTTGTTTTGTACTTATAAAATAAATGAGTTTTGATTCTTACTCCACATATTTAACCTCTTACGGAGTACAGAATAAACTTAATCTTTTGTTTAATTATCAATTATTGTTTTCAGTTCTTTAAAAAAATCACACTACATATACACTTATATTGCAGAGCATATAAAATATGAATGAATGAAATGGAAAAGTTATTAATTAACCTGTAGTTACTTTGAGATTTTGTCAACTAATTTCGAACAATCCTATCGTCATTTCGAAAGAAGCCTATCACCATCATCATTATTATTATGATTATATTTCTGATTGATATATTTTTTCATATATGATTATAGAACTTGAATCGATGGATGATATTGAGGTTTGCAGCGAGAACAAGGAAAACGTCGAAGACACCAGTAAAGTGTACTGTGTAATCTGCGAGAAAGAATCTTCAAGTGCGCGCAAATATTCAGAATGTCAGAACTTCGTCCATAACACTCTCTAAAATTGACCATAAATCATAATCCTGCGGATTAAGATCGGGACTAGACGACGGCCAGTCTTCAGCTCTGATGAAGTCTGGCCGTTTCGTGTCGAAGTTTGAGCATAAATACGGTCATTTTGTTTGTTAAAATGTTGCTCAATAGTAAAAAAATGTTGTCATCCATAAACAAAATTTTTCTGTCACCTCCCTTTGCGTACCGCTTCAGTAGTTGTTTCGATTTTACCACCCTATTCTTCTTTAAATTATCAGTTAAGAAATGACCAGTGCATCTCTTATAGGCTGCAAGTCCTAAGTCATCTTTTAAAATACGCGACATGATTCTAGGTGCTATTTTCATTTCCCGAGGTAAAATCTTTTGTTTTCGGGCAGGATTTTTTCAAATTCAAGTTTCAAAAAATTCAAGTCTCCTACTTGCCGTAAGGAAGTACGTTTATTCATTGAACATCTAACATTTTATTCTAACTATTAAATTATATGTGATTTGCTATAAATTCAGAGTGATATTGTTATTTAAAGTTTCATTCTTGTGAAACTAAAAATAAATTATATATAATAGAGAACACAACAAGTTTTAACTAAAAGATTACTTTGCAATCAACAAACTAGCATAATAAAAAAAAAACACTAATGACAATGACAAAAATAACTTTAAGGTATCTTTAACACATAAACAAACATTACAAAAGTATTTTATGACATTTAATAAGAGAATGTAGTGAATTTTAAATATTTTTGAATTAAACAAAAGAACAAATGACTCGTTATCTACGCAAGCACGTTGACGACTTTTTACTGAAATTGCCACCATTGAGAGAACATAATTTCCCCTGAGATTTCTTTAACAGTCAACCTTGTCAACAAAACAAAATCTTGACACGGGACACCATTTTGAATAGCTTTATACCAAACTGTGGAATTTGATAACGTAATAAGGTTTCTTAATGAACTCTTCAATAAGAATTAAAATATGAAAGTAATTATTTTATCTAGTTATTCTTATCGCTTTAATGTAGTACAGTACAGTGATGTATGATTATTATTTATGTTAACTATAATGCGCTGAGCTCCTATACTTTGTATAATACATAGGTACAGGAAATTACTCAATGAAATTACTCAGTATGTAGTAAATGAAACTGTTAATAAACGGTAATTTACAATAGCTTTGTCTTTAAGTTTTACTTTCTCCTTCTGTTATCTTCAAAAACGCCGATGAATCTAAATCCAGTTCTTACAGGTGTCCTAATAATAATTGAAAGCAACAAGACCTCACTGAAGCTAATAATCTTTGCTTCAGTTTGTTAATTATTATATACTCGTACATCTCACAATCCAATTTGTAAAAGTGTTGTACACTCATTTTTAATACATTGCAGATTTTACGAACTTCTACTTCAAAATAATCATTTATAATAATATTCGCGTACTTCTTTTTATTTATAATTTTTACATGAGGATGGATATTATGCTAAAACTTATCTGTAGAAACATGTTTTTGTCAAACCGAACTCATTTCTAGCTCATGACAAAAGATTTATATTATTCCGATATAAATTTTATATTTTCTCTTTCCTTCTAGAACTGAAACATTTAGAATATAGATTTTTAACACGAGGCATGAGTGTCACCCGAGGCTTCGATAGTATCACGTATTCAATTTTATTATATGAATTGTACAAGATTATAAAAAAATAAGTATTACATATTTATTCAAACTAAATAATTAATTAAAAACCAAGTTCTCACTCAATATGTAAATTATAAACTAATATAAGAGACATTTAGAAAAACAAATCTACCCTCGTTAGGTAATTTATTTAGTAATCATGGCAAAGAATAATTAATGAAAGTTGTATTTATTTATTAAATGCCAAAACTGTTATAGGATTCTGTTTCTATTTTCCCTAATAATAATTGAAATAACCTTCAATCCATATTCGTTATGAGTGTAAATAACAAGACAAACTCTGATTTAATTCTCGTATTGTAGATAGCCTATTATGTTGACAGTAAAGCTATTACATCTAACAAGACACATACACTCATTAGTAACACGTCGCAGAGTCTGTTAAAGCACTGAAATGTGTCAGTTTGCTAGTGTTATAACTCCATTGCAGCCCAAATGTGGCAAACTACCATTCATTATGTAGCCAAGTCCTCTCTTACTCAACTTGTAAACATATACATTCGATCTTTACAAAAGGAAAGCTTCAACAGTTTATTTAATCTTATATTTAATTATAAGAAATACATTTAAAAAAAACTTACTTTAATATCTAAGTACTCGAATAAGTAAGACGATTGAAAAACAAATAAAAAGGTTTATTTAAAAATCGTTTAATTGTACATCTGAAGAACAACAGTTAAAATAGCTGCCGTCAAATAACCCGTCAATTTAAATTTGGATTTCAAACACGAAATCAAATTTCAGAAGCGGATTTTGATGTTCTCGAATCGAATATTAGGTGAAACATACATATTTTAATAACTTCTTAAATCTACTAAAGAGTTCAAAATTCTAAAATCTACTACAGACATCAATTCTACTCGTATGTATTGATGGAACTTAAAAGTATTGCATCATGGAACTGGTTGATTAATATTATTTTCTTTTCGATATGTACTGTTACTAAAATAGGGGATACCATAAATAATTGTATTTTAATAAATAAGTTAAAAGAGTATCCATGGAAGTTCTTGCAAGTTCTTCTCCATGGACCTATACTTTGGAGCCGTGTTTGTATAGCCTGAAGTTTAATACGTGCAATGTATGCTTATTTTAAATTTAAAAAAAAATACTTTTGACTTTCTACAGAATAGTTAGGGATATGATTGAGTTGCAAGATCGGCTCACTAGCTTAAAACATTTAAATCAAAGTGTTATAGAAATTCAGTTTCTATTATGTCACTCTCATGAAATCGACCCGTGAGATGAAACGTTTAAAATATATATATATATTGCGTAGTGCTAAGTATCTGTATTACGTATCTTAATATATCCTTTTTGTGTGTGATTTGATGATGTGATTTTCCAACAGAAAAAAATATCCTATATGTTTTTTAGAAAATAAACTGTCGATTGACGTCACGACGTCGAATTATTTCGGAATGGGGTAGAAACAACTCAAATAATGTAAACCAAATATATTTTTATAAGAGTGGTTTAAAGTACTCTATTGATGTTTTTTGATATGTTTTTGGCAATAAAACAGTCATAGAGACTTAACAATCTTTATTAAAACAGGTTCTGTATTATTGAAGACTATATTAACGAATATAAGTTATGAGGATACTCATTCAAACCCTATTAAAAATAAGTTTCTTCTTATATATTATATATATAACATATAAGAGGAAACTTTTATATGAGACTATGCAGACATATTTCAGACTGAATGTTCCCTCGTTAAACCTAACCTAGGAGACGATTTAAGTCAACAGTTTTAATGTCCACTGATTTAAAACTCTATTGCGTTCGACTCGTCCAAGCATCAACCAAATCAAATTTTAGGTCTGTATATTCCTCGAACATAGCCAGTGATATCCAATCAGTGGTTAGCTGATTGTTATGGAATTCAGTTATTTTGCTCTATTTGTAGATATGATGAATACAATATAAACGATTGTACAAATACATGGAATTAAGCCAAATTTGTCCACAGAATGCTGCGAGCTATACTAAACTTGAAAGTAATAAAGAGAAATAGACGCAACTTTTCCAAAATCATAATCCACACTAAAAACATTGAAAGATCAAGATATTTACCCCGAAAATCTAAAAAATAATAACTGAACTTATAAGCACTGACTACAATGTCAGAAAATCGAGCATTCTAATTTAAACAGCATTTAAAATATAAAAACTAATAAAAAAAAAATCTTATCTGACGAAGCAAAATAACGCAACGAATTACAAAGCAAACTGAAATTAAACACATTGACAAATAAAAATTGAAAATGCTCTACAAAACAACAAACAAAGAAATAAAGAGATGTCATGATACGCATAAAGCATATACCATAAAAACACATCGATAAGTCAAGGTGAGCAAAAAAGACATGCAAAAAATTAAATAAAACAAAAAACTGGATCACATCTCTCCATACAATCTCAAAGAAAGCTTCTACTCGAATCCGCATAATGGTGACAACAGATATTTATGCGAACCTCTATAGCCAGTCTAATAGTACACAACACAGAAAAATTACCAACCAAACCAAAGATACATCCCCAATGCCCTAATTTACTGGTCTTGAAATCTTAATGCAACTTAAAAGACTCACATCTGAAAAAAGTTGAGTTCAAGATGAAGTATCTAATGAATATATTAAAATTACAAGAACACTTCTTTTGAAGCCTATACTACTACTATATTATTTAATAAAATTGTAGAGAGAAAGCCGTACCTCATTCATGGACGGAACCGGAAATAATATGACTGTATAAAAAAGGAGACCCAATGGAAATTATTGCCCAATAAAGCCTAATGTATTGCCTATACAAACTTTTTGCCTCCTGTCTGCTCGCACAAATATCCGACGAATCCCAAGAAGAAAAGACAACACTGTCTAACAAGGTCTATGGATCAGGAGAAGGTTCAAGAATCCTAATTGTACACAAAGCGCAGGGACTGACTTATGGCTCCATTTTCATAATTAACACCAGGAATAAGATGCAGTTACACGATAGCGTTCCCCGATGCGGTCGTAGCAGTGTCACGTCACATGGAGGTGTGTGTACTTCACCGACAGCTAGAACGACGGCAGATTAATCAGGCGAGCGATGAAGGCGACACCTTATAATACTGTAGAATATAACACCAAGATGGCCATAAGAGACAGGAACTCGGCAGTCATAGAAGCCTTGCTCGAGATGAGTCAAAACATCAAATCTACAGTGGGCCGTTACAGCAGTGTGTTTGTAAAAAAATAATAGTTTATAGGACGCTACATCCATGTACTTTTTAACACGCTTTTATTAGCTTGGGTTGTATGTATGTATGTATGTATGTATGTATGTATGTATGTATGTAACGGAATCTTCAAGCTCAATTTTCTCCTGGTTCCAGCGAGTCGATTGAATTCAAACTTTGCACACGTATCAAGGACCGATGACAATGCAATAATTTGATAAAAGTTTCCCATTATCCTTATTAGGACCACCAGGATTATTTTAGCTGTATTTACCCTTATAAATTCCCGTTTTTCGGGAATAACTCGGCGAGGGATGAAGCTAACGAGACGTTCGAGGTGTCAAAATGTGCGTCTCGTTAAGATCTATCTGACGAGATAGAATTAAATTTGAAAAATTAGAAAATGGAAATTTTCCGGAAGGAAATTTGAAATTTTGCTGTTTAAACTATAATATCACCCTAAGGGATGAACCGATAGGGGATAATATAGGTGTCAAAAAGTTTGTATTGATATAATCTAAAAGATAGTAATAAAAGAAATTTTGAAAAATGAAAACTGAAAAAGTTTTCCTAAGAAAAACTCAAGAATTTAGAGAAAAACCCTTAGATTTTCCTCAAGGGATGATCCGATAGGGACGCAAGGGGTGTCAAAAGATGCGCCTTGAATAGTTCTGGATAATATCCGAAGAAAGAAAATCTGTAAGTTATACTACAAAAAAGTTACGAAATAAAAACACGAAATTCTTTAAATAAAATAAAACAAAATGGCGTCAGATAAATTAATACGCTTCCAGAGCGAGTCTCCTATAGTCAGGGAAGATGTAGTGCCGCTAATGGGATAATAATACAAGAAAAATAATAGTTTAAAAAACTAAAATAACACGCTTTTATTGCTAATCGAACTAAAAACTAGAAAATAATTTTTAATGACAAAGAATCTAATATTACAGTAGTAGAAGATCGAACAATTAATCATAGTGAATCGCCTCAATATAAAATTATAATAAATTTAAGTTATTAACAGAATAATTCAATTCAGAGTAAAAAGCGTGGGGTGCTTAATATTTCAAATATTACAATCATTTTATTGGCAACTATCTATGAGAGGATAGTTATGAATCACAGTAAAATGCACCCCACGCTTTTTACTCTGAATTGAATTATTCTGTTAATAACTTAAATTTATTATAATTTTATATTGAGGCGATTCACTATGATTAATTGTTCGATCTTCTACTACTGTAATATTAGATTCTTTGTCATTAAAAATTATTTTCTAGTTTTTAGTTCGATTAGCAATAATTTAAATATAATAACTTAACTTAAATTTACCAAATAACATATTTAAATATATATACATACTAAAAACAAATAAAAAAAAGAACAAAAAAAATAATAAAAAAAATGCAAAGGACTCGCTAACATTTTTTTTTTAAATTCCTACTAATAATCTCTTCTGTTATTTCTTTAAAACTAAAAGTTTTAATCGTATACATTTTAAGTGATTGATGGCTTATGACTTGGGTCTGGAGAGGAAGGGAAGACAAAGTCTCTTTAGACAACTAATGCAAAAAATAATGTAAATCTAAATCCGAGCAGTAGTTCTAAGAGCTCCAATAAACCTTTAAACTAAAACTCTGTTATAATTATTCCTAGGTAAATAAATCCGACTTATAGAATACTATTCAGAAACAAACTACCGTAAGCATGGTATTTTTCATATTCATAAACAATGTTCCGAGATTCCACTTTACTAGTAAACTCCCGAATATAAAAGGAATGCGAGTAGTTTATTGAAATATGTTTATTTCATATTATATCAAATAGTTTGTTTGGTAACAATTTTGTGAAAATTGTTGTTATTTAAAAAGATCCTGTAATGTTTCGTATATTGGCTTTTTTTATATTTGTCCGACAAGATAAAAGCAGAAAGGGCAGTGAATTTATTTTAATATATCTGATATCATATTTTTGTTTTCTGTTGCGTTTGTTTGCGACACAATTAACAAGAACAATATTATTATATATACAATATATCTTCAGCTATCTAATATATTTGCTCAATATGTTCTAGCTTATTAAGTTTCGACAATGTTCCGGACGTCCGAAGCTATGAATTCAATGCTCTTACGGACTAAATCAGTTGAATGGGTCTCCATATACAGTATCGATTCTTGATGTTATGTAAAATGTAGGCTCCTTTGAAGTGTCTGTTATGTGATCTGTTATAACAGGAGATGAATCTATATCTTATCATTTATAATTTCCCGTTCCAAATGAGTTCGGAAATAGAATGTTAAATATATCTTATTTCGTCCATATTTTCTTAAACCATCGTTTATATATTGTAATTTGATAAATTATTTTAATAATTACCTTTGCTAAAGAAAGGGTGATATATTTTTTATGTGCTGAGGTAGCTTTTGGTTACGTTTCTGTACTTTTACTCTACCTTAAAGTGAATTCGTCTTTTGTAAATCTTGTTAGGGAGCGCAGGTGTGTTTCGGACAAGTTAGGGAAAGCTTGTCAAGGGACTTATGTAAATGAATGGCTATGTTAAAGTAAATATTCGATGTTTATTTATGAAAATAACTTCTATAGCTTTATATTGAGTTGTAAAATATTGGACATTAGATCCCTTAATTTAAGTTGTCTGCTAGAGTTAAAACTTGAGTTCATGTATTTCAGATAAATCTTTTTTGATTATTTTTTCATTGTAACATATATTTACTTAGTCGTGCTGTAGTGTGTGCCTGAGACTGAGAGAAAGAGAAATCCTTTCAATCAAAAACTTTTAAAACAAAAAAGATGCTCAACATTAAGAAAAACTAAAATTGTTGTCAGATTTTTCAAAAGAATTTACCGTTCTCGAATTACGAATTTTTAAATGTTTATCATGAGTTTTTCCTTTTAGCCTTTTGTTTCCCGCGGTCTTCATTCCACTACTAGTATTTGTCGAACACGAAACAGTTTCATTATAGAGAATTAAGATCTTGTACATATATACCCAAATACAAATTTCAAAAGCTTTTTCACCTAATTTCAAAAACCTTTTTTCTAGTTTCAAAAGCTTTTGCGTCTAGTTTTGAAATAAAAAGGTATTTCACCTTAATTAATTTTTATCGCGAAATAGACCCGATATTAATTTAAAATGTGTACAAGTCGCGATAGTTTAAAAACATTAATTAATTTCCAAATGAAATGAAATGGTAACGATTAAATAATGATTTTAAAATTTTCCAACTTCCTTAGTTTCAGTACCTTTTTGTAATTGAACCGTACTTTTAACAATCAAAGACTCATACCAGCCTTCATCAATTAATTTAGAATAGAACACTCACGAGCGAACATTAACTGTGAAATATGTCTCATATAAAATTAAATAATAATGATAATATTTATTTATTTATTTTCCCAAATACAGAGAACAAGAAAATTATACAACAATTTACAACGCATTTGAAAAACAGTGCAGGGACAGGAGTCTAAACTAGGTAGGCCCTGTGATATGGATCTCCTGGTCTCCCTTACCCTGTAGACATTAACAAAATAAAAAAATAACATAATATTGTGTTTGAAACAGTAATAATAAAAAAAAATTAAAAAAAATAATAAAATTAAAAAAAGAAAAAAAGTAAAAATGAACATAACATTAACATTTTTATTTGTCGCCTCGTGTAAGAGCTAATAAAAAACAGCTTAATTGCGTGTTTACATTGTTTCGGGCTTTGGAAATCCGAATTTTTTTGCCCAAATCTAGTGCCTGATCGTGAAATCTTAAATGTTATATTATTTTTTCTCTTTTGAAATTCCAGATATTTTGAATTATCTTTTTTATATTTATGCTGCTTGAGGATCGTAAACAGGATAAATAATTGTCTAACAGAAAAAACATTGAGCTGAAAAAGCTGTTTTATATAAATCTTCTGTAGGATTTAGACGTGGTTAAGAATAAAAACATTATTAATATTAACCTTTTAGTTCTTTCCAAATGTAGTATGTATGTACGTATTTGCTGCTCCGCCTCAAGAGGTAACAAAGTAAGATAAAAGTGAATGTACTAATGAAGTATACACAGTTTTGAGGACATCACTATCAGCTGCATGCCTCACTTGTTTAAAAATGTAGGAGAGCTTTCGTACTCGATTTGAGAGGTTTTTAATATGCTCTGCGAACGAAAGGTTCTTAACAATTGTAATACCAAGATACCTAACACTCTCAGTTTGCTGCAGAACGTTTCGCGTGCAAACATAAACCCCGGCACGTGAGCGGAAATTGTACTCTAACATATACCCAAGGTAAGCAAGGTATGCAGCGCTCAAGGGAGATTGTATCTGCGTCTCCGTCAAAAAGAGTAAGAGCGCCTGCTCTGTCTCTAGGTGGTGATGGACAGACGTCAAAATTGGTGTTGTTATGCCACTGGGAGGTTAGTATGAAGATTGCGGGGACGCCCGAAAAATGTAGCTCTCGTTCAACTATTCAACACAAGCGAACTTTAACATAGAGCTAGGAATATTAAAGACATTTTGTACTAAATTAGTTATGGTACCGACCACATTATACGAATGAAATATAGTATAGCATTACAGCAATTTGCTTCTAGTTGTAGTTAGGAAATTATTAGTTATTTAAGCGAACATATTCCTAAAGTGACAACATTAAAACCGGTACTACTGGAGTACAATAATCAATCAGTTGCTTAATTTCTCGTGATTTTTCTTGTGGGTTGCCCTGTTTGTTTGTAGCTCATCTTTAGCAGCTAAGAGCTTCCATTGGTCGCATTATCGCCGTGTTCAATGTTTAAAGCTATTTCACGTGCATAGTACTCGAGATGTGATACACCAACCATAAAATATATTGACGCCGAAAACGTTCCGATTCCATTCAATTTGTGTCGAACTTTAAGTGAAACATTTATCATTATAGAGTATGTGGTGCACGATTCAACAATTTTCTGGCGGTCCTCTTGTTCTTGTAAGGATTGTTATTTTAATTTTAATTAATTTTAAGAATTCGATTTATAATTATAATAAAGTCGATTGTCATAAGTATTATTGTTATTAATTATTGTTTCGTGATGATTTTTTTTTTTTTTTATATCGTTTAGATTTAAAGTCTTCTTTAGAAAAATTTAACCAGGTCTGATTATTAATTTCGGCAGTTAGGGTATGAGTCAGTTATTTCTATCCCTAGAGGACCTCACCTGCAAGACTAAATTCGTTATCCATAATAAAGTTTAGAGCTTATTAACTTAAACTTGGAGACAAGTAAGCAACTTATTAATGAACTTAGTTATATTGTGTCGTAAGACAAGTCACGTGGGACGTATTGAGTTTAATATATTCAACTGTTCGGACTCTGACGCGCTGTTTAAATAATGATCTCTATGCAACTCACTATATATATATTTGAAAATATGAACTGAAAATACGATTTTTTTTTTTTTTTTTTTTTTTTTTTTGTGCTTTACCATTGTATAGCATATGTATGAGGTGCTTATGTTTGTCGGATTTCAGTCGGTGAATAAGGAAACGTGCTTAAAATTAATAAACTAGACATCAGACACTGTAGCCTGTTAAAGGCACATGCATTGTTATTGAAAATACATATTGTTATTATTTTATTGTGAGCAAAATATACCGGTATAAAATAATATCGCCATAAAATATGAATTGAAGATCAGATAAAAAGTCTATAGAAAATAAATTGTTTTAGTTTCCAAATTATTAATTGTTTGTCACGTCATGTTATTTCATTAGCGTTGTATTTTAGTAATGTTTTGCAACGTGTCTTTTGAAAATCAATAATAAGGTTTTATTATATTTTCAATAAATTTATAATAAAAAAAAATCAATACGGACAGGGATTCGAACCCGCGGCCGCAACGTTTATAAATATTTTCAAACAATAAGACTAAACGATTAATGACGCTTCCTACTTCCTCTTACTCAAAATACAGCAAGAAGTGTTTTGCAGGAAATGTGTCCAGCAACCACCCTTCAGGTAAAAATCGACAGTGGATGAAATGGAGTGACGAAGTAAACCTACAATTGCTCCGCTGCTACTACATAGTTACACAGTGCGAAACAAACCTCACCGGATATCGCCCAAAACTGTACACTAAGTTTATAAATTCTTACCCCGACCTACAAAACATAGTTTCCGAACAAAGACTGGCAGAGCAGATACGCGTCATACATCGTAACAACAGAATTTCACCGACAGATTGAGAAATAATTAAAAAGGAAATATAACAAACTTCTTATAACAGTAATGCATCACACGAACACATAACTCACACGTCCCCAATAAATATCAGCTCTTCTCAAGATTATACACTCAAGTTAACAATTTAAACCCACAAACGTACAAAGATTTAGCTCAGCCATATATTTCTTACAATACAATAACACCTACATTATCATCAAAATCATCATCAACAAAAATCATCCGACACTAATAATATACAGCAATGCGAACACCTTTTCAATGAATTTCTTAGGAAATATAAAGGGGTTGACCCAGTAACTCGCCTCAATCTACCGAAACTAAAAATAACCCGTTATTCTAAAACAACAGTACATATATACTCAATCAACTCGTAAACAAGGAGTTAATCCCTACCTTATACTTTGTGCAGCACTAACGGTACCAACAATACACAACACTAAAAAAATAATAATATAATAATAAGGAAAGAAGTGGGATTTCATATAACATAGAAGAACACACCAGCATGAAAGAAAATAAACCAGCGTGAGAAAGACAGCTAGAAACTACAATTACAGTGTTCAGAAAAGATATAGGAAGACTAAATCAGTATATAAAGGAAAATTTATCTAACAGAAACCAACGGACTATGAACAGAATTTACAGTAACAAGCAGGAAGTCATAGATACCTTAGATAATAAAATACAAAAATTACCTATAAAAGAGGCGAAGATGATATAAAAAATCAAATCAAAGACACAGTGACTATATAACTTTCAATAAGGGAGAGTCTATTGAAAATTTTGGTGGCATTGTCGATTACGTGCTGTACGTGTTCGTGGAAGTTGAGTTTGTGGTCCAGAATCACACCAAGAAGCTTGATGCTCTTCTGGAACGGTATAGTGACGGAGTCCATGATGATATGTATCTGTTTGGCCTTGGCGCTAAAGGCCAGTGCCTGTGTTTTGGTGGGGCTGAAGGAGAGTTTAACCCCCTTGCCCCAGCCGATGATTGTGTGAAGTGCGGTGTTGATGTTGGCTTGCAGTTCAGTCGCCGATTTGGCCGATGCGACCAAAAGGACATCATCCGCGAAGGCCTGGACGCGACAGCCCGGAGGCAAGTCGATCACCAATAAGCTCGTCTAAGATGATGTTCCACAAATGTGGACCGCAGGTCGAACCTTGAATGCAGCCCTTGGAAGTGGTCTTGAAGACCCTACAGCAGGCATGGTCAATCGTGACTATACTGTTTTCTGTGTAGCTGAGGATGAGTCCGTATATGTTGTGTGGACAGTCGATAAGCCGCAACCGGTGGAAGAGAGCGGGCCACCAGGCGTTGTCAAACGCGGCCTTGATGTCAAGGGACACTGCGACTGTCAGTAGTTTGTCGGTCTTGGCCTGTCGGACGGCGTCGATGGCTGTGGAAATGGCAGCCGTCGTGTTAGTCTGCAGCCTGAACCCGAATTGCTTCTTGCTCAATTTACCGGCCTTGTCCGCGACAAAGGTCACTCGGCCGATAAAGAGCTTCTCGAGAAGCTTGCCGAAGACGGGCAGCAGACCAATCGGTCTGTAACAGGTCAAGTCGGTGTGGTCTGTCTTGTTGGGTTTGGGAATGATCTTGACGTAGGCTCTCTTCCACTGTCGGGGAAAGTGTTGGAGGGATAGGCAACGGTTCATAATATCTGCAATGAGTCTGGGATAGGACAGGGAGAACTGTAGGCCGATGTCAGATGTTAGTCCGTCGAGTCCGGGGGCCCTTTTCGGGTGCATTCCTTTGAGAACCTCCAGGATCTCTCCCTCTGAAAAAGGGAGGTCCTCCGGGGTCTCAGGGAAGTCCCTCATACGAGCCCTCAAGTCGTGTCGGACGTCGTCGTCAGTGGAGTCGTCGGGGTAAAAATGGTCGAGTAGGGCTTTGGCTGTATCGACTGAGCTTGTGGTGTAGCGGCCGCCGACTTTAAGCGTGACAGGTGGTCGTCGTGGAGCCGATTCCCTGAGTAGTCTGTTGGTCATAGACCAGACATTCTCCTTCGTTTGGAGTTCACAGAACTCCTTGAAGTGGGACGTCGACTCCGCTTTCAGTTCGGCGGCATATGTCGCTCTGAGGGTGTGTAGCTGTTGGGCCAAGGCGTCCACCGACTGGTTGGATCTCTTGGCCGCGTGTAATTTGTGGTGTGTGTATGACAGCCTGCTTTCGGGCCTCTAGAGCCTCTGTCCACCTCTGTCTAGAGCCTCTGTCCATCTGACCGGCATGGATGCCCTGCAAGCGATGTGGATGGTTTCGGTGATGTTGTCGATAAAGTCCTCAAGTTTTGCTGTGTCTAGTGTATGTATATCGGTGTCGAGGATGTCGCTGCAAGTGAGTTGTGTGCTAATTGAATCCTTGAAGAGTCTCCAACTAGCCTTATTGCTTTTGTAGCGGAAGGTGGATGTGTTGGTGTGTTGGGGAGTATGCGAGCGTGTGTGTGGGTGCTGGTGAGTGTATGTGAAGTCTATTGCGTTATGTTGTGAGGATGGACAGACGTCCAGGTTCACCTTCCAGTCAATGATGTGATCGGAGATGGACGAAGACACAAGTGTGATGTCTATGATGGAGGAGCGTGCGCGACCGTGTGTGATGGTTTCGAATGTAGGTGTGTCTCCCACATTGCACACTTGAAGGTCTTGAGTGAGGGAGAGTTCGACAATGTCGTTTCCTCTGGCGTTCGCGCGCGCACTCCCCCAGAGTGGATGCCAGCCATTGAAGTCGCCGCCAAGAATGCAGCGGGTGTTGGTGTTGTTAGCGAGAAGGTGTTCAAGTGAGTGTAGTGTATCCGCCTCATCGACATTGGGCTCGATATAGGCGGAGGTAAGGAGTATCTGTTGGTGTCTGAGTTGTGCCCGAACGACACAGAGGTTGGGGGATGAGTACTGGGACAGGCCCAAGAATGTGAATCGGGACTTCGCCTTCACCACTATACAGGCCTTAACCATCCCAGTTGGGCCACTAGGGAACTCAAAAATTTCCAGCCCCTGGATGGCCTTGACCTCAGTCCCCGCCCCCGTATAAGGTTCGGACACCAGGGCAACCGTGTGTGGACTATTAACAAAAAATGATATCAACTCAGAGAATGAAGTTCTCGAGCGATCTGTGTTGCACTGAAGGATTTTGATTGTATTAAGGTGTAGATCCATAATCGATACTATTGTTTACTCTGGATTTGACTGAGTTTACTATGGTGCATGTGTGTGAAATTGCCCTGTGTGTAGTGGGGTGTTTATTATTAAATTTGTAGTTGTTTTTTGTACAGTTGTGGCATTTGGGTTTATTGTCGTCCTTAGTCGGACAGGTGTCGATTGTGTGAGAGTCGCTTGCGCAGTGTGCGCATAGTGTAACTCCGGGCTGGCAGTGCTTGTGCACGTGACCAAATTGCAGGCACTTCCTGCACTCCAGTTTGACACGCTCCAGTTTGATAAGAGCGTACCATATAGCGGGGGAAGCCACAAAGACCGCGTTGTAGAGATGTGAATGTCTGGAGTTATTTCTTTTGAATTTGAATGAAAGGTCTGCGGGTGTGTAGCTGTGAAGTTCAGGATTTTGGTGCAGGATAGTACCCACCAGATCCTCGGTTGCCATGTCAGGGCTGACTCCTTTCAGGAGCAACATAGACCCCAGACGCTTCGCTGGCTCCGCCGTCACCTTGGCGTCCGGGGCGCTGCGTAGACGGCGAAGTGCGTCTTCGCACTCCGCGGCAGAGTCGAACTCCACCCGAAGCTTATTATTTGAGACCGTTGCGATCTTAGCGGGTGCGTAGAAGCATTTCCGGAAGGAAATACTCTTCCGGAAAGCGTCCACCGCGTCTTGGCGGGAGTTAACTGGCTCCTTGGTCGAAGCCAAGATAGCCGGTCGAGTTGCTGTTGGTTTGGTGTAGTTGTCACGGGAGCTGGTGCCGGAGCTCGCCTCGGCGGCGGCGGTCGGCTCGCCGACCGGGCGTAGGTGGTGATGGCCCTCGGGGCTGCTGGGGCCGGTGGGGCTGAGGTCGAAGTCATCGTCGCGGGCGCCGCGCGGGCCTGGCGAGCTGGAGCGAGAGAGGGTTGGGTATTGCGGGCCAGCTGCGCCTGCAGCTTGCCCACCTCCTCGCGGATGCAAGCGCCCACCTCCTGGCGGACGCATGCGGAGATCTCCTCCCGCAGCTGAGCCGCAGTCAGGTCCGGCGCCGTGGATGCCTCGTGGACACTTAGGGTCCCCTCAGAAGAGCTGGTTGCGGCGGGGGCGGACAGCTTCGCAAAATGCGTGACTGCCTTCCTCATTTCCTCTGAGGCCTGTAGAATAAAGGCCTTGGAGGCGGCGGTGACGCTTTTGGCCGAGCCCACCGCGGAGATGATCCCGGAGGCTAGCGCCAGGATCGTTGCCTCTAATGAGGCGGTGTCGCGAACCTCCTCGGCTAAGGCCGGAAGAGGTTTGGGGGAAGCGGGAGGTGCCATAGTGGCACTGTTCAGTCCTTTCTGTAGTTAAGAAGCACCCACGCACTAAAGTTTAAGTGTCATCTTGGAGCACAATGATAAACACAGAGTTAAGTTTAGATTTAGGAGGTGAAGGAGGAAGATTTAGGAAAAATGGCTAAGAGCAAGAAGGGGTTTAAGAATGCAGATACATAATATAAAATAATAAAAAATAAAAAAGAAAATAATAATATCTTTTAGGGACTTGTTGTGAGAAAAAAAATTTGTGAAACTTTTTGATCTGATATAAAATTATGAAGGAGTCGGAATTTTGAAAAAAAGCAAAGAGTAAAAGGGGCTTGTAAATACTTATATAGTGATATGGAACAATAAAAAAAAAATACAAAAAGTTTTTATTCGGACTTAGAAAAATTTGGGCTAAAATCTAAACATGTCTGAAAAAAAAAAAAAAAAATGTGAAGGTGAGGGAAAAATTAAAAATTTTGTAGAATAAAAGGGGCTTATAAATACTTAAAGAGTGATATAAAATAATAAAGAAGTACAAAAAAAATTTCAACGGGACTTAGAAAAATTTAGTATGAAAAATAAAGGATACATTGAAGGAAAATATAACAATTGAAGGAAAAGAGAAAATGAAAAATTTTTCAAACAAAATAAGTTAAGAATAGGCTCTAGAATAAGAATATGAAATAAAATAAAAATATTAATTTTTACAAAAAATATACATAAAACTAAGGATCGAACTATGTAGCTATCGAGCAACTTTAAAAATATGTTATATGAAAAATGAAAAAATTAAAATGTTAAAAAAAAAAAAAATATTACGCCACGCCACGGTTGCGCTTGGCGTTGATTGGTCTGGGCGTGGTGGGTTCCCGACTTATGTCTCTTTCTAGCTGGTCTCGGCTGAACACCGTGGCTGGCGGTAGAGGCCTGTCGGGTTCGTGGTTGGGTCCCCTTCTTGTGGCGGATCGCCTAGTGCGGCAGCTGTGGGTGGGGTGTAACACCCGCTGGGTCGTGCTGGCTTTCTGCCTATTTTGGGGACTCGATTGGTGGCCTTCTCTCGGGGAGACCACCGCGAGGGCGCTGGGCCTAGTCCGTTGGCCGAACGGTTGACATGGCAAAGAGTGCGGGTTCGTCCTGCGTCCGACTGCTGCAGTGAGTGAGTGGTCGGAGTCTGTCGATAGGGCCCGGCTCGGAGGGGGTTTCGGCCTCCTCCGCGCGGTAGCAGGATTGGGTGGGGGGTAGGGTGAGCCCTCCACAATCTATCCAGCCTGCGAAAAAGGAAGGGTCCACTTGTTGCAGGGTGCCCTCTCCGTGGTAGTCTCCGTCGGGGCGCTGCGGTTGAATGCGAAAGCGATCCCGTGGTGTTCCACTATGACGGCAGGCGGCAACCGTCAGGTTTAGTGTTAGGTTAGAGTCCCACATACCCCCTTCCATCCTTCCCTGGGTGGGAGGGATAGCATGATGCTTCCTGACGTGGTCAACCGCCTGTTGTTGAGGCCATGTCGCAAAGACCAGACAGCGACATGGTTTCTTACAGGCGAACTTGAACCACTCTGCCAGGGCCCAGGATCTGTTCATCCAAGCCATGGCAGAGTGGAACATCTGCGTTGCGGTGGTCTGCGAGCCCTACCATGTCCCCCCGAATTCCAGCTGGTCGGGGGAAATAAACGGCTCCGTGGCTGTGGTCGTGGGATCTAGTCCCGGTCCCCCTCTCTCCACCTTGCAGACTGGCCCGGGTTTGTTAGTGGCGCGGTGGGGGGAGTACGATGTCGTAGGCAGGTACTTCTCCCCCAATCGTAGCCTGGCGGAGTTCGAGGTTTTTCTCGACTCCGTCGGTGCTGCGATTAGCAGACAGGCGTCGGGGAACGTTATCGTCCTCGGCGACCTGAACGCCAAATCCACGACCTGGGGGAACCACGCCACGGACGCTAGGGGTAAGGCCGTCCAGATCTGGTCGCTCCTCTCTGGTCTGTCCCTCCTTAACAGAGGGACCGAACCGACCTGCGTGCGACAGCAAGGGAGTTCAGTGGTGGACGTCTCGTTCGCCACCCCTGCTGTGGCACGTCGGGTCGTCGACTGGAGAGTGGAGAAGGAGGTGGAGACTCTATCGGACCATTTATACGTCCGATTCGAGATCTCCGCCTCCCGACCGGATCTGGCCAGACCACCGCGGGGGGGAAGTCGGTTTCCTCGCTGGGCAGTCCAGCGGCTGGATCGGGATATGGCCGTAGAGGCGGCCATCGTCCAGGGCTGGGCCTTTCCCGATCCGCCCGACGAGGAGACCGATGTGGAGGGGTCGGCGGGCCGCATGCGCGAGGCCCTCACTAGGGTCTGCGATGCGGCCATGCCGAGGGTGGGGTCCAGGCCCCGGCGCAGGGCAGTGTACTGGTGGTCGCCCGAAATTGCCGAACTTCGGGCGGCCTGTTGCATGGCTCGTAGGGCCTTCGTCCGGTGTCGCCGTCGTCACTGCTTTGACCCGGACACGGAGGCCCAGCTGCGGAGTCGTTACCGCGAGGCGAAGTCGACTCTGCGGCTGGCGGATCGGAAGGCGAAGGACGTGGCTCGGGAGGAAATCCTGGCCGGTCTCGATAGGGACCCATGGGGGTGCCCGTATCGCGTCGCGCGGAATAAGACCCGCGGTGCTGGCGCCCCGGTCATGGAGTCCCTTCAGCCGGATTTCCTCGAGCGGCTGGTGGGGGAACTATTCCTGAATTCCACCGGCCACTCTCCTCCTGTGATGATCTCCTCCTTCCCTTGAGGGGGGGGTGGGCTCTATCCCAGACATCACGGAGGTCGAGCTGGAGGTCGCGCTGAGTCGCCTGCGAGCCCGCAACACTGCGCCGGGGCCGGACGGTATTCCAGGGCGGGTTCTGGTCATCGCCCTGGAATACTTGGGGGGCAGGCTTCGGGAACTGTTCAACCTTTGTTTGCGCACTGAACAGTTCCCGAAGGCCTGGAAGGACGGGCGGTTGTGCCTGTTGCGGAAGGAGGGTCGTTCTGTCGACTCGTCCTCCGCGTACAGGCCAATCGTGCTGCTGGACGAGATGGGTTAGCTCTTCGAGAGAATCCTCTCTGCCCGTCTCGTCCAGCACCTCGAGGAGGTGGGTCCGGGTCTCTCCGAGGCTCAGTTCGGCTTCAGGGCAGGTCGTTCGACCATAGACGCCCTGAGAGCCCTGAGAGACCTGACCCAGGAGGCTGTGTCCGAGGGGGACGTCGTCGTCGCGGTCTCGCTGGACGTCGCAAACGCCTTCAACAGTTTGCCGTTCGAGACTTTGGTCGAGGCGCTCCGGTACCATGGAGTGCCTCCCTATCTCCGGCGGCTGTTGGAGGCATACCTGCAGGATAGAGAGGTCCTGTGGGTAGGCGGCGACCGGCGGCTATACCGACGGAGCGTGAGCCGAGGGGTTCCACAAGGGTCCGTTTTGGGACCGGTCTTGTGGAACCTGGGCTATGCCTGGCTGCTCCGCTGTCCGCTCCTCCCCAGGATGAGGGTGTTCTGCTACGCAGATGACACCCTCGTCACTGCACGGGGAGGGAGCTTTGCGGAGGCGGCCCGTCTTGCTTCCGTCGGTGCTACGCTGGTAGCGGACCGCGTGGGGCTGTTGGGACTGGAGGTCTCCGTCACGAAGACGGAGGCCATGTTGTTCCACGGCCCTCGGCGAGGTCCCCCTCGTCGGGCGTCCATCTCCGTCCAGGGTGCGCAGGTGGCGCTGAAGGCCCAGATGAAGTATCTGGGCCTCACACTGGACGGACGATGGAACTTCGGGGCGCATTTCTCTCTGCTCGCCCCGAAGTTGATTTCCACTGCAGCTGCCTTGGGGAGGCTTCTGCCCAACGTCGGTGGGCCGCAGGCTCCATGCCGGCGCCTATACGCCGGCATCGTGAGGAGCATGGCCCTGTACGGTGCTCCCATATGGTCGGGAGCCCTCACTGCGGATTCCAGGGCCCTTCTGCGAAGAACGCAAAGGGTCCTAGCGGTGAGGGTGATCAGGGGGTACCGTACGGTGTCCTACACTGCGGCCACACTCCTGGCGAGCGATCCGCCGTGGGAGCTACACGCGGAGGTGCTCGCCAGGGTGTATTGGCACCGGGCAGAATCCAGGGATGGGCAAAGGATCGAGGCGGCGCGGGTCAGGGCTCTAGCTCACCGAGTCCTGATCCGACAGTGGAAATCGGAGTTGGAGTCTCCTGTCGCCGGTCTGGCGACAGTGGGGGCAGTCCGCCCCCACATGGATCGTTGGATCAACCGGCGACACGGGACCCTAACGTATCGTCTTGTGCAGGTATTGACGGGGCACGGATGCTTCGGCGAGTACCTGCACAAGATCGCACGCAGAGAGGCGACCCCCTCCTGCCACCACTGTGACGAGGCCGTAGACACGGCTCGTCACACCCTGGCTGAGTGCGCAGCCTGGGACCGTCAGCGTTCTGAGCTGACGGCTGTGGTTGGCAGGGACCTTTCGTTGCCGCGCGTGGTACGCGCGATGATCGGCAGCGAGAGGTGTTGGGTCGCGGTGGCTTCCTTCTGCGAGCAAGTTATTGCCGCGAAGGAGGCCGCGGAGCGGATCAGGGAGTCAGCCTCCACCGCTGATCCGCTCCGAAGGGGCAGGCTGGGGAGAAGGAGGCGGGAGTACGCCCGACGCTTCCTTCCCCAGCCGTAGTGCCTTGGTGAGAGGGGAGGGTGACCCCTTTCACCAGCTATAGGCCTACGTCGTAAGGGTGCTTTCGTTACTCGGAGCACCCTTATCGGGGGTGGCGATTCCGCCGGGGCGTCACGGTGAGTGCGACAAGTGATCCCGTGGCGTCCCACTATGGCGATGAGGGTAACCGTTGGTTTTTAGTGGGTAGCCTTAAAAATGGCAGCGTCCTCTATGCTGCCGGGTAGTCCCACATAACCACTCCGGCCGTCACCGTCTCGGCCGGGGGGTATCCGTAACGGATTTTCCAACGAAAAAAAAAAAAAAAAAAAAAAGGTTAGGTTAGGTTTTTTTTTTTTTTTTTTTTTTAACACCCGCCATTGCGGGGTGTTTGCTCTTTCTCCCCTGAAAGTGTTCAGAGACCTAATTTGGCTTTCTTAAAAATCATAACAGGAATACATTGTTATATTTAATCTACTACAATTTAGTTTTGTTTACAAATACGTCGCAACTACTATTATTATTATTGTTTATTTATTTTATTTATTTATGTTTTTATTTAATTTATTTTTGTTTTTTATTTATTTATTTTTATTTATTTATTATTATTATTTATTATTATTATTATTTATTTATTTTTTTTATTTATTTTTTATTTTTTACTTGCCTATGTCAAAGGGGATTCAAGGAAAACAAAGAGACTTACAAACTAGAACTTACAGCTATACTATTTTATTTCCTTTTGTGTCGGTTTGTTCTACCTATTTTTTATTTATAAATCTTTTGCCTAATTTTTGATATGCTATTCTTATATATACTTATTATATATAATTAGCATTAATTATTTGTACTTTCTTCTTAAGTTACACTTTTCTTTATTTTCACAATCTAAAAACAAAAAAAACACTTTTTGCTTATATTTATCACTTATTATTACATTTATTTTACTTTTGCTAAGCTATTAAGCTATTTACAGATCGGTTACTACTATTTTATTTATTTATACTATTTTCGCGTGCCTATGTTAAAAGATTAAGGGAAAACAACAGAGGGACTTACAAACTAGAACTAGAACTTAAAGCTATACCATTTTTTATTCTATTTTATCGGTCTTGTACTACCTATTTTCATTTATATGTCTTTTACATTATTTTTTATATGCTATTCTTTATATACTTATTATATATAGTTAGCATTTATTATTTTTCACTATTTCTTGATATTGCACTTTTTTCTAATTCTACAACAGTCCAAAATCACTTTTCTTTTATATTTATAAATTTTTTCTATATTAAGCATTTTCATTTTGAGGTTCCTTTTAAAATAGCTGAGTTTGTCATCAAACTGCAACCATTTTGCCTTTTTTGTATTATTGTAAATCCTTTTAGAAGTACTTGCTTTTGGTCCTTCTGGTTTCCCTATTAGGTACTTCGCCCCAGTCTGTCCGTCGGCTGTTTGTGTTAGTGGTGCGCCCGGGGCAACCTTAGCAATAGGCTATGGTAGCGCGCGCCAGGGCGTCCCACTTCTTACGAACGGGACAGTCCTGACTATAGACAAGGTGTCCAGCGTCCTGTTTTTTAGCTTTGACGCAGTTTCTGCATGTCGGTGTGTCTCCAACAGCCCAACTGGGGCAGTTTGCTCTTACATGCCGTCCTCCACAGTAATTACAGAGGTCCTGCTCTTCGGTGCATAGTTTACGCCCGTGTCCGTATGCTAAGCACTTAGTACACTGTATCAGTGGAGTCTGGTCTGATACTCGAATGTGTTGGAGGTCGATGTATATCCTCCCCGCTGCAGTAAGTCTTTGCCACATCTTAGGTGTCACTTGCAGGATGACATGGTTCTCCAGGGAGTTCCTTGCCCTCCTACGATATTTCACCGAGATTGCGGACTCGTCAGGTGTCAAATCTCCAAGTAGGTGAGTATTTTGAGTTGTTAGCGCATTCTTGATGTCTTCCTCCGTGTTGTACGCCATTACGTTCTTTAATATGACCAGTGGGTTCTTATTTTTTATTTCCTCCACTTTCAGGTGTTTGTCATTTTTTAATCTAGTTGTGGCCCTTTCCAGTTCTTCTTTAGTCCCGCAGCTCAGTATCACTTTTTGGTCTTTTACTTTGCGAAGTTTCTCTACTTGGATGCCGTATTTTTTGGCGTCCAAGGCGTCCTTCATTCGAGACACCACTTCGGTGCTGGTATCCAAAGTGATATCAGAGGATACGATCACGGAGTGCTTTGGCCTTTCAGTTGGTTTCAGTTGTGTCTGAGAGAGGACCTCGGCATATGAGGGCGAGTCGGTTTTCAGGGCTGTTATTTTCCTGTCTATATCTTTAGTGACAATGTTAAGTTCCTTCACTTCCAGCAGGAGCTGTTCGTTTCCTTGCCCTCCTAGGTCTTTGGCTTTTTCAATGGATTGTCGCTGTTTTACCATGGTCTTTCTTAGTTCCTCCATGTGTACCATGTTTTCTCTCATAAGCAGTGTGTGCTCTTCTAATTTTGTCTGCAGTGCACCAGTGTTCTCTTGTGGGCCTTGAGGTATTCCTGCTTCCTGCTCTTTTAGCTCTTTGGGTTCCCTTCCTTTTGCTATTTCAGTCTCTTTTACTAGTTGAAAGAGCCGATCTATTGCCTGTATTACTTCCAATTTTATCTCTGTTTTTAGATTCCTGGAGTTATTTAGATGTAGTTTGGCTCTATTCAGGCATGCCCGTGCTTCGGCCACTCTATTTACTGGCTTGACGCTGGGAGCTTTAGGCGGGTCGTTAAGGTCTTTCTTCGCCGTCTCCCATTCTCCGATGCTTCGTCTCACTTTTGAGGCTTGGCATATGGATGGTCCTGGTCGTGGTGACCGGTCCCGTATGAGAGATTTTTTGGTTTCCCCGTTGGAAGCGTCCTGCGTCCTTTTAGCGGGTGTGTGAAAGCCAAACATCTTGCTGGGGAGAGTAAGGTGCTAAAATCAATTTAATAAAAAACAAGGTATGTAAAGGTACCCTGCTAAGAAAAATAAAGTCAAGAAGTTACCGTAAGCGGTCAGTGTGTAATTTTAATGAATAAAAGTTTGTCAGAATTGTTAAAACTTTACATGAGTTGTATGTGTTATAGTATAAGATAAAATTTTAATTCTAATTCTTATTTTGTTTAATGTTTCAGGTGTTCCCGTGTCGTCGTGTAGCAGTTGGTTCCAGGTAAGTCGGTGAGTAATTCTTAATGTATGATTGTGTTTGTGTGCGTGTGTGTATATGTATGTGTGTGTATTATGTGTATTGTGTATGTGTGTGTATTATGTGTATTGTGTATGTGTGTATGTGTGTGTGTGTTGTGTGTTTATTCAATGTTGTGTAGAATCGAAAACAATAGCGTAGGTTGCCCTCGTCGCTGGTATACCGCGTATACGGGTCGTCTCCGGCAATTGCCTACCTATAATTTAGTTATACTAATAGTCGACGCAAAGCGTGACCAGTTCTGTCAATTTAGGATAATTTTCTGTGCCAAAAAAACTACTAACGTACACGTTTTAAAAGTTATATTATAATATATGATTTCGACGTAAATGTCGAATAGTTCAATAAAAGGGTATCTAAAAATGATACCCAAGTATATATTTTTAACTGTCGGGGTGGGCTCTATAAGACCCGCGAATAAAAATTTTGTCCTTAAAAATTATCTTCCCTACCCTGGTTATCACTATAAGGCGGGTGGGAGGGCACTGTCGGGACCGTTTTTCGCGAATAACTCGGCGAGGGATAAAGCTAACGAGACGTTCGAGGTGTCAAAATGTGCGTCTCGTTGAGATCTATCTGACGAGATAGAATGAAATTTGAAAAATTTGAAAATGGAAATTTTCCGGAAGGAAAATTGAAATTTTGCTGTTTTAAACTATAATATCACCCTAAGGGATGAACCGATAGGGGATAATATAGGTGTCAAAAAATTTGTTTTAATTTGGTCTAAATTATTGTAATTAAAGAAATTTTGAAAATTGAAAACTGAAAAAGTTTTCCTAAGAAAAACTTAAAAATTTAATAACAAACCCTTAGATTTTCCACAAGGGATGATCCGATAGGAACGCAAGGGGTGTCAAAGGGATGCGCCTTGATTAGTTCTGGATATTATCCTAAGAAAGAATATCCGTAGGTTATACTACAAAAAAGTTATTAAATAAAAACACGAAATTTATTAAACAAAATAAAATAAAATGGCGTCAGATAAATTAATACGCTTCCAGAGCGAGTCTCCTATAGTCAGGGAAGATGTAGTGCCGCGAAAGGGATAATAATACAAGAAAAAACAATGACTTAGCGTCTATTCGCGTAGTTTTAAGAACGGTTAGGTTAGGTTAGGTTAGGTTGGGGGAGTCCCCAAGTGTTTATAGGTTAGGTTAGGTTAGGTTAGGTTTTTTTTTTTTTTTTTTTTTTTTTTTTTTTTTTTTTTTTTTTTTTTTTTGGGCAGGTGGGGTTAGGTTAGGTTAGGTTAGGTTAGGTTAGGTTAGGTTAGGTTGCACGGGGAGGGAGCTTTGCGGAGGCGGCCCGTCTTGCTTCCGTCGGTGCTACGCTGGTAGCGGACCGCGCGGGGCTGTTGGGACTGGAGGTCTCCGTCACGAAGACGGAGGCCATGTTGTTCCACGGCCCTCGGCGAGGTCCCCCTCGTCGGGCGTCCATCTCCGTCCAGGGTGCGCAGGTGGCGCTGAAGGCCCAGATGAAGTATCTGGGCCTCACACTGGACGGACGATGGAACTTCGGGGCGCATTTCTCTCTGCTCGCCCCGAAGTTGATTTCCACTGCAGCTGCCTTGGGGAGGCTTCTGCCCAACGTCGGTGGGCCGCAGGCTCCGTGCCGGCGCCTATATGCCGGCATCGTGAGGAGCATGGCCCTGTACGGTGCTCCCATATGGTCGGGAGCCCTCACTGCGGATTCCAGGGCCCTTCTGCGCAGAACGCAAAGGGTCCTAGCGGTGAGGGTGATCAGGGGGTACCGTACGGTGTCCTATACTGCGGCCACACTCCTGGCGAGCGATCCGCCGTGGGAGCTACACGCGGAGGTGCTCGCCAGGGTGTATTGGCACCGGGCAGAAGCCAGGGATGGGCAAAGGATCGAGGCGGCGCGGGTCAGGACTCTAGCTCACCGAGTCCTGATCCGACAGTGGAAATCGGAGTTGGAGTCTCCTGTCGCCGGTCTGGCGACAGTGGGGGCAGTCCGCCCCCACATGGATCGTTGGATCAACCGGCGACACGGGACCCTAACCTATCGTCTTGTGCAGGTATTGACGGGGCACGGATGCTTCGGCGAGTACCTGCACAAGATCGCACGCAGAGAGGCGACCCCCTCCTGCCACCACTGTGACGAGGCCGTAGACACGGCTTGTCACACCCTGGCTGAGTGCGCAGCCTGGGACCGTCAGCGTTCTGAGCTGACGGCTGTGGTGGGCAGGGACCTTTCGCTGCCGCGCGTGGTACGCGCGATGATCGGCAGCGAGAGGTGTTGGGTCGCGGTGGCTTCCTTCTGCGAGCAAGTCATTGCCGCGAAGGAGGCCGCGGAGCGGATCAGGGAGTCAGCCTCCACCGCTGATCCGCTCCGAAGGGGTAGGCTGGGGAGAAGGAGGCGGGAGTACGCCCGACGCTTCCTTCCCCAGCCGTAGTGCCTTGGTGAGAGGGGAGGGTGACCCCTTTCACCAGCTATAGGCCTACGTCGTAAGGGTGCTTTCGTTACTCGGAGCACCCTTATCGGGGGTGGCGATTCCGCCGGGGCGTCACGGTGAGTGCGACAAGCGATCCCGTGGCGTCCCACTATGGCGATGAGGGTAACCGTTGGTTTTTAGTGGGTAGCCTTAAAAATGGCAGCGTCATCTATGCTGCCGGGTAGTCCCACATAACCACCCTGGCCGTCACCTTCTCGGCCGGGGGGTATCCGTAACGGATTTTCCAACGTAAAAAAAAAAAAAAAAAAAAAAAAAAAAAAAAAAAAAAAAAAAAAAAAAAGGTTAGGTTAGGTTAGGTTCCGCCGGGGCGTCACGGTGAGTGCGACAAGCGATCCCGTGGCGTCCCATTATGGCGATGAGGGTAACCGTTGGTTTTTAGTGGGTAGCCTTAAAAATGGCAGCGTCTTCTATGCTGCCGGGTAGTCCCACATAACCACCTCGGCCGTCACCTTCTCGGCCGGGGGGGTATCCGTAACGGATTTTCCAACGTAAAAAAAAAAAAAAAAAAAAAAAAAAAAAAAAGGTTAGGTTAGGTTAGGTTAGGTTAGGTTAGGTTAGGTT